>CM076577.1:386734507-387172628 GCA_034641835.2 Pinus albicaulis
CTTCATCCGAAAGCCATTTTTCGAGCCGTTTTTTTTTAAACGGCCTAATTTTTTGAGATCTTTCCACTAGAGTAGTTATTTTCAGCTTTTCTCAAATTCATTTAAAAAAAAAAGAAAAGGAAAGTGCATGCCCAATTATTCTTAACAGCAACAATTATTTCCAATGGCTACCTCACATGGTAGATATACTTAGAATTAAAGGGCTTTATAGAATAGCCACCGGTCAAAAAACTAAACCTTCTGATGATGATAAAGTTCCTAAATGGGAAAATAAACAAGATCAAGCATGAGGGTTGATAGGAATGTCCATTGCTCAAGATCTTCGATTTGATATCCTTGACATTGACACCCCTGATGAGGCCCTGGAAAAGCTAAAAACTGTTTTTGGCGTTCAAAATCAAATCTGGGCCCACCAGCTTGAAAATGAGTTTCTTAATTTGGACCCCAATAATTTCTCCTCCATTGAAGATTTTTTGTCCAAATTTAAGACACTCCGAATTCTTTTAGAAGGTTGTAAGATCAAAAAGGATGATGGTAGCCTCATATATTGAATTCTTGCTAAGCTTGGTCTTGCATACTCTATATTTGTTTCTGCCTTCCATTCCACTAGAGAAGCCATCATTTCTTTAGGAACCACCTACAAGAATCCCTCTTTTGATGCCTTTTGTGATTCTTTGATAAGAGAACAAGAATTTTTTTTAAACCTTGGTCTTATCACTGCTGGAAACGCTTCTAAGAAAGCCTTAGCAGCCCAACAACAACCATATCAAAAGAATCCCAAGAAGCAGTATCCTAAAAAATATGGTCCTAAACCAAACAAGGGCCCTAAGCAATTTCAACCGCAAACTGAAAAATCATTTCACCAAAATAATAAGTGAAATCAAAACAAAGGGAAGAAGGCAAATAGACATTGCAAATTTTGCAATCAGGATCACCATATAGATTCCAAATGTTTTAAGAAGATGGAAGCCTTAGAAGCAGCAATGAAGAAGCACAGCATCAATTTGGAGCACTCTTCACCTTCATCTTCACGCATGGCACTTTTTGCTTGTGGTTTTCAAGCATCAAGATCTGGCTATGCATTAAATGTATCTTCTTCTTCTTCTTCTCATGAGTGGATCATTGATTCTGGAGCTTCTTACCACATGGCTAAAAATAAATCCATGTTTTCTTCTTTAAATGATTGTAACACCAAACATATTTATGTTGGTGATGATAGATCTCTCAGTGTTGTAGGATCTGGAACCATTCATCTAGATAATGGTCAGTTTAATGATGTACTATGTGTTCCTACCTTGTCATGCAACCTTCTATCTGTTTATCAGATAACTCATTCGGGTGAAGGGAAAATAGTAGAATTCTCACCTCATGATGTTGTAATCAAGGACCTCAAAGATCCTAAACATATTTTAGCTACTGGAATTGCTGATGATTCCACAAGGTTGTATAAGTTTGACAACTTTGGGTCATCATCTCTTCCCTCGGTTTTTGTTGCTCATAATGATGATGTGAGAAAACTTTGGCATGAGCGATTTGGTCACTTAAACTATCGCTCTCTTCAAACTTTATGTAAGGAAAATATGGTGACGAGCCTTCCTATGGTATCTTGTCGAGATGGTGTTTGCTCCGGATGTGTACTCGGAAAACATCATCAGGATAGTTTTGACAAACGTGCCTCTTGGCACGCTGTAGCCCCTTTGCAGCTTGTGCACAATGATTTATGTGGTCCTCTTCCTGTTGTTTCTTTCTTTGGTTGCAAGTACTTCTTAACTTTCATTGATGATTATATGTCCAAGTAACTTGCCTTCTTCTAATCCAAATAGACTCTTCTTGGGGTTTAAAGAGATGCCAAATTTCCTACATTTAATGAAAACTTGTCTCAGATGATCCAAATGTTCATTATTAGTTTTGGAAAACACAGTAATGTCATCTAAATAAATTACCAAGAAATCATGTATTTTCTTTGCAAAATCTATGTCCATAGCCCTTTGAAAGGTTGCCCCAGCATTCATCAGACCAAAAGACATTTTTACATACATAAAAGTGCCCCAAGGAGTGGTGAAAGTTGTTTTAGTCTGATCTTCTTTTTGAACTAGAATTTGGTTATATCCTAAAAAACCATCTAACAAAGAAATCCTTGAAGAACCAACTACCCTTCGTAATATGTGATCCATTTTAGGTAAAGGGTAATTATCGTTTAAGGAAACTTTGTTAAGATTTCTAAAGTCGACACATAATCTAATCTCTCATGTTTTCTTTCTTGTTGGAACTAGGTTGGAAACCCAATCAGAGTATTCATTTCATTCATGCTTGAGTTATTGATTGTTGGGTGAGACATTTGTATTTTTTAGCGCGCTGGCTGTTTAGCCTGTCTACAGCACTGTTTAGTGCAACCAAGTGTCTCCATGCAGAGATCTCACCCTTAGCCCCAAGGGACTCTAAGTGCTTTCTTGGGCAAGGTTATTTTTTCAGCATCATCCTCCAGGACAGCATTATTGCTGCAGCAGCATAATACTATGTTGTAGGGTGTTGCCGTGGTGACTTTACGAGACCACTTCCTTCTCTTGTTTTTTTCAGAGGGAGAGTCTTTCTTTCCTTTGGAGGATCAAATTGGAGGACTTTGGAGCTGATTTGTAGATCTCGGCACTTGGCTGAAGTGTTTTATTCTACTACTGCGCAGTACCTCTAGTTACTGTGCTATTTTTATGGTGTATCTGCAGTGAGGGGTTGCAGATTGATTTGGGGAAGAGATCTCAAGTGTAAGGATTAGCCTTCCACTTTGGAGATCCATTGGAGGAGGTTTACTTCAGATTGTGCATTATCTACAACCTTCTCTACTTAGTTCCAGATTTGAGTTGCAGCAGCTGCCTATCAACTCCGGCAATTTTTCCATTTTGTGTATTTTAGCCAATCCCTTGGAGGATTGATCCATTACTGTTTCTAAGGGTTAGAACCTTGCTCCCATATTGTAAATGGGCCATATATTGTCATATCCATGTATTTAAATCATTCTGGAGAAGTATTCTATCATAGACCATGTTTTTCATAGCCTGGGTTTATGTAGAAATAGCAGTGTTCTTTCATTGCCATGTACATGTATTATTAAGGCTGCATTGCTTTCTTGAGAAGTTGTTTCCTCAAGGCCTGTACAATTTCTTGCTGCTATAAATTATTATTGGCTATATATTCATATTCTTGTCTCATAGCTCCTGGAGAAAATGATGAAGGGTTTCTGGATCATTATCTTGTCTTGCGGCACCTCATTCTTGAGGGGTTTTCTATAAAAAATTGTTGTTTAACCGCGCTTAATGCCTATGCCATGTTCCTAAACCAATTTTATGATGGTTCATAGTTTTTTACATCTGATCCCTTCAGAAAATATGCCTCCCTTGCTTCAGTAAAATTCTGCATACTTAAAGTCATGGGAAATTAGGGTTTTTCTTGACTAGTCGGGAAGGAGGAACTGTTTAACATAGAAAAATGCCTTTGTTTCAGCTGAAATTCGACATCGAGGTCCCTCTTGACCTAATATAACATATTTGAGAACCTTGACCCGTAATTTTACACATAGTTTTCTTATACACTCATTTTAGGGCCAAAATCCTCACTTTTCCCCACCTTTTTTCCCTTAAAAGATGAGTGAAGGTTGTTTCTGTACTTTATTTTGGTTTCTAAGAATATTAAGATATATTATATGATAGATAAAGCCATCATACCTGAAGAATTCGTTTTTCTGGCATGATCTGCTGAAAAATCCATTTTTGGGATATTACAGTCTGCTGCATTATTATTGCTTGAGCGTTCTAATTATATATCACTTGGTGTGTTTATATTTTTCTCCTAGAAAGATTTTGGAAAGGGCCAGATAGCCTCTGGATCTCATCCTCTTCTACAGGCGATATATCCAGTAAATGCCCTCCCAATCAATCTTTGGTTGGAGTTTGTTGTGTTTTAGAGATATCCCCGAAACAGGATATTACAGTGGTATCAGAGCATAGTTCTGGCTCATCTTGTGGATCTAGTTATCTATGACAAATATGAGGATCTCACATCAGCATGATCATATACCCTTTGGAGATTATTTCCGAGAATGGAAGTCCAAGGGGGAAGACTTCAAAGCAGCTTCTCCCTTCAGAGATTACTGTCAGCTCAGGCAGGATGAAGGAGGAAGGAACCATGGGGTTTCTAGCATGCAGAGTTCAAAGTTGCAGCGTACCACTGGGAGATCACCTCTTCCCATGTATGAGGGATCCACTGGTCCTTGTGAGTCTAAGCCCAAGAAGAAGATGAGTTTATTCTCATCTCTTTTCAGATCTAGAAGAAATACATCCAGCTTTGAGGAGTTCAAGAATATTGAAGAAAAATAAGAGGAAGTACCATGCGCTTCCAATTCTCATCAAGAAGAAGAGATCACACCACCTCTTGGGGAGGCTTGTGATAATGCTGTCCCACTCGTGGAGGAGAAGCCACATGCATCAACAGTTGGGGCAACCAACACTTTTGAGGAAGGGATTCTTGCAACCCTACAAGAGGTTCCAAATGCACATCAAGACCAGCTTGGTTGCACTGCAATGTGCAACATGGAAACACTCAAGAAGCAATCAAATCATCATTCTAATGAGCCACTGTTGGATTGTACATCACATTGGAGGTTGGGGTTTGAAGCCTTGAAGATTTATGGTAGACATCTTGGAGTAAGAAACCTTTTCTCCCTTCAAGATGACACTTTCTCAATGAGCTTCTCTCAGCTCAAAGAGGAACTTCTACTTTCAGATCCAAGACCTCATTGGTTTTGGAAGACTATGGATGAAAGGGAGGTCTCAAGGAGAGATTTCATTGGAGATGCACTTCGACACGCCATGGAATGCAATGCTTTTATTCCCTTCTCACAAGAGCAGATAGAATATGGAGGACATCTTAGGATGGATAACATCTCTCATGCTTGTGTTGGACATCCCTTGAGCCATACACATCATGATGGGAGGTTTTCTCCTACCACCTATTTGATTCTTGATAGGGTTTCATTGATCCTTGAGGAGTTTGCATTTCAAAACCCTATGAAGTGCAAAGACAGGAATTTGATTTGGGAGAATGGTAGCCCTCATGGGAGGAGTACCAGGATGAGGAGAAGAAGAAGGCATCCACAAGTGATTGAGTGGATGTGGATGATGAGCAAGGAGCTAGGGAGCTACTTGCAGATCTATGATACCAGGCAGCAGGAAGCTTGGCTGCACTGGTTACTCTTGAAGGAGTTTGGCCATCACTTGTACTCGTAGAACTATGATACCAGGTAGCAGGAGGCTTGGCTGCGCTAGGTACTCTTGAAAGATTTTGGCCATCACTTGGAAAAAACTCTTCCTAAGAGTAGGAGGACGGGGAGAAGATGGCTGGATACTTGCATCATTGAGCAGCATAGAGTATGGATGTATGGTGTTGATATGTTACTCATATCATTCATTATGTCTTCATCACATAATTTGTATGATGGAAGTACGGGGAGGCAGCAAAATGTCTTTTTTCTTTGCTTTGGAGAGCAAGGGTAGATTTTCTCTCACACTTTGTAAGATGTTGCAGGAGGAGGAGATGGCATTATCTCCTTGATATTTGATGATGGCTTGGAAGCACTTCCATCTTGGGAAGTATTCCACATTTGTTGCAGAATTATTGGAAGATTCTTTGAAAAGGAGCATGTAAAAGAACGGAGCTTTGTATTGACAGGAGCTTATTTGCATGAGCTCACAGCACTATCACTTTGGAGCAGAACCTTATGGATGAAGTGTGCCCAGCAGAGATATGGTGGATCGATAACCCGCTGGTCCCATGATCACTTCATATTTGTTGCACTTAGAGGAGGTAATGATGATAGAGACATCTATGGCATATTCTTCTTAACTTGGATTTCTAAGCATGAGAAGGATCATCTTCTTGTAGCACATGGTTCATTCTTCTTCATAGCATGCCAAAACACTATGAAGGACTCATGCATGGACCCATGTACCATCTTACTTCCATCATATGGTGAGAAGCTTGTTTATACATTCATTTATTTGCACACTCTTCCCATTCTTATGCAGTGCATTTCTTCACAAGAAGGCAAGCTTTTCAAATTGCTCCATGAATTGTATTCGGCCAATCTACATGATGGAGGCAGCCATCTCTTTTGTGGCCTTGGTAAAATGTGTTATCACCACATATATGTTCATTTTCTGCACTATAACATGTATCATATAAAGACATGCATGATTAACCATGTAAGCAGAAACATTTTTCCTTATACTTTCATCAAGCAGCAACTTGTAAAACCGCGTTGTACTTGTTTGGGAGGCTGTTGGTAGCTTCTTGCACCACATGAGACCTTTAGCATTCTCTTGATATTATTTCTGATTGTGTCTTCATTTGATGATGTATATCAGATTTTTATGGGAGGCTTGATTATGAGGGAGACACATGAGCTGGATGTGTCTGTGAGTGGGAAGAATTCTCACAATTTCTGCACTACATGTTCTAATGCGAGCATGAGAGGAGATATGGCCACCATAGCCAAATATTTGTTCTCTTTTGAGGTGGGCCATAAGACTGATATTCATCCATTGTACAACCATGGGCAAGTGCTTGATCATGTATTATTTTTGTTACATTAAGCCATTTACTATCCTTTAGTAGATGTGATGAATCTTGGACCTTGCTTGCCATGTAATTTTCTGAAGTTGCAGTGGATGAGACTGCGCTATAACCTTGTGAGGAATTTCTGCATCATGTATCATCATGTAAGACCTTCAGAAAACCTCTCATTATGATTTTCCATGATGAACATGTCCTATTCTTCATGGATGGATTGTTTTGGGCCAGCTTGTTCTTCATTGTTTAAGGAACCTTGTTTGGAGGATTGTTCTTCACTTTGCCATTGGAGGGCAATAATTTTGCAGTCCAGGATCAGCATAAACTCTACACTTGTCATGAATGGAGAGAAGGACAACATGGGGTAAGCTATGATGCTTTCCGATTTCATATTTCCAGCCCACCTTCATTACCGGAGCTTGAGGTGGAAGGATATTCTTAGGAGTTGCCTTGTTGGGAGGTGGCTCATTTTGTTTGGATGATTGCATGGGATCTGGAAGGATTGTTGGTTGGCTGGTACCATGAGAGATCAGTTTGGGATCCCAGCATTGAGAGATCTCTTCATATCAGGTTGATGCAGAGGAGAGGGAAGATTCAATGGTGCATCTGGGACCCAGGCACATTTTGCAGAGAGGAGATTTGTTCAGGCAGTTACTTGAAGGCAAGCAACATTTTTCCAGGGGGGACTGTAATATTCCTAATTAGTGACAACTAATTGGAATATTCTATTTTTTTTAGTTTTCCATCTATATTTTTTAAATAAATAAAAAGTGAGTGAAGAGGGTCTAACTTGCTTAAGTGAAATAAGACATCCACCTAGTAGCGCAACGTTGTGGCTTAAGTGGGAGTCAAGGGGGGACCCAACACCATGTGGAGGAGGGGGCCTATGTACACTCTAGAAGATTTTGTGCAGATAAGGATGAGGATGTGGATAAGGATGAGGATGTGGAGGAGAGAGAGAGGCTACATTGGGTTTTGGAGGGAAACCAACGTTATAAAATATGGAGGAGCCTCCTCATTCGATTCATGCTTGAGTTATTGATTGTTGAGTGAGACATTTGTCTTCTTTAGCACGCTGGCTATTTAGCCTGTCTGCAGCACTGTTTAGTGCAACCGAGTGTCTCCATGTGGAGATCTCACCCTTAGCCCCAACGGACTTCTAGTGCTTGCTCAGGCAAGGTTATTTTTTCAGCATCATCCTCCAGAACAGCGTTATTGCTGCAACAACATAATACTATGTTGTAGGGTGTTGCCGTGGTGACTTTACGACACCACTTCCTTCTCTTGTTTTTTTTAGAGGGAGAGTGTTTCTTTCCTTTGGAGGATCAGATTGGAGGACTTTGGAGATGATTTGTAGATCTTGGCACTTGGCCAAAGTGTTTTATTCTACTACTGTGCAGTCCCTCTAGTTATTGCTTTATTTTTATGGTGTATCTGCAGTGAGGGGTTGCGGATTGATTTTGGGAAGAGATCTCAAGTGTAAGGATCAACCTTCCACTTTGGAGATCCATTGGAGGAGGTATAATTCAGATTTTTCATCATCTACAACCTTCTCTACTTAGTTCCAGATTTGAGTTGCAGCTACTGCCCAGCAACTATGACAATTTTTCCATTTTGTGTATTTCAGCGAATCCCTTGGAGGATTGATCCATTACTGTTTATAAGGGTTAGATCCTTGCTCCCCTATTGTATTTGGGCCATATATTTTCATATCCATGTATTGACATCATTCTGAAGCAGTATTATATCATAGACTACATTTTTGATTGCTTGGCTTTATACAGAAATAACAATGTTATTTCATTGCCATGTACATGTATTATTGAGGCTGCATTTCTTTCATGAGAGGTTGTTTCCTCAAGGCTTGTACACTTTCTTGCTGCTATACATTATTATTTGCTACATATTCATCTTCTTGTCTCATAGCTATTGGAGAAAACGTTGAAGGGTTTCTGGATCATTGTCTTGTCTCGCGACACCTCATTCTTGAGGGGTTTTCTATATAAAAATGTTGTTTAACTGCGCTTAATGCCTATTACATGTTCCTAAAACCATTATATGATGGTTCATAGTGTTTCAAATCTGATCCCTTCAGAAAATACACTGCCCTTTCTTCAGTAAAATTCCGCATACTCAAAGTCATGGGAAATTAGGGTTTTTCTTGACTAGTTGGGAAGGAGCAACTGTTTAACATAGAAAAACGATTTTTTGAGCTAAAATTCGACATGGAAGTCCCTATTGACCTAATATAACATATTCCAGAACCTTGACCCGTAATTTTATGTATATTTTCTTATACACTCATTTTAGGGCCAAAATGCTCACTTTTCCCCACCTTTTTGCCCTTAAAGGCTGAGTGAAGGTTGCTGCTGTACTTTATTTTGGTTTATAAGCATATTAATATATATTATATGATATCTAAAGCCATAATACCTGAATAATTCGTTTTTCTGGCATGATCTGCTAAAAAATCCATTTTTGGGATATTACAGTCTGCTGCATTATTATTGCTTGAGCGTTCTAATTCTATATCACTTGGTGTGTTTATATTTTTCTCCTAGATAGAGTTTGGAAAGGGCCAGATAACCTCTATATCTCTTCCTCTTCTAGAGGCGATACATCTGGTAAATACCCTCCCAGTCAATCTCTGGTTGGAGTTTGCCGTGTTTCAGAGATATCCCTGAAACATGATATTATAGTGGTATCAGAGCATAGTTCTGGCTTAACCTATGGAGCTAGTTATCTATGAAAAATATGAGGATCTCACATCAGCATGATCATATACCCTTTGGAGATTATTTCTGAGAATGGCAGTCCAAAGGGGAAGACTTCAAAGCAGCTTTGCCCTTCAGAGATTACTGTCAGCTCAGGCAGGATGAAGGAGGAAGGAACCATGGGGTTTCTAGCATGCAGAGTTCAGAGTTGCATCGTACCACTGGGAGATCACCTCTTCCCATGTAAGAGGGATCGACTGGTCCCTGTGAGTCTAAGCCCAAGAAGAAGATGAGTTTATTCTCATCTCTTTTCAGATCCAGAAGAAATACATCCACCTTTGAAGAGGTCAATAAGATTGAAGAAAAAGAAGAGGAAGTACCATGTGCTACCAATTCTCATCAATAAGAAGAGATCACACCACCTCTTGGGGAGGCTTGTGATAACGATGTCCCACTCGTGGAGGAGAAGCCACATGCATCAATAGTTGGGGCAGCCAACACTTTTGAGGAAGGGACTCTTGTAACCCTACAAGAGGTTCCAAATGCACATCAAGAGTAGCTGGATTGCACTACGCTGTGCAACATGGAAACACTCAAGAAGGAATCAAATCATCATTCTCATGAGCCACTTTTGGATTTTATATCACATTGGAGGTTGGGGTTTGAAGCCTTGAAGATTGATGGTAGAAATATTCGAGTAAGACACCTTTTCTCCCTTCAAGATGACACTTTCTCAATGAGCTCCTCTCGGCTCAAAGAGGAACTTCTACTTTCAGATCCAAGACCTCATTGGTTTTGGAAGACTATGGATGAAAGGGAGGTCTCAAGGAGAGATTTCATTGGAGATGCACTTCGACACACCATGGAATGCAATGCTTTTATTCCCTTCTCAGAAAAGCAGATAGAAGATGGAGGAAATCTTAGGATGGATAACATCTCTCATGCTTGTGTTGGACATCCATTGAGCCATACACATTATGATGAGAGGTTTTTTCCTACCACCTATTTGATTCTTGATAGGGTATCATTGATCCTTGACGAGTTTGCATTTCAAAACCCTATGAAGTTGAAAGACAGGAATTTGATTTGGGATAATGGTAGCCCTCATGGGAGGAGTACCAGGATGAGGAGAAGAAGGAGGCATCCACAAGTGATTGAGTGGATGTGGATGATGAGAAAGGAGCTAGGGAGCTACCTGCAGATCTATGATACTCGGTAGCAGGAGGCTTGGCTGTGCTGGTTACTCTTGAGGAGTTTCGCCATCACTTGTACTTGCAAAACTATGATACAGGGCAGTAGGAGGCTTGGCTGCGCTGGTTACTCTTGAAATATTTTGGCCATCACTTGGCAAACACTCTTCCTAAGAGTAGGAGGATGGGGAGAAGATGGCTGGATAATTGCATCATTGAGCAGCATAGAGTATGGATGTATGGTGTTGATATGTTACTCATATCATTCATTATGTCTTCATCACATCATTTTTATGATGGAAGTATGGGGAGGCAGCAAAATGTGTTGTTGCTTTGCTTGGGATAGCAAGGGCAGATTTGCTCTCACACTTTGTAAGATGTTGCAGGAGGAGGAGATGGCATTATCTCCTTGATATTTGATGATGGCTTGGAATCACTTCCATCTTGGGAAGTGTTCCACATTTGTTGCAGCATTATTGGAAGAGTCTTTGACAAGGAGCATGTAAAAGAACAGAGCTTTGTATTGACAGGAGCTTATTTGCATGAGCTCACAGCACTATCACTTTCGAGCAGAACCTTATGGATGAAGTGTGCCCAGCAGAGATATGGTGGATCGATAACCCGCTGGTCCCATGATCACTTCATATTTGTTGCACTTAGAGGAGGTAATGATGATAGAGACATCTATGGCATATTCTTCTTAACTTGTATTTCCAAGCATGAGAAGGATCATCTTCTTGCAGCACATGGTTCATTCTTCTTCATAGCATGCAAAAACACTATGAAGGACTCATGTATGGACCCATGTACCATATTACTTCCAGCATATGGTGAGAAGCTTGTTTATACATTCATTTATTTGCACACTCTTCCCATTCTTATGCAGTGAATTGCTTCACAAGAAGGCAAGCTTTTCAAATTGCTCCATGAATTGTATTCGGCCAATCTACATGATGGAGGCAGCCATCTCTTTTGTGGCCTTGGGAAAATGTGTTATCACCACATGTATGTTCATTTGCTGCACTATAGCATGTATCATATAAAGACATGCATGATTAACCATGTAAGGAGAAACATTTTTCCTTGTACTTTCATCAAGCAACAACTTGTAAAACTTCGTTGTACTTGTTTGGGAGGCTGTTGGTACCTTCTTGCACCACATGAGACCTTCAACATTCTCTTCATATTATTGCTAATCATATATTCATTTGCTGATATAGATCAGATTTTTATGGGAGGCTTGATTATGAGGGAGACACATGAGCTGGATGTGTCCGTGAGTGGGAAGAATTCTCACAATTTCTGAACTACATGTTCTAATGGGAGCATGAGAGGAGATATGGCCACCTGTT
The DNA here is from genome assembly GCA_034641835.2 of Pinus albicaulis. Classification (NCBI taxonomy): domain Eukaryota; kingdom Viridiplantae; phylum Streptophyta; class Pinopsida; order Pinales; family Pinaceae; genus Pinus; species Pinus albicaulis. Next base: position 386,746,382 of record CM076577.1, read on the forward strand.
GTACTGTACAACAACCCTCCCTTTTTCTTAAAATTTTAGAAATAAAATTCATTTAGAAATAGGGTCCCTTTCTCTTTTTATAGAAATAAAAGACTTGGAAATAAAGATTCATTGTTTCGAAAAAACTCATCTTTTGTTTGCTAAAAAAATTCAACATTCAAAACTTATGATCCGATCCAATATACAAGGCCTTATCATAAAAAACAAATCAAGTTTAAAAGTCCAGTCGCAATCGAATAATCGAGATATTCTTTAACAAATTCTTTACGGTCAATTGAAATTTCCGATCCGACGCGCGTTATTACAATAAACGTTTTTAAAATAAAATCAAACATTTGTTCATTTTAAATCTTATATGGTAGACCCCACCATTAGAGATCGGAAAATTTTTCAATTGGAATCGACCAATCGAGAAAAACGTATGGTGATCTTTATGTGCCATTCGAAAACTTTCGATGCGATTGATGTCATTTATTGCATGCGAAAAGTTTAGAGTGGATGAATATTTTAATATTTCACAAGCGCCAAATCTCAATTTGTACGAGGGAATTCAATAACGAATCAAATGAATATTGTTAATAATTTGGTTTTTAATACATGAGTGTGACCCAAAGGGAGCATTTACGCGGTATACGAAACAAATAAATAAAAATCATAAGTTCATAAATCATCCCGTTTGAGTTACTTGTTTGTCACGACTGAGAGTTTATTGTCTTGCAGAGCCGAAGAACACTAAGTCCGTTCATTCACAGACAAAGGGAAGCAATATCAAACGAAGAAATGTCGAAGAGAGCGAGAAGAAGCAAGACTGTTGTTCCAGTTAAGTTCGTTGAGACGCCTACGGTTTCAAAAGAAAAGCCCAGAAAACTAAGATTAGTCACAGATACATCATGCCAGGGGCTTGGGAATATGACGTGGGAAGGAGTCTACAACCTATTAGAAAGAGAAAACCCCAAGGTCACAGTAGAAAAGGCATCGGTTCCAGACAAATATAGCTCAGATTCTGACTCCGAGATCACTGAAAAATCACTTGCAAATTCATTTTTGCATCGAATTGCAGCTAGAGAAAGAATCATGCCTTATTATGATGCAGTTCGATGGGTTATTGACAGTGTGAAGATTCAAGACAGAACGTTTGTCTCAGCATCTGGAGTGTCTTTTGGCTCGTTCAAAGCAGAAGACTTAAAGGCAATGTATCACCTTCCAGACCCGCAGAAGGTGTATAACAAGGAGTTTATCAAAGACTTTGCTGATAATAACAAAGTCCAATCTGACCCTATCAGATATTGGAAGAAAAATCCAGAGAAGCATCGAAATGAAGCGTCCGGTATGTATTCTGTAGATTCCCTTTTACCTCCATATTGCTATGCCACTGCCATGATGTGTAGATTATTTGGCAATGATAATTCAGCTAGGTTTTCTATACAAATGGTCCCATTAATCCTAGCTGCTGTCAGTTCCGACATCATGGATTGGGTTGTTATTCTGTCTGATAGAATAGCCAATAGGATACTTGAGTACAGACAAGAAAAAACCGCTAGAAATTCCACTCCATTTTTCTTTTGTGCCTATATTCTTGATGCTCTTTGTTTTAATTCCGAGTTTCCCTTATTTGGATGGAAATGGACTCCCAAAGACCCTACCCCAATTCATATTTATCATAAAATACTTTGGAAGGTTCATTTCCAAGATAATGTATATAGAATCTGCCATGGTTTCCTTATCCCTGTTTTCAAAACCATTTTTAATCGCTTCCCTCCTAGATTCTCTGAAAAAGCTAAGGCCGACTTATCTGCAATAGGAGATTGGTTTGGGGAGGAGAAATTTACATACATCGGGGTTTTTGGTAGTATTGTGGAACCACATGTTCTTCCTCTTTTTGTGCCAGACAAACTTCTTGCTCAAGAAATTTCCTATCAATTAATAGTTGAAGGAATATCTAGGTCTTTGAATAACGGTAAGAAAAGAATGTGGCCTCAATTCCCACTCAATTGTGGCCAGTTTACCTTAAATGATTTCAAGCATGCTGAAAAAGAAGTCTCCAAGGTAAAAGGTTGTAAATTTGCAACCATTCCTGGAAGAGAATATGATCCAAGACAAATAGCATTTAATGTTACTGCTTCAGTTTCAATTGCTCGATTTGAGCATGAGCCAGATCCGTTTGATGATTTGTTTGTTTCTTTGGATAATTTCCCTGAAATTTATGACTTAGCCAAGTCTAAATTTCAAAAGGAGGAAATGAATAAATTTTTGTTATTCAGAAGCCAGAGATTGTTAAGATTTCCTCTGGAATAATTAAGAATTCCAACACAAGGGTCAGAGGCAGAAGGTACATCCAGCAAAATGCTAGTAGAAACATCTATTGGCAAAGTAATTACACAATCGGCTGTCAACCAGCCAACTGTACATACACAAAAGGTGGTCGCTATTGACAAGCCTGATGCCCAAAAGGGAGATACTGATGATAAATCCGATCAAAATACTGGTCAGCAGTCAACTGCTCAGACAACAGAAAAATGCACAAGTACCGATGATGATGTGCATAATAAAAAAGGTGGATCGGATGGCAAAAGCACGGAGCAGAACATAGATACAGAAAAAGGAAAAGAAACAACTAAGGAGATTATAGTTTCTACTGATCTTAATGTTTCTTCTCAGTTATTAAAACAATATGATCAATTTGCTCAACAGCTGGGATTGCAAGATAAAGATAAAGATCAAATAGAGCAGGATGTTGAAATCATTCCTGAACATCCAACAGGGCATATTGTATTAAAGGTCGAGGAGATCCCTCCTTTAGATGTATTTTACAGCCCCAAACATAAGGCTGTTGTTAGAAGACAAAGGAAAAGAAGGAAGACAGAACAGGACATATTTTCTACTCCATCAGAGGAGTTTATGAATATTATTTACAAAAACAATGAGGTAAATCCATCTGAAGACCTCACAAAATTATCCCAGTATGCAGGAGCTTATAGTGATGCGACAGTTGATAAAGCTGTAGAAGTTTCTCAGCTGATAACTCAGAAAGATCTCCACATAGCTTCACTTGAAGAGCAAGCTAAGGAAAGTCAGCAACAGATTACCCAATTGCAACAACAACTGCAAAATCAGACACTCAGGTCCGAAGAATTGCAAAAACATCTTGCTGAAGAAAAGAAGAAAGTTGATGAACAACTCTTGGGCAAACAACAACAACTAAATGAAGAAATTTCTAAGTTACAAAGTCTGTTACAAAATGAGAAAAATGCAAAAATGATTCAAGAAAAGGAATTTCAAGCAACTTTGGATAAGTTTAAAGATTTCCCGAAGTTAAATGAATTCAAAACAGAAGCCCTTGAGGCTAATAAATTATTGTCTCAACAATTGAATGAATTTTGTGCAAAGCTGTCACAGGCAGAACCTTTTTGTGATATTACTTCATCTTTGATCCAAAATGTTATTTCTCTCAGACAAGAAATAGATGATGCTGATGAAAATATTTCCGAATTTTTCAATTGGCAAGACACAGAAAAGGGAAAAGAAGCCAATCTTCCTAGAATAGAGGAAAAACACAAAGAAATCTTATTTACAGAATGGGAACATCAAATAATGAAAGCTGAGAGAGCAATATCAATGGCCAGGAGTATGATGAATAATATTACTCAATTCATAAATGACAGCTTATACTCAATCAATCTCATTTCAGACTGTGTTCCTGGTAGTTTTCCAAAAGTAAAAGAAACTGAAAACAGATGGAGAGAAGAAATGGAGAAGAAAAGTCAACAAATCAACAAACTTCAAACAATATCCTGGGACAGTATGTGGACTCATTTAATCAAACCAAACAATCAAAAAACGGCTATCAAATTTCTTTCAAATGCCGTTGATTGTTTGATTCCAGAATTTTCCGATGCCACCTATGCTGGATAGCTGCATTCCGAAATGAGTCATCCACCGAGACTCCAAGATATGTTGAAGATTTGCAACTTGGCTTCATCAAGCGAGAGAGAGAAACAATGAATCAGTTTCATTCAAGATAGCTTTTCAGTTTTTAATTTGATAGATTGTAGCAGTAGTAGTAGGATTTTCTTATGTAATTCCTTATTTAAATCCCTCTCATGCATTTAGAGAAGGATCCGACATTGTAATATTTTTTGGACTTGGGGCTAACATTTCTGTACTCCATTCCTTATTATATTTTATGAAGGATCACATCTGGTGATTTTTGTGCTGAAATTATCTTTGAAGTGTTGCATTTATGTACCTTTGGATTTAATTTTACATCGGAGTTACTAGATCAGAGTATCACATTTCATTTGACAGTCTTCAAGATGAATGAGGTATTTCTATCTGTTCACTGTTGATTTTCTTTGTTATATGGTATTCGTTTGAAGAATTTGCTATCATTTATATATTTGGTCCTCGTAACGTTTCCTTTTATATATCATTTCTGAGTATAATTGAAATGTTATCTTTTATAAGAATATATAAATGGTATACAATGATGAATGCAATATGCTAATATAACTCTGTTTAATTTCTTAAACAGAGTTATCTTTATTCGTTTCTGCATATTTCAATTTGATTAATAATACATTTTCATGGTTATTATTAGATTGAAACAATCTTAAGTTGTATTCACATATAATTACCCGGGTTAGTAGTAGAATTTCTTTATCAGTATTTAGCTTAGATTAGATAGTTTTATTTCTGTTAATTTAGTCCCATTTCCACCCATCCAATCCAACCCATTCAGTTATAAGGAAACTGGTCCTTTAAATCCAGTCGGAGCCACCATCCCAAACGGAAAAGGAGTTGTCTTAAGGTCCCGACCGGGTGGTTTTCCCCAATGCTTGAAGCAGAGATTTTCTAGGCTTCAACATTTTTGGCGCTAGAAGGAGGGCCAGCTATGAATGGCCAGTAAATCAAAACCTACAGACCATTCTCAGAGTAAATTACCCTCTGCCTCACCTCAGACCTCCCGTTTGCATTCTGAATTACCAGTGTCCAAACGAGAAGAAGAGGGATCAACTAACACTGCTCAATCACATCATACTTCAGAACAGTTAAGTCCGGAGTCTCTTGAAGTTCAGTCTATCATCCAGAAACTTCAAGGCTTCTCCATATCACCTCAGAGATCTGAAGTATCTCAAGGCAGTCGGACTTCGCAATCCCACCTACCTCATCATCTCACCAGACTTCAAAGCGAAAAACTTGGCATTGAACCAGCTGAGTTACCTTTACCTCGAAGGAAAAGGGCAAAAAAGAACACTGAAGGTTCTGATAGTGAGACCTTTTCTCCATCATCTTCCATCTCATCATCTTCAGTGCGAAGTCAAACACCCACTTCCCCATTACATATTACTGTTCCCCAGGGGTCATCACCTTCAACAACACAACCTCTTCATTCTTTATTACTACCTCCTCCCCAATCTCCTCAATCATCATCTATTCCAACAACCTCTATTCAAACACCGCCAGTTACTACTCCTCCAATAGTCGTTCTGATAATGTCTAGACCGTGGGCTACTCCAAGAGCAGTCAACATGGCTGCACCTTTACATGATTTACTAGACAATCCTAGAAAATGGCTTCCGAAATTTAGTCCAGATCTTAACATCCAAGCTGAAGAACATATTAATAACTTTATGTTGGCTGTTAATTTAAATGGATTCACACAGGAAGATGTTGTAGTCAGACTGTTTCCTTACACTCTTCAAGGAGCAGCAGGATCATGGTACTTTTCATTACCTTCGAGATCCATAACAAGTTGGGACATTTTTGCAGATCATTTCTTAACCAAATTTGGAGATGATCGATCAGTAGCTACTTTACTCAATGACCTCTCAAATTTGAAAATAGAGCCCAGAGAACCCATTAAAGATTTCAACGCTAGATTCAACAAACTTTTGAAAAAAATTCACACAGATTCACGACCCAGTGAATAGGTTAGAATAGAATGGTACATAAATTTCTTACCCTCAAACATAGCTATTTTCGTAGATAGAGCTGCAAAGCCTACATTAGCTGAAAGTATGAAAGAAGCTATTGCAGTGGAAAAATGAATTACTTCTCTGGAAAAGAAAAACGCTCTTGAGGAAAGAAAATCGAAGAAAGTCAGCTTCAAGGATGATTCAAAGAAAAAGGCCAAAGATCCATATGACATGGAAGGTTTACAAAAAGTTCTCAAAACTATGTCAAATGAAATGGTTGAAATTAAAAAACAAGTAGCTGAAACTTCTACTAAAAAACCATTCCGAAATTTTAGAAGAAACCAAGTTGAATCTAAACCTCCCAATGAAATCTCTAATGCAGAATCAGAAGAAGAAGAAGAAGATGAAGAAACATCTTTAATATCAGATGAGGAAGATGAGAATGAAGAAATCGCTGAATTACATGGAATGTGGGATTTTATTCTCCCTAATTCTGAAGGTGAAGTAGAGCAAGAAGCTATTCCTGTAAGTACTAGGAGTAAATCTACAGCAGAGCCTATACAAACAGCTCCAAAAAAGAAAAACACAACTCCAAGTATCAAAGACAAATCTCCTGCAAAGAAAGCTTCTCCATTACCTACTCAGAATCAGCCATCTTCTTTTAATCCTCCCACATCGACAACAAAGACTTTAGTAGTTTCAGATCCTATGGAATACAACATTGTTGAGGACATGAAAAAGATCAAAGCCAATATTTCCTTACATGAACTCAGCAAATTGAAACACCAACAGAAGTTGTTATTGAAAGAATTAAATGCTACACCAATTGCTCCTTTACGAAGCGGTGTAGTTGCAAAAGCAGCAAGAGGAACAGGTAAGTCACCAGATAAGGTAGATGCTACTGATACTATACTCATTGGAGAAAAGTCAAATTCTCAAACTCCTCCTTTTCTTTTGACTTATGAGATGTACAATAAAAATTTGCACAATTGTTTGATTGATTCTGGAGCTTCCTCCAGCATAATGCCTACTTCTGTATGTGCTAAATTGAATATCGAACCACAGAAATCGGTAGTACATATTGTTCAATTAGATTGATCCAAAGTTCAAGTTGTAGGAGAAATCAATTCAGTAACTATCAAATTAGCTTCCGATCCTAGAATTGTCCAAAGAATTGATATTTTGATTGCTGATATTCCTGAATTCTATGGATTAGTTCTAAGTAGGGACTGGTCTGCCAAACTCAATGGTTATATTGCGACTGATTATTCTCATATGTGGTTTCCCTACAAAGGGAAACCAAATCAAATCAAAATTGAATGAGAAAAACATATGAGACATATTTTTACTGAGTTTGAACAACCTAATAAACCTGTGGCATTTAACAACAATATTCTTGGAGGATATTCTGCTCAATCATTTCTTGGAAACTTCAAAGCACCCATATCACCTTTTTCTGTTAATACTTTTGTTTCTCAAGTAGAAAATTTTTGACAATCTGATTCTTCCAGAATTGTAAATACTTATGATGTAATTGTAGATAAGTCAATAGATAAATCTTTGTTTTGGTCATTATATTTTGATGGATCAAAGTCTAGTGATGGAGCTGGAGCAGGATGCATTTTAATTGATCCGGATGGAGAAAAAACCATGCTGTCATGTAGGCTGGAATTTGAGTGTACTAACAATACTGCAGAATATGAAGCCTTGGTTCAAGGACTTTATAAAGCCATAGGGTTAGATGTTAAATACTTGAATGTCTTTGGTGATTCTGAAATTGTCATAAAACAAGTTAGGAATACTATTCATTGCCTTTCAGGACATCTTAAACACTATCAAACCCTAGTACAAGATCTTACCACTCATTTTTTAGCATTTAATATTTCTCCTATTCCTAGGAATCAAAATACATCGGCTGACTTGTTAGCTAATGTTGCATCTAAACTCCTACCTGCTGAAGACTGCAGTCCTAATAGGTTTTCTGTAGAATTAATTTTTCGTCCATCTGTCCCAGACAATGTCAGAAATTGGAGAGTTTTCTATCATGATCAAGATATTTTAAATTTCATGACTTCAGAGAAATCATATGATGATCAAATTATTGATGAAGAAGATCATGATTTACAAATTTCTTCAAAAAGTAATGAAAATCCCATTCCGAAATCTGTTGTTAAATTGGAGGACTTATATGATATTAAAGACAGATTCAAGAAAGTCACTAATACCAAGCTTCAAAGTTCCACTTTCAAGTTTGAATTAGTGAATCTAGGTTTTGATTCCAAACCTCAAAATGTTAATTTAGGACTTAATTTAACATCAGAAGAAAGGAATGCTTTCATTAAACTCTTGAACAAATATAAAAATGTTTTCGCTTGGAATTATGATGATTTAAAAACGTATGATACTTCAATTATTCAACACACAATTCCAATGCTTCCTAATATTAAACCTGTTCAACAAAAAATAAGGAAAGTTCATCTAAATCTTGAAGGCCAAATCAAAGCAGAACTTAATAAACTTTTAAAAGCCAAAATCATTTTTCCTGTCAGGCACTCCAATTGGGTTTCCAATATGGTACCTGTAAGGAAGAAAAATGGTGATATAAGAATCTGTATTGATTTCAGAAATTTAAATAAGGCATGTTTAAAAGACAATTTCCCATTGCCAACCATGGAATAGATACTTCAAAAGGTAGCTGGTTCTGAACTTATGTCCTTTCTTGATGGATTTTCAGGCTATAATCAAGTCTTAGTTCATCCAGATGACAGATTGAAAACAACTTTCAGAACAAAATGGGGAACTTATGCTTATCGGAAAATGCCTTTTGGTCTAATAAATGCAGGAGCAACTTTCCAAAGAGCCATGGACATAGCATTTAAAGGTCTGATCAATAAATCAGTTGTTGTTTACCTTGATGACATAACAGTATTCTCAAAAAAGAGAACCAATCATCTACATGATCTAAAGCAAATATTTGAAAGATGTAGAAGATTTGGTATTTCCTTAAATCCAAAGAAATATTTCTTTGCTTTGGATGAAGGAAAACTTTTAGGATTTGTTGTGTCAAAAGATGGTATATACATTGATCCAGACAGAGTTAAAGATATTTCTGATATTTCTTTACCTCATAACAAAAAATCCATGCAATCATTTCTTGGACAGATCAATTTTGTAAAAAGATTCATTCCCGATTTTTCTTTAATTGTTTTACCTATGCAAAATATGATCAAGAAGAATTCAGTATTCAAATGGGGGCATAAAGAGAAAGAAGCCTTTGAGGCAATCAAACAAGCAATCATTAATGCACCAGCATTGAGTACCCCGGATTTTTCTAAAGATTTTATTTTGTATACCTTAGCCACAGAGACATCCTATGCAGTTGTTTTAACACAACTCAATGATCAGAAAATTGAAGCACCAATTTCTTTCTTTAGTTCAAATCTGCAAGGAGCTGAACTGAATTATTCCGATGTTGAAAAACAAGCCTTTGTTGTGTTCAAATCAATCAAGCATTTCAGACCTTTTCTCTTAAAAACTCATACAAAAATCATTGTCCCATTCTCTGCAGTGAGACAATTATTAATTCAGAGAGAAGTAGGAGAAAAACGAGCTAACTGGGTAACAACTTTACAAGAATATGATGTTGATATTAAACCAGCTAAGATTTTTAGAGGACAAGGTTTTTGCAGATTATTAGCAGGAGCCCATAACATACCAGAAAATGAAGATTCAAATCAAGATATTCAAGTAAATCAGATAAGTATTACGGATTCTGAGTCTCAGTATGCTGATCTCATCTATTTCTTGAAAAATGGGTATGCTCCTTTTGATCTCAACTATAAGAAAAAACGTGCTTTAAGATTAAAATCTATTAAATATGAGATCATTGATAATGTGTTATTTAGAAAAAATTATGATTCAATTTTATTAAGATGTCTTGAAAAGACTGAAGCTGAAAAGGTTTTGCAGGAGTTGCATGATGGACCAGTAGGAGGTCATTTTGGAGGTGATACCACAGCCCACAAAATAATTCGTGCTGGCTATTATTGGCCTACTCTTTTTAAAGATACACATGACTATGTAAGAAAGTGCAGAATCTGTCAAATTGCAAGTGGAAGACAAAGGAAACCAGCTTTTCCTTTGCAACCAGTAAGTATTGAGCAACCATTTGAACAATGGGGGCTTGACATTATTGGTGAGATATTACCTCATTCTTCCAAGAAGCACAAGTACATTCTTACTGCAACCGATTACTTTACAAAATGGGTAGAGGCAATCCCTTTGAAGGTAGTCAATTCTGATGCAATTATTGATTTCATAGATCAATTTATCATAACCAGGTTTGGTGTACCTCAAGCTCTTGTCTTTGATAATGCATCTTATTTTTCTGGAAACAGTTTAATAGAATTTACAGTTAAAATAGGTTTTAAACTCAAATATTCAGCAAATTATTACCCACAAGGTAATGGTTTGGCTGAATCCAGCAACAAAAATCTCATCAAAATTATTAAAAGGACTATTGATCAAAATCAAAAGAATTGGCATAAATATTTAATCTTTGCATTATGGGATGATCGTATTACTGAGAAAGCTTCAATAGGAACTTCACCTTTTAATTTAGTTTATGGAAAAGAAGCTCTGATACCATCAAATTTAACTCTTCCATCATTAGTCCTAGTACAATTTATTGAAGAAAACCCTTCTTCATCCATTCAATTAAGATATGATCGAATCCTTAAACTAGAAGAAGAAAGAGATAAAGCTAAAATTGTTCATGAAAAACATCAGCAGCTTGTAAAATCTTCTTTTGATGCATGTTCTACCGGCTCAAAAATTTTGTCAATTGGTGATCTTGTTCTAAAATGGGATAAGGCACATGAAGAAAAAGGTAAGCATACCAAATTTCAGAAAATGTGGCTTGGACCATTTCAGATCATTGAAAAGATAGGCTCAAATACGTTCATGCTCCAAGATCTAACAGGTAAGAGAGAATCTCTTCCTGTAAATGGGCTTATCTTGAAGAAATTCTTTTCATAAGGAGGTAACTGTACATATTCCTTTTTGCAAAGTTTTTAATTGTTTTTGCAAATAAAGGTTGTTAGTAAGTCTCTAATTGACTGTTTACTTGATAGAAAATTCTTAAGAAGAATATTATAAATATTTATTTGGTGTAAATGAGAATTTTTAAAGAAATGATTATATTCTTTTGATAGTTTTAAATAAGATGTTAAACTTTGAAAGATTGTACTAATTATTTGCATGATCTTTTTGAAAAGCTTGAGGGAAATGTAAATCATTATAAGTTTATTAAGCAGAGAAAGGTTATCTACAAAAGTAAAGATTATTCAAGTCTTGGTACTCAGAAAACTCAGAAAAATTGTCATCCATTGATTCTTAAGGATAAAACTAGTTCACCCCATTCATTTAGATTGTGATTTTTTAGAATATAATTCTAAGAAATTATGTTAAAATTTTTAAGAGATAAGAGGTCTCATCATGAGCCGACTTACCATATTCATAAGAAATAATAAAACTGACATTACCAATACTGCATATCAAAACAGGGTGATGGCTTATAAATATAAGACAAGGGGTCTCATCACGAGCCAGCTTGTTCAGTTTAATTATAACTATTGAATGGCATTGTTATCAACTGGCTACCAAACCAGAACAATGGCTCTTAAAAAATTAAAAAATAAATAAAAGACAAAAAACATGAGATAATATGTCTTATGAATTTATCTTTTAAAAAGTCATAATCTTAGTTGAATGGGACAATGAATAGTTAATGGTTAAAAGGTAACCCTGTCGAGACTATGAACGTTTGCAGGCAGCAGAGGCAATACCTATGACAATAGAGTATATTATAAAAGCAAACTTGGAGAAATCCACTTACTTCATTATTAATACCAATCAAAAGCTTAAGATAACCCAAAATGTTTTTATTCTCAAGAAACTAGAAAGAAATTGTTAATAATTTTTATTCTTTTTCATAAGTTAGATTTTATTTTTGATTATCCTAAGATAGTTTTCATTATCTTTAAAAATATTTACTTACTTAAAATATAGTATTCATTTTATTTTTCAGAGATAACTGGTTCTTTTAGTGAATCGCCAATTGTTGTACTGTACAACAACCCTCCTTTTTTCTTAAAATTTTAGAAATAAAATTCATTTAGAAATAGGGTCCCTTTCTCTTTTTATAGAAATAAAAGACTTGGAAATAAAGATTCATTGTTTTGAAAAAACTCATCTTTTGTTTGCTAAACAAATTCAACATTCAAAACTTATGATCCGATCCAATATACAAGGCCTTATCATAAAAAAACAAATCAAGTTTAAAAGTCCAGTCGCAATCGAATAATCGGGATATTCTTTAACAAATTCTTTACGGTCAATTGAAATTTCCGATCCGACGCGCGTTATTACAATAAACGTTTTTAAAAGAAAATCAAACATTTGTTCGTTTTAAATCTTATATGGTAGACCCCACCATTAGAGATCGGAAAAGTTTTCAATCGAAATCGACCAATCGAGAAAAACGAATGGTGATCTTTATGTGCCATTCGAAAACTTTCGATGCGATTGATGTCATTTATTGCATGCGAAAAGTTCAGAGTGGATGAATATTTTAATATTTCACAAGCGCCAAATCTCAATTTGTACGAGGGCATTCAATAACGAATCAAATGAATATTGTTAATGATTTGGTTTTTAATACATGAGTGTGACCCAAAGGGAGCATTTACGTGGTATACGAAACAAATAAATAAAAATCATAAGTTCATAAATCATCCCGTTTGAGTTACTTGTTTGTCACGACTGAGAGTTTATTGTCTTGCAGAGCCGAAGAACACTAAGCCCGTTCATTCACAGACAAAGGGAAGCAATAGAAAACGAAGAAATGTCGAAGAGAGCGAGAAGAAACAAGACTGCTGTTCCAGTTAAGTTCGTTGAGACGCCTACGGTTTCAAAAGAAAAGCCCACAAAACTAAGATTAGTCGCAGATACATCATGCCAGGGGGTTGGGAATATGACGTGGGAAGGATTCTACAACCTATTAGAAAGAGAAAACCCCAAGGTCACAGTAGAAAAGGCATCGGTTCCAGACGAAGATAGCTCAGATTCTGACTCCGAGATCACTGAAAAATCACTTGCAAATTCATTTTTGCATCGAATTGCAGCCAGAGCAAGCATCATGCCTTATTATGATGCAGTTCGATGGGTTATTGACAGTGTGAAGATTCAAGACAGAACGTTTGTCTCAGCATCTGGAGTGTCTTTTGGCTCGTTCAAAGCAGAAGACTTAAAGGCAATGTATCACCTTCCAGACCCGTAGAAGGTGTATAACAAGGAGTTTATCAAAGACTTTGCTGATAATAACAAAGTCCAATCTGACCCTATCAGAGATTGGAAGAAAAATCCAGAGAAGCACCGAAATGAAGCGTCCAGTATGTATTCTGTAGATTCCCTTTTACCTCCATATTGCTATGTCGCTGCCATGATGTGTAGATTATTTGGAAATGATAATTCAGCTAGGTTTTCTATACAAATGGTCCCATTAATCCTAGCTGCTGTCAATTCCGACATCATGGATTGGGCTGTTATTCTGTCTGATAGAATGGCCAATAGGATACTTGAGTACAGACAAGAAAAAACCGCTGGAAATTCCACTCCCTTTTTCTTTTGTGCCTATATTCTTGATGCTCTTTGTTTTAATTCCGAGTTTCCTTATTTGGATGGAAATGGACTCCCAAAGACCCTACCCCAATTCATATTTATCATAAACTACTTTGGAAGGTTCATTTCCAAGATAATGTATATAGAATCTGCCATGGTTTCCTTATCCCTGTTTTCAAAACCATTTTTAATCGCTTCCCTCCTAGATTCTCTGAAAAAGCTAAGGCCGACCTATCTGCAATAGGAGATTGGTTTGGGGAGGAGAAATTTACATACATCAGGGTTTTCGGTAGTATTGTGGAACCACATGTTCTTCCTCTTTTTTTGCCAGACAAACTTCTTGCTCAAGAAATTTCCTATCAATTAACAGTTGAAGGAATGTCTAGGTCTTTGAATAACAGTAAGAAAATAATGTGGCCTCAATTCCCACTCAATTGTGGTCAGTTTACCTTAAATGATTTCAAGCATGCTGAAAAAGAAGTCTCCAAGATAAAAGGTTGTAAATTTGCAACCATTCCTGGAAGACAATATGATCCAAGACAGATAGCATTTAATGTTACTGCTTCAGTTTCAATTGCTTGATTTGAGCATGAGCCAGATCCGTTTGATGATTTGTTTGTTTCTTTGGATAATTTCCCTGAAATTTATGACTTAGCCAAGTCTAAATTTCAAAAGGAGGAAATGAATAAATTTTTGTTATTCAGAAGCCAGAGATTGTTAAGAGTTCCTCTGGACCAATTAAGAATTCCAACACAAGGGTCAGAGGTAGAAGGTACATCCAGCAAAACGCTAGTAGAAACATCTACTGGAAAAGTCATTATACAATCGGCTGTCAACTAGCCAACTGTACATACTCAAAAGGTGGTCGCTATTGACAAGCCTGATGCCCAAAAGGGAAATACTGATGATAAATCTGATCAAAATACTGGTCAGCAGTCAACTGCTCAGACAACAGAAAAATGCACAAGTACCCATGATGATGTGCATAATAAAAAAGGTGGATCGGATGGCAAAAGCACAGAGCAGAACATAGATACAGAAAAAGAAAAAGAAAGAACTAAGGAGATTATAGTTTCTACTGATCTTAATGTTTCTTCTCAGTTATTAAAACAATATGATCAATTTGCTCAACAGCTAGGATTGCAAGATAAAGATAAAGATCAAACAGAGCAGGATGTTGAAATCATTCCTGAACATCCAACAGGGCATATTGTATTAAAGGTCGAGGAGATCCCTCCTTTAGATGTATTTTACAGCCCCAAACATAAGGCTGTTGTTAGAAGACTAAGGAAAAGAAGGAATACAGAACAAGACATATTTTCTACTCCATCAGAGGAGTTTATGAATATTATTTACAAAAACAATGAGGTAAATCCATCTGAAGACCTCACAAAATTATCCCAGTATGCAGGAGCTTATAGTGCTGCGACAGTTGATAAAGCTGTAGAAGTTTCTTAGCTGATAAATCAGAAAGATCTCCACATAGCTTCACTTGAAGAGCAAGCTAAGGAAAGTCAGCAACAGATTACCCAATTGCAACAACAACTGAAAAATCAGACACTCAGGTCCGAAGAATTGCAAAAACATCTTGCTGAAGAAAAGAAGAAAGTTGATGAACAACTCTCGGGCAAACAACAACAACTAAATGAAGAAATTTCTAAGTTACAAAGTCTGTTACAAAATGAGAAAAATGAAAAAATGATTCAAGAAAAGGAATTTCAAGCAACTTTGGATAAGTTTAAAGATTTCCCGAAGTTAAATGAATTCAAAACAGAAGCCCTTGAGGCTAATAAATTATTGTCTCAGCAATTGAATGAATTTTGTGCAAAGCTGTCACAGGCAGAACCTTTTTGTGATATTACTTCATCTTTGATCCAAAATGTTATTTCTCTCAGACAAGAAATAGATGATGCTGATGAAAAGATTTTCGAATTTCTCAATTGGCAAGACACAGAAAAGGGAAAAGAAGCCAATCTTCCTAGAATAGAGGAAAAACACAAAGAAATTCTATTTACAGAATGGGAACATCAAATAATGAAAGCTGAGAGAGAAATATCAAGGACCAGGAGTATGATGAATAATATTACTCAATTCATAAATGACAACTTATACTCAATCAATCTCATTTCAGACTGTGTTCCTGGCAGTTTGCCAAAAGTAAAAGAAACTGAAAACAGATGGAGAGAAGAAATGGAGAAGAAAAGTAAACAAATCAACAAACTTCAAACAATATCCTGGGATAGTATGTGGACTCATTTAATCAAACCAAACAATCAAAAAACGGCTATCAAATTTCTTTCAAATGCCGTTGATTGTTTGATTCCAGAATTTTCCGATGCCACCTATGCTGGACAGCTTCATTCCGAAATGAGTCATCCACCGAGACTCCAAGATATGTTGAAGATTTGCAACTTGGCTTCATCAAGCGAGAGAGAGAAACAATGAATCAGTTTCAATCAAGATAGCTTTTCAGTTTTAATTTGATAGATT
This sequence comes from Pinus albicaulis, assembly GCA_034641835.2. Taxonomy (NCBI): domain Eukaryota; kingdom Viridiplantae; phylum Streptophyta; class Pinopsida; order Pinales; family Pinaceae; genus Pinus; species Pinus albicaulis. Next base: position 386,762,467 of record CM076577.1, read on the forward strand.
ATAGCAGTAGTAGTAGGATTTTGTTATGTAATTCCTTATTTAAATCCCTCTCATGCATTTAGAGAGGGATCTGAAATTGTAATATTTTTTTGGACCTGGAGCTAACATTTCTGTACTCCATTCCTTATTATATTTTATGGAAGATCACATCTGGTGATTTTTGTGCTGAAATTATCTTTGAAGTGTTGCATTTCTGTACCTTTGGATTTAATTTTAAATCGGAGTTACTAGATCAGAGTATCACATTTCATTTGACAGTCTTCAAGATGAATGAGGTATTTCTATCTGTTCACTGTTGATTTTCTCTGTTATATGGTATTCATTTGAAGAATTTTCTATCATTTATATATTTGGTTTTCATAACGTTTCTTTTTATATATCATTTCTGAGTATAATTGGAATGTTATCTTTTATAAGCATATATAAATGGTATACATGATGAATGCAATATGTTATTATAACTCTGTTTAATTTCTTAAATAGAGTTATCTTTATTTGTTTCTGCATATTTCAATTTTATTAATAATACATTTTCATGGTTATTATTAGATTGAAACAATCTTAAGTTGTATTCACATATAATTACCCGGGTTAGTAGTAGAATTTCTTTATCAGTATTTAGCTTAGATTAGATAGTTTTATTTCTGTTAATTTAGTCCCATTTTCACCCATCCAATCAAACGCATTTAGTTATAAGGAAACTGGTCCTTTAAATTCAGTTGGAGCCACCATCCCAAACGGAAAAGGAGTTGTCTTAAGGTCCCGACCGGGTGGTTTTCCCCAATGTTTGAAGCAGAGATTTTCTAGGCTTCAACACCACCACAGCCAAATATTTGTTCTCATTTGAGGTGGGCCATAAGACTAATATTCATCCATTGTACAGCCATGGGCAAGTGCTTGATCATGTATTATTGTTGTTACATTTAGCCATTTACTATCCTTTAGTAGATGTGATGAATCATGGACCTTGCTTGCCATGTAATTTTCTGAAGTTGCAATGGATGAGACTATGCTGTAACCTTGTGAGGAATTGTTTTAATCATGTATCATCATGTAAGACCTTCAGAAAACCTCTCATTAGGATGTTCCATGGTGACCATGTCCTATTCTTCATGGATGGATTTTTTTGGGCCAGCTTGTTCTTCATTGTTGAAGGAACCCTCTTTGGAGGATTATTCTTCACTTTGCCATTGGAGGGAAATAATTTTGTAGCCTAGGATCAACATACACTCTACACTTGTCATGAGTGGAGAGAAGGAGAACATGGGGTAAGCTATGATGCTTTCCGAGTTCAGATTTTTAGCCCACCTTCATTACCGGAGCTTGAGGTGGAAGGAGATTCTCAGGAGTTGCCTTGTTGGGAGGTGGCTCATTTTGTTTGGATGATTACATGGGATCCAGAAATATTTTTGGTCGGCTGGTACCTTGAGAGATCAATTTGGGATCCTAGCATTGAGAGATCCCTTCATATCAGGGTGATGCAGAGGACAGGGAAGATTTAGTGGCACATCTGGGACCCAGGCACATTTTGCAGAGAGGAAATTTGTTCAGGCAGTTGCTTGAGAGAAAGCAAAATTTTTCCAGGGGGGACTGTAATATTCCTAATTAGTGAAAACTAATTGGAATATTCTATTTTTTTTAGTTTTTCGTCTATAGTTTGTAAATAAATAAAAATTGAGTGAAGAGGGTCTAACTCACTTAAGTGAAATAAGACATTCACCTAGTAGCACAATGTTGTGACTTAAGTGGGAGTCAAGGGGGGACCAAACACCACATGGAGGAGGGGGCCTATGTACACTCTAGAAGCTTCTACGCAGATAAGGATGAGGATGTGGATAAGGATGAGGATGTGGAGGAGAGAGAGAGGCTACATTGGGTTTTGGAGGGAAACCAACGTTATAAAATATGGAGGAGCCTCCTCATTTCATTCATGCTTGACTTATTGATTGTTGAGTGAGACATTTGTCTTCTTTAGCACGCTGTTTGTTTAGCTTGTCTGCAGCACTGTTTAGTTCAACTAAGTGTGTCTGTGCAGATTTCTCACCCTTAGCCCCGGGGGACTTTGAGTGCCTGCTCGGGCAAGGTTAGTTTTTTAGCGTCATCCTCTAGGACAGTGTTATTACTACAGCAGCATAATACTGTGTTGTAGGGTGTTGCCATGGTGACTTTACGACACCACTTCCTTCTCTTGTTTTTTTCAGAGGGAGATTCTTTCTTTCCTTTGGAGGATCAGATTGGAGGACTTTGGAGCTGATTTGTAGATCTCGACACTTGGCTGAAGTGTTTTATTCTACTACTACGCATTCCCTCTAGTTACCGCGTTATTTTTATGGTGTATCTGCAGTGAGGGGTTGCAGATTGATTTGGGGAAGAGATCTCAAGTGTAAGGATCAGCCTTCAACTTTGGAGATCCATTGGAGGAGGTCTACTTCAGATTTTTCATCATCTACAGCCTTCTCTAGTTAGTTCCAGATTTGAGTTGCAGCTGTTTCCCAGCAACTTCGGCATTTTTGCCATTTTGTGTATTTCAGCCAATCCCTTAGAGGATTGATCCATTACTATTTCTAAGGGTTAGAGACTTGCTCCCCTATTGTATTTGGTCCATATATTGTCATATACATGTATTGACATCATTCTAGAGCAGTATTCTATCATAGACTGGGTTTTTCAGAGCCTGTGTTTATGCAGAAATAACAGTGTTCTTTCATTGCCATGTACATGTATTATTGAGGCTGCATTAATTTCTTGAGAGGTTTTTTCCTCAAGGATTGTACACATTATTCCTGTCTCGTAGCTCCTGGAGAAAATGCTGAAGGGTTTCTGGATCATTCTCTTGTCTTGCGGCACCTCATTCTTGAGGGGTTTTCTATATAAAATTGTTGTTTAACCGTGCTTAATGCCTATCCCATGTTCCTAAACCCATTCTCTGATGATTCATAGTGTTTCACCTCTTATCCCTTCAGAATATACACTTCCCTTGCTTCAATAAAATTCTGCATACTCAAAGTCATGGGAAATCAGGGTTTTTCTTGACTAGTTGGGAAGGAGGAACTGTTTAACATATCAAAACGCATTTTTTTGAGCTGAAATTAGACATGGAAGTCACTCTTGACCTGATATAGCATATTCCATAACCGTGACATGTAATTTTACGCATATTTTCTTATAGACTCATTTTAGGGCCAAAATCATCACTTTTCCCCACCTTTTTGCCCTTAAAGGCTGAGTGAAGGTTTATGTTGTAATTTATTTTGATTTCTGAGCATATTCACATATATTGTATGATATCATAAGCCATCATATCTGAAGAATGCATTTTTGTGGCATGATCTTTTGAAAAATCCATTTTTGGGATATTACAGTCTGTTGCATTATTATTTCTTGAGCGTTCTAATTATATACCACTTGGTGCATTTATATTTTGATCCTAGATATATTCTGGAAAGGGCCAGATAGCCTCTGGATCTCTTCCTCTTCTAGAGGTGATATATCCGGTAAATGCCCTCCCAATCAATCTCTGGTTGGAGTTTGCCGTGTTTTAGAGATATCCCTGAAACGAGATATTACACATATTAAATCACACTGATACTAATTTTTTAAATAATATAACTCCAGAATAAGCTTGGAGCTCAATCAAACAATATGTAAGTCACTTTCGTGTTTTTGGAAGTGGTGCTTGGGCCGATATTCCAGATGCGAAACATAAATCCTTAGAACCTAAGAGTGAAAAATGTATTTTTGTTGGATATTCTGAAGATGTCAAAGGATATAGAATTCTTCAACCAAAATCCAAAAATATAATCATCAGAAGAGATGTAAAGTTTGATGAAAATATATTGCCCTGCGAGCCTAGTTCGACGGGTGTGCCACCTTTGGCCTACGAGCCTGATTCAACATATGTGCCACCTCTCTCTATCTCTTCTATTTTTAATAGAATTCCTTCTAGTTTAGATGATGACAGCGAGGATGAAAATCCTCCTCTAGCTCGTGAAATTGTTCCTTATACTCCACCGCTTCCAATACAGGTCCGCTCTACTCGGGATGCAGCAGGTTCTCTTGCAGGTGACCCTGCCGATCGACGACATACATGTTCTTAGTTTGAAAGAGCCTCTTCCTTATTGGCTCAAGTTCCTGAAAAAATTGATCCAGAAATCTTTCAGGAAGCCTCCGGTCATCTAGATTGGGATGAAGCTATGAATGAAGAGTATTGTTCCTTATTGGCAAACAATACTTGGGATCTTGTTCCTCTTCCAAAAGGAAGAAAACTTGTCAGATGCAGATGGGTTTACAAAAAAAAGTTTGGACCAGATGGAAAAGTGGATAGACATAAAGCTCGTCTTGTCGCTAAAGGTTTCTCACAAGTTGAAAGCATTGACTATATGGAAACCTTCTCCCCTGTTTCCAAAATGAATTCTATCCGCCTTGTTCTTTCCCTTGCTGCCTCCTTTAAATGGGAAGTCCATCAGATGGATGTTAAATCCGCCTTCTTACATGGAGATTTGCATGAAGAAATCTACATGGAACAACCCCCTGGTTTTATCCAAAAAGACTCCAGCCTTGTTTGTCACCTTAGGAAGTCTCTCTATGGTCTCAAACAAGCTCCTCAGGCTTGGTATGCCAAAATGGATAGATTTCTCTTAGATAATGGCTTTTCTAAGTGTCATTCTGACAACACTTTCTACACCAATAAAGTGGGTAATTCCTTCACCGTCCTTTCTCTTTATGTTGATGATCTTATCCTTACTGGTAGTGATCCAAACCATATAAACCATGTGAATTCTAGCCTCAAAAAGAAGTTTGAAATGACAAACTTAGGACACTTGCATTATTTCCTTGGTCTTCAAGTCTTGCAATCCAAGGAAGGCATTACCCTCTCTTAGTCCAAGTATGCATGTAATATTCTACACCACTTTCACATGGAAGACTGTAAGCCTACCCCTTCTCCCTTTCAGTCTGGAGTCAAGCTTTCAGTCAACTGTACTACCCCTGAAGTTGATGCTACCTTATACCATCAACTTGTTGGTAAAATTTTGTATCTAACCCATACCCGTCCTGACCTTTCCTTTGCCATTGGTCTTGTCGCTCGGTTTATGCACCAACCTCATGAAAGTCACTGGAAAGCAGCTAAAAGAATACTTCGATATATTCGAGGTACAATTCAGTTCGGGATTCATTACAGTGCAGGAGCATCTCCCTTGTTGATTGGTTTCACTGATTCTGATTGGGCTGGTGACCCTGATGATCGGAAGTCCACTGCAGGATATGTATTCACTCTTGGTTCAAGACCTATTACTTGGTCTTGTAAGAAACAAAGTGCCATCTCCCTTTCTTCAGCAGAAGCAGAGTATCGTGGTGCAGTTGAAGCTAGCAAGGAAGCCATGTGGCTTTGTCAGATCCTGTCTGAATTTGGTCTTCATCAACAGCATCCAACTACACTTTGGTGTGATAATCAAAGTGCCATTCAGCTATGTAAAGATCCAGTTCAGCATCAGCATATGAAACACATTGAACTCCACATACACTTCATCAGAAAGCTCATTCATGATCGTGTTCTTGAAGTGCAGTACTGTCCAACCAATGATCAAGTAGTCGATATCTTTACAAAGGCTCTCACAGAAGCGAAGTTTACCAAACTTCGATCCATGCTTGGAGTTCAGGAAAGTTGTCATTAAGGGGGGATAGGCTCTAATGCCTCCTTCCTTCTCCTATTGTGTTACTTTTGTAAATCCTTCAATCCTATCCCAATTTGTTCTTAAGGGGGGATGTTAGGATATTTCGACACATAGGAAATAGGCTCCTTTTGTGTCACCTTTGTAAATTCTTCAATCCTATCCCAAGTTGTTCTTAAGGGGGGATGTTAGGATATTCCGACACATAGGAAATAGTTAAGAATAACTTAGTCTAGTGTAGAGTTAGGTAAAGTGTGTTTCTTTACCATGTACATTTGTAACTTATAATCTGATGGTCATGATTTGTAGTGATCCAACGGTTATCTCTTACCTCGGTATTCATGGCACTTGATCCATGACTTAACACCCGATTAGTCCATGATCTCTATTTAAAGGGCATCGAGGGTCATTTGTTTGATAACCATTTATGAGAGAAGCATATGTAAATTTTCTTTTTATATTGATAAATTCCCTGAAGTGGCCGCGTTGGCTCAAGGCGTAGACTGTTTCCCTCTTTGAGGGTTTTAACCACGTGATTATACTAGTGTACTGATTTGTGATCTAATTTTGAGTGATGACCTTTGGTTCTTGATCTACGAAACTTACCCTGTAAATTTCTACAATTATTAAAATAATTGAAATATAAATGTATCTTTTTTTAACTTAACAAAGATATGGAAAAAAAGTCAATGTCCCATCTTAACTTCCTATATGATTTAGGCTTGTTTGAGTAGTGTGTGGTCAACGAAAATTTATCGAACATATGACTAATTTTATCAACAATATGTAAATACTTTTAATATTAATATAATCATTTTCAGTATGCTAAGTATGTCTCATATTTATCTAATCATTTTAATTTTAAATTTTCTTCATTACCTTAGTATGTTGAGATATGTAAATACATTTAATATTAATATAACCATTTTCAATATGCTAAGTGTGTCTTATATTTATATAATCATTTTAATTTTAAATTTTCTTAGTTACCTTAGTGTGTTGAGATGATACCTATTTTAAATAAGTTTAATGATGAAAAATGACAAAATAATAATTTTGAATGCAAAGTGATAGTGTAAAAGTGTTGAATGATGGAAAATGTGTATAATAAGAATGTAGTCAATTACAAATAGTTTCATTGTGATAAATCTCAAAATATTCTCTTCTACTATTCATATTGTCATTCTTGTTTGTTTTGTCATCTTTTCATATCGACTATATGAAAATGATAGTTGAAATCATAAATTATTTAAATATTTAGCTCGAGATGTTGTAGTAAACATCATACCTTCTCTCTCTTTCTCTCCAATATTAATAGGTTTAATTACTATAACATATAAATCAATGTACATCGTTAATAAGTTTTTGTACTTATAGTGACATCGATTCATGCTATTAATCCAATGGATTTAAATTAATGTACCATCATACATAAATTTACATCGAATCAAAAATTAACGTATACACTGAAATCAGTGCATCTAATGCAAGACATCAAAAAAGATTAGAAAACAACATCTACACTCAAATCAATGCATCTAATGCAAATAATCAAATATGATTAGAAATCAACACCTACACTCAAATCAAAGCATATAGTGCAAGTAAGAAAATAGGATTAGAAACCAATATCTACACTGAAATCAATGCATCTAGTGCAAGAAATCAAATAGGATTAGAAATCACCATCTACACTGAAATCAATGCATTTAGTGCAAGAAATCAAATAGGATTGTAATTCATATACATTAAAATAAATGCATCTACTGCAAGTAATATAATATAATTAGTCTCGGATGTGGGTGATTAAATGGATTAAAGAGGTGGTCGGCCCAAGGCATGCCACTTGGCCAGGCCACATGGCCACGTAGAAAGTGGGTACTTTGGCATTTAACGCTCACTGCCACGAGCACCTGTCATTTACCTCTCCTGATTTTGGCCATTACTCCTAATCTGCAAACTGTCTTGCCCCTCCTTCAATGGCGTCATGTCCCTCCTCATTGTCTTACTCATTCTACAAACATTCTCTATCTTTTTAATTTGCCTCTATACGACCTCCGAGCTCCTCTGAATCAATGTTTGACCTCTGCCTGCTGATCGCTCCGTAGCCCTCCGGTGCTGATAGCCACAAACCTGTCCATGGTGTTCTTTCACCATTTGGTATTGATAGCCATCTACCTACCCATAGTTCTCAAATTCCTCATTCACCCTCTAGCTTTCCCAACAACTCCATAATGTTGAGAAGGCATTGCATGAGGTGCAGACAGGGAAGGAGTAGAGGTGTTGGTTCTCGCTCACCTCTCTCCATTCATGAAGAGCACAACTTCCCAACTTTGGCTAAAAATGTAGCTTTCTTTCATTTCTACATCCTCTTGGATAGACCAAGGGTCATCGCCACAATCTCAGTCACGTTTCAAGAAGTGCAACCCAGCTCTATGGGCTCGGGCTCCAAAAAACGCATGCGGAAGTCTACTATCTCTTTGGTTCCACCACAAGACTCCCAGAAGTCTGTCACCCTCTCTGTCAAGTCTAGTTCATCATCCTCAAGCACTGTAGGTAGTTCCAGTGGAAGCTCTGAGCACACAGTGGGGAAGTTGAGGAAAGGTAGCAGTCAAGCACGCACAACATCCTCGCCTGAGCCGACAGCACAACCATCCAAGAAATATGATGAATCATCTGAGGAGTACAGATGTCTCATTGTGGAGGAGCCACCTCCAACACAAAAATGCACCTAGCATGATGAACAACCATTGCAAGGATAGGCTTCAACATCTAGTTTTGGTCAATTTTCATGTTTTGTTGTTTTTTCTAGACTTGTCAACTGTCATGACGTCTTTGTCTAACTCTGGAAAGCTACTGATCAAAGATGGTTTCCCCACAGTGGGCAACATATTTTGGGCTAGTTTCCCCACTAGGGGCAATCGTTATTTTGGTTTTTTATTAAGAATCCCTTCGGAATTGGCTAGAACAAAAATTCAAGAGGTCAGTCCTACCATGTACATTATGTTTCATATTAACAGATTAGTCCAACTTAGAAAAAAAAAATATATATATATAATATAATTAGAAATAAACATCTACATTGAAATTAATACATCTAGTGCAAGCAATCAAATAGGATTATAAATCCCCATCTACACTAGAATCAATGCGTTAAGTGAAAGAAATCAAATAGGATTAGATATAATATACATTTAAATCAATGCATCTAGTGCAAATAATCAAATATCATTAGAAATCAACATCGACACTAAAATAAATGCATCTAGTGCAAGCAATCAAATGGGACTATAAATAATCATCTACATTGAAATAAATGCATCTAGTGAAAGAAATATTCTTCCCTCTCCCCCCCTTCCATCTATATCTATATCTCCCTCCTTCTCTCCTTATTTTTCTCTTTATCTCACCCCCCCAAACACACACACCCTCTCACTCCATATCTACCAATCTCTTCATCCCTCCCTTCATGTATCGATCTCTCCTTTCTTTCCCTTCACCTTCCATCTATAACTCTATCTCTCTCTACCTCTCTATATCAAACCAAAAACATACATTCTCTTTCTCAAATCTATCTATCTATCACTCCCTCCTCCTCCTCTCTCTCTCTCTCTCTCTTCCCCTTCACTCTCTCTCCCCTGATACTATCACTCTCCCCACCTGTTGTCCTCCCTCCCTCTCTCTCCATCTTCTGTATCACCCCATACCTCTTCCCCCCCTTTCTATCTCTATGATTTTATACTGACATCCCTCTCTCTCCCCTTCCATCTCTATCTCTCTTTCCTTACCTCTCTACAATCTCTCACATCCTTTCTCTCTCTCTCTCTCTCTCTCTCTCTCTCTCTCTCTCCACCTTCCAACTTTGTTACTATATGCCTCTCTCTCTCCTTCTCCCCCCCATGATCTCCATCTCTCCTAATTTGTCTCTTAATCTTAGCACAAACAATCAAATAGGATTAGAAATCACAATCTACACTAAAATCAATGTATTTAGTGCAAAAAATCAAATATGATTATAAATGATCTACATTGATATCAATGCATCTAGTGCAACCATTAAAATAAAATTAGAATTCAACATGAACATTGAAAGTAATCCATCTAGTGCAAGCAGTCAAATAGGATTAGAAATCACCATCTACACTGAAATCAATGCATTCAATGCAAGAAATCAAATAGGATAAGAAATCATTTATATTAAAATAAATGCATCTAGTTGTTGCAAGACACATGAGGCTACCAACCAATATTTTGAATAGATTTGGATTGACATCTGATCCTTCATCATCCTTACTTAACTTTGTACATGTTGCAACTCATGTAAGGGCAGGTTTAAAATTTTCCATCTGAAATATTTTCATCAAATCTCTAACATATTTAATTTGAAAAATAAAAATTCCTTTTTTAGATTTCTCAACTTCTATACCAAGAAACAATTTCATGAGACCAAGATTGGTCATCTCAAATTATTTCATCGTGTCTAATTTAAATTCATTTAACTCAAGATCACCTGTAAAAATCATGTCATCAACATATTAGAAAGCAATCAAAAATTTTTCATTTTCATTTACCTTTGTGTACAAGGTAGACTCAATAATGCTTCTGCAAAATCCATTCTTGATCATGTAATTGTTAATTATGTTATACCAATCTCTAGGAGCTTGCTTGAGTCCATAAAGAACTTTATTCAATGTATAAAATTTATCTTCTTTACCTTCAAATTCATTACCTGGAGGTTGTTGCACATAGATTTTTTAATCTACAATTCCATTCAATAAGGTTTATTTCACATCCATCTAATATACTTTCCATTTTTTCTGAGCTGTTGTGGCTAGAAATTCTCTTACAGTATCCAATCTATCTACCAGATAAAATTTTTCTCCAAAATCTCTTCTTGGTTGCTGTGAGAATCATTTTGCTACAAGTCTTGCTTTAAATATGTCAATTTCACCTTTCTCATTCAACTTTTTCTTATGCACCAATGAGGTTTTTATCCTTTGGAAAATCAACCAAACCCCATGTATCATTATTTTCAATAGCTTCAATTTCTTCATCCATTGCTTGTACCTAATTTTCATCTCTCATTTCTTCTTCAAACGATGAAGGTTGGAATGAAAAAAATGTAAAATTTAAACTAACATCAAATCATATTCTCCACCATGATCTGAACTCAATATCTTGATATGTCAATCACTTTGGCTCTCTGTTAAGGCTTTAAATTACTTTAACTTTGAAAAATATTCATACTTCTACTTCAAGAAGTAAACCCAAGTCTTTCTACTATATTCATCAATAAAAGTGAGGAAGTAACAACTTCCACCAATCGATTCTGTCCTCATAGTTCGACACAAGTCTATATTCACTAACTTAAGTGGATTCTTTTATTGTATCAAACTCCCTTTGGAAAAATTTCACAGTGTTTCTTTCCCAAGATGAATCACTCACAAGTATTATAAGGTTCTTTTATGGGAGGTAACCCTATAACCATATGTTTCTGTTGCAACAATCATAAACTAGAAAAGTGCAAGTGCCCAAACCGAAATTCCCATAACCAATCATCATTAGAACATGTAACTATAAACTAACTGACATCATAACTGTAATTAATGGTTATAGGAAAGATATTTTTCCTCGTCATCTGCACCTTTTCTATCATTTACTTTCTTTGGGGCTAGTCATATATAACATATGCTTGCCCTCAAAATATAATTTTGTATCCCCTCTACATCAATTGATTAACACTTATCAAATTATGTTTGAGACTAGGGAAATAATATACCTCTAAAATTGTCTTTAGCTCCCCCTGATTGGTCATAATGTTGACTGTTGCTTTTCCATCTACATCCACGGTCTTTTTAGTCCCCAAATTTACCTCTGTGTTCACAGATTGGTCCAAATTTGTAACCAAATTCATGTTTCCTATCATGCGGTTACTGCAATGACTATATAATAGCCACACATTATCAGAAGGTTCATGCATGGTATGAAAAGATAGGAACATGGAGTTAGTATTCTCTATAGTGAAATTAGCTCTTTGGTTTCCTTGATTAGCTACCCTCTTCCTGCAATCACGGTCATAATGACCAAATTTATTGCAATAATAAAATTTCACCTTTGATTTTCCAACTCTTTGATTATTGTTGAAGCTTATATTATTGCTTCCACTTTCATGTTAATTCTCTTATCAACCATCTCTCTCACCACCATATCTTCTGCCTCGTCCTCTGACTCTCGATCAACTTCTGTCTCAACCTCTGTCTCTAGAAATAGACACCTGGATTTTGAAAGTGGATTCTAAAGTGGATTCTAAAGTGGATTCTAAAGTGGAATCCTTGTTTCTATCTATCGTTGCCTCATGGGATAGAAATTATCCCATCAAATTATCAATTTTCAATGTTTCCAAATCTTTGGCTTCTTCTATCCCTGCTACCACATCGTTAAATTTGGTATACAAAGTTATGAGGACCTTCTAAACCATTTTTTGATATTTAATATCTTCAACATATATTTTTAACTGATTTATGACAGTCATGACCCAATTCATGAATGAATCGATGTCCTCTGTATCCTTCATGTGCATACTTTCAAAATGTCTCCTAGTATTCTACAACTTAACAACATTTACATTATCCATACCTTTATAGATTGTCACCAAAGTCTCCCATGTTGTCTTTGCTAACGATGTGATCATAATATTCTAGAACACTGCTCGATCCACTCCCTGTTGCATAAGTTATAACACTTGTGCATTCTTATTTTTTTCTTTCTTCCATGGTTTCCTCTCTAAATTAGTGAGAGATAGTTCTTTTTCTTCATCTTAGGTTTTAAAAACTAAAGACATGATCACAAACATCATGAGCCTTCAATGTAGTCTCCATCTTAATGGCTCACACATCATAATATTTCCCTATAAACAGTGGGAACTTGGGATGGAAATTTGAAAAAACTATCTTTCTTAAAAAAAAAAAACTTTTCAAATAATAAAACCCTCTTTTTCTAAAGAATATTATAAACCCTTTTCAATAATTTTAATAAAATCCTTGACATTTTTTTATATATATAAAAAAATCTTTAAAAAAAATTATATATAAAAAGTGTTTCATATAACACTTTATCGAAACCTTACGTATGGTTCTAAAAGAACTTTAATAAGCACGTACTCTAATCCAAACCGCACGTATTTTTTCCAAAAAACCAATACATGTGGCTCCTTTAACCCCATGTGACTTTTTGAACACCTATACCATTTTTATTAAGTATGAAGAATCATGAATCTTGTCTTATGCCCTATGCCCTTTGTTTGAGTTTATTTGTGTGTTTCGTAACTGACGGGGTTTGCACACCCCGACACATATAAACTGTGCACAGAACTTGATAAAAAACTGTCGACCTGCTTTTTTTCGCTCTCTTCTCAGTGGTCATGGATCTTGTGATCCTTCCTTAGCTCTAATACCAAATTTTTGAAAAGGAAGAGGAGTTAAGGCACAAAATAACACAAATAACTCACACACACAATGACACGAGTTGCGGCTCTTCTGTTGAACTCAAAAGCTTAATTATTATAATGAACCCAGTGACGGGTATTTATACTTTTCCAATTAGCAACTCACCTAAAATACCTTGAAATGCAATCATACACTAAATTTGAATATGAATTAACTCGACTTGATTGATTATCTAAATTTACCTAACTCCTCATGTGGGAGTAATTAGGTTATTTTAACATAATGTAACCAACAACTATGGAAACACTGATCGATGTGACCATGGCAGTGAAGAGTCTCATTGGACTGGATGCTCTACACATGTTGCCAATCTCATTTATGTTGTGATTCTTTGGTGCGTTAAAGGCTTAGCCACCATAATGTGTCTACTTCATTGGCTTATAAGGGTGAGCCATAAGTAATTATGATGCGTTGCAACAATGACAGAGTGAAGCATATATAATTATGATGGGTTGTAACAACCAAAAAGTACACAAGTCCTTCACGTGATGAAATCAGGTTTTGACATTTTCCAACGAATAGATAATAATGTCCTCCATAGATATGTTCATATTGCATATTTATATACTAGAAATTTTCCCTAAAGGTGCAAAGATACACCAAAGGAATTGAACATTCCTATGATGTTACTGCAAAAATGTTGCAACAAAGGAAAGGTAACAACCTAAAGGGTGGAGAATGGAGGGGAGGACATGTGTTCATACTTGCAATAGCCATACTTGCAATAGCCTCATACTTATTCAGATGTCTATCTGACAGGTGAAATGTGTTGATGTTTGCAATAGTATCACACTTGCGGAGATGCATGTCTGACATATGAAATATGTCCATGCTTGAAATAATCTCACACTTGTGTAGATGCCTGTCTGACAGAAGTTAGATGTTGAACCACTTGGCTAAATCAGTTTTTTCCAATCATACCACTATGTCAAAATATTATATACATATTATATCCAAGCTATCACATGCAAGGTAATGAGGAAAAACATTAGCATAGGTCCTCGTGGGCATTGGCTCACAAAAAAAATAATTTCACCGAGGAAATGATAATAATGAGATTACATAAATAGCATCTTTCACTAGAGTGACCTTCAGATTCCAGGATATTCAACAATCAACATAAAGAAGGGGTTTTGGTTTATAAATTTAGCTATTTCGTTTTTTAAAAATTTCTTTAGAATTTTAGCTATCTCTTTTTAACAAATTTAAATTAATTTGGAGATTGTTTCCCATTAATTCCAGTTTTAAATTTAAATTTAAATTGTGTCTAACAAAGATTTGTTGGGATTAAAAATTTATGTTGTGTATCTTACAAAATCCAAGTGTCCAAAGTGTCCATTTTGAAGATTATTAAATCTCTTTAGGTGCATACTTTTTTTCAAATTTTGCACTCTAAAAGAGGTACCATAGGCTATATTTAGCCATGTGGACACTAAAATTTACTTTCTTTATTTATCATCTTTCCAAAAGTAATTGTGGTTTCCTTAGCATTGCTCATGCAGGTCCCATAATAACAAGTGACCATGTATGTTAACCGTAGTTAAGAAGAATTTATGTCAAGGATGGCCATTCCTAAACAATAAAATGCCTAGTAATGTCTCATGTTGAACATGATTTAAGGTGGGACTTTATCATAGTTGATTAAAGAAATTTTGTGTGGGAGTTATCTTAAGAGTTTTGATTTGAAGGAGCACCTACTAAGTATATGATATGCATTTATAGTTTAAAAAATTTTCACATTATTGAATTTTTTATTTTACATATACTTGTTTTGTATGTGGAATGGAGAAATTATAAATCTCAATTTCATATTAACAAAGTATAAATCTAAATGAGAGAAATTTCATATATATATATATATATATATATATATATATATATATATATATAACAATGGTGTATGTGTTTCTTTGGTAAAATGTTATAGGTTCAAATTCAAATAGGATTAAAATATATACCATTATAAACTTTAAATGAAAAAATCTCACAAATCAATTTAATATCTAATATAGCCATAATCTTAAAATTAAATTATCATTATTATTAGTTAATTTCCAAATTATTTTTATTTCAACTTAACGTGGATGATTTGATTTATTTATTTATTTATAACTGAGGGCCTAGATTGATTCTCAAGGCAATATTCTCAACATATGAATAGTCTTAATGTTTATAAATGACTATAGTGTATTACGAAGTTTGTTAGGTTGCATTTATTTATAATAAAATTAAAAAAGTATATTAGTGCCACATGGAAAACCACCAATTTCCTAGGGATTTGAGATTATCCTATGTTAATAAGTTCCTCCATGATAAGTTCCTCATTATTATTTATAACATTAATTTATATTTAAGAAAATAATATTTAGAAAAATGGTCCATTAATTTTAATAAATTTTAAAAATTACCCCACCCACCAATTTCTTAGGGATTTGAGATTATTACAACTCTAATAAGTTCCTCCATGATAAGTTCATCATTATTATTTATAATATTCATTTATATATAAACACATTTTATTTTTAAAAAAGGACCTTTTTACAATAGGATATGTAATTATTTTTTCTTTTTAAGTTAAAGTTGAAATATGTCAAAAAAACATACAAACAAATGTCAAATGGAGATGAAAAAAGTAGACAATGCTTAGCTTTACCATTCTCAAAAGGGAAAGGATATATATATATATATATATATATATATATATATATATATATATCCTTTCCCTTTTGAGAATGGTAAAGCTAAGCATTGTCTACTTTTTTTCATCTCTCATTTGACATTTCTGTTTTGATTACAGAACTTAAAAAGAAAAAATAATTACATATCCTATTTTTTCTTTTTAAGTTAAAGTTGAAATATGTCAAAAAAACATACAAACAAATGTCAAATGGAGATAAAAAAGTAGACAATGCTTAGCTTGACCATTCTCAAAAGGGAAAAGATATATATATAATTTAAATAAAAAAATCTCATATATCAATTTAATATCTTATATAGCCTTAACTTTGTTAGGTTGCATGATTTTTAATAGATTTAAAAAAATATATTAGTGCCACGTGTCTCTTCACCAATTTTTTAGGGATTTGATATTATTTCAATTTTAATGAGTTCCTCTGTAATAAGTCCCTAATTATTATTTATAACATTAATTATATATAATCAAATTTTAATTAGCAAAATGGTCCATTACTTTTAATAAATTTCAAAAATTATTTCCTAGGATTATAGTTTGGAAATTTTTCACATTATTGATTTGTTTATTATATATATATATATATATATATATATATATATATATATATATATGTTTGTGTGTGTTCAAATTCAAATCTGATTAAAATATATACCTTTATAAACTTTAAATGAAAAAATAAGAAATATATATATATATATATATATATATATATATATATATATATATATATATATATATATATATATATATAATATAACTATAATCTTAAAATTAAATTTTTATTATTGTTGTTATTATTATTTAATTGCCAAAAGCTTTTTGTTTCAACTTAAGGTGGATAAGGATCTATTGAATTTTTATTTTTATTTTCTTAATTGAGGGTCTAGATTTATTCTCAAAGGAATATGCTCAACATATGCATAGTCTTAATGTTTATAAACGATAGTAGTGAATTACAGTGTTTGTTAGCTTGCATTGATTTCTAATAAATTTTAAAACTTATATTACTTAGGGATTTGAGATTATTCCAATTTTAATAAGGTGCTCCATGATAAGTTCCTCAATATTATTTATAGCATTAATTTATATATAAGAAAATTTTCTTTAGCAAAATGGTCCATTATTTTTAATAAATTTTAAAAATTAGATTTGTATAGGGTGGCTGCCTATGCACCATTTTTCTAGGAATTTGAGTTTATTCCAATTCTAATAAGTTCCTCATTATTATTTATAACATTCATTTATATATAAGAAAATTTTGTTTTGAAAAATGGTCCATTTTACAATAAAATATGTAATTTTTTTTCTTCTCAAGTTAAAGTTGACACATGTCAAAACATTAGACGAACAAATGTCAAATGGAGACAGAAAAGGTAGACACTGCCTAACTTGACCGTTCTCAAAAGGCAAAGGATTAAAATACATATACCTTTATAAAATTTAAATGAAAAAGTCTCTTATATCAATTTAATATCTAATATAGCCATAATATTAAAATTAAATTATCATTACTCTTATTATTATTTAATTGTTGAAGGCTTTTTATTTCAACTTTAGGTAGATGAGGATCTGTTGACTTTAAAAGAAAAAAATTAAGGTTATAGATTGATTATGAAGGGAATATGATCAACATATGCATAGTCTTAATATTTATAAATGGTTGTAGTGTATTACAGAGTTTGTTAGGTTGCATGATTTTTAATAAATTTTAAAAATTATATTAGTGCCACACGGCCGCCCACCAATTTTCTAGAGATTCCATATTATTCCAATTTCAATAAGTACCTTCATGATAAGTTACTCATTATTATTTATAACATTCAATTGTATATAAGAAAATTTTAATTAGCAAAATGGTCTATTATTTTTAATAAATTTAAAAAATTGTTTCCTAGATTAGTTTGGAAAATTTTCACATTATTGAATTGTTTATTTTAGATATATTTGTTTTGTATATGGAATGGAGAATATATAAATATAATTTCATATTAAATAAGTATAAATATAAATTAAATAGATTATATATATATATATATATATATATATATATATATATATATATATATATATATATATATATATATATAAAAGTTATAAGTTATAGGCTCAACTTCAAATAGGATTAAAATATATATCTTTATAAACTTTAAATGAAAAAATTTCATATATTAATTTAATATATAATATAGCCATAATATTAAAATTAAATTATGATTGTTATTATTATTATTTAATTTTCGAAAGATTTTTATTTCAACTTAAGATGGATGCAGATCTATTGATTCTTTTTTTTAATCGAGGATCTAGATTGATTATCAAGGGAATATGCTCAACATATGCATAATCTTAATGTTTATAAACGATTGTAGTGTATTATTCAAATTCTAATAGGTTTCTTGAGGATAAATTACTCATTATTATTTATAACGTTCATTTATATATAAGAAAAAACTATTTTGAAAAATGGTACATTTTACAATAAGATAGGTAATTATTTTTTCTTCTTAAGTTAAAGTTGAGACATGTCAAAACAATAGACAGAAAAATGTCAAATGGAGATGAAAACAATATACATTACCTAGCCTTACCACTCTCGAAAGGGAAATAATTAAAATATATATACCTTTATTATCTTTAAATGAAAAAATCTCATATATCAATTTAATATCTAATATAGCCATAATCTTAAAATTAAATTATTATTTATATTTGTTAATAATATTTAATTACTGAAGGCCTTTTATTTGAACTTTAGGTGGATTTTTTTTTTTTTTTTCTTTAAATTGAGGGCCTAGATTGATTTTGTTAGGTTGCATGTTTTTTAATAAATTAAAAAAAAATAAAAATTATATTACTTAAAAGGTTCCATTACTTTTAATAAATTTCAGAAATTATTTGGTAGGGTTATAGTTTGGAAAATTTTCATATCATTGAATTGTTATTTTACATTATTTGTTTTGTATGTGGAATGGAGAAATTATAAATCTCAATTTCATTTTAAAAAAGTATAATATATATATATATGGGGTTAAGAGTAAGTGTTTTCTTTGGTAAAATGTTATAGGGTGAAATACAAATAAATTTATAAACTTTAAATGAAAAATTTTCATTCAACAAGCGAGGAATCAACCAATTGAGCTAACCCTTGGGGCTATTTATAAAATTCATTTATATAAAAGAAAATTTTATTTAGAAAAATGGTCCATTACTTTTAATAAATTTAAAAAATCATTTCTTAGTGATTTGAGATTATTCCAATTTTAATAAGTTTCTCTACGATAAGTTGCTCATTCTTATTTATAACATTAATCTATATATAAGAAAATTTTATTTAGCAAAATGATCAATTACTTTTAATAATTTAAACAATTAGATTCTAGCCATGTGGCTCCCCAACCACCAATTTCCTAGGGATTTGAGATTATTCCAATTCTAATAAGTTCATCCATGATAAGTTTCTCATTATTTTTTATAACATTAATTTATATATACGAAAATACTATTTTGAAAAATGGTTTTTCTAAAATAAGAGGGCTTCACCACAAAAATCCTTTTGTAGCCCTAAAAGCACATATTGAAACGTATTCGGTGAAGTCTTTATAGTAGGGGATTTCAATGCTAGGACTACAAGTGAGCAAGCTAGCATTATATATTGAAAAGAAGACTGCATCCCTATCTGGATTACAGAAAAGAGGAATCATCCATGGGAAAGAATCTTAGAGGATAAAGGTTGTAATCTTTTTGGTTGTAAGGTTGTGGGGCTTTCGATTCAGTCATTTGTAATGGTTTTCCTAGATGGGAAAATTCTGATAATTTCACTTGGAATACTTACCATGGAGGAAGTGTAGTAAATTATGTAATTTTATCATAATTTTATCGCATAGTTTGTGTGAAAAATGGAGGAAGTGTTGATTAGAGATTAGATTTGGGACTTAAAATCAGATCGAAACCCAATTTATTTAAGTTTCTCTTGTACCAGAAAGAAGAAAATAAGGTCAAAAAATCAGTGCCTCTAACAAAGTCTCTCAAAGGGAAGAACTATTTTGACTCCAGAAAATTGTAATACCTTCAAAATAATGCTAGAGAAGCTCTTCGAGAAGGAGAAAATATCATTTCATGACCTTCATTGTCATGAATTAGCACACTTAATTCAAAGCGCACTTGCAGAGTGAAAAACAGAAAAAATTAAGAAGTCTTGAACAAATTTCTTTTCGGTTAATGATTGGTTTGGCAAGGAATGAAAAATGGAAGGAGAATGTGGAAGGAATCAAAGAATGATAACAAAAAGCTCAAAGAATACAAGAAAATATTAAGAAATAAAAAGATTGATTTCATGGTTTCGAGGAGAGAAGAACTAATATTCCTTGGGAAAAATAACCCCAAATTATTCTGGAAGGACCTCCAACCGAGAAAGGTGCAAACTGAAAATAACATTACAATTTCTAAATGGTTCAGTTATGAAAGACAACACTATGAGCAGGATCCCAAGAACGACACTTCTCCCTTGGTCAACGGAGACACACAACTCTTCATGGTGCAAAAGGTAGAGATGGGTATCAAAAAGTTTGGTATTAGAAAAGAAAAGACTTAGCTGAAATCCAAGCAGGGTATCTAAAGTGGGACTTAAAAATTCTTGCACCTCACATCACAAAAATTTTCAACAACATCATAAAATAGGGGCTCCTACATATTGGACAACTTGTTTGGAAATACATATTTT
Organism: Pinus albicaulis; assembly: GCA_034641835.2. Taxonomy (NCBI): domain Eukaryota; kingdom Viridiplantae; phylum Streptophyta; class Pinopsida; order Pinales; family Pinaceae; genus Pinus; species Pinus albicaulis. The sequence goes on from CM076577.1 coordinate 386,783,056, forward strand.
CAAGGGTGGTGACGTCAAGAATGCCTCCAATTATAGGACCATAATGATAAACCCTTTATTTGAAAAGTTATTGGGAAGCATCTTAGAAAATAAAATCAACAAGTGGAAAGAAGAAAGAGATAAACGTGCTAAAGGGAAATAATATTTTAGAACTAAACATTCCACATTTGATCATTGTATAAATTTAAGGCACATCATTCAAAAAGTTTGGGAGAAAAGGGAATAAGTTTTTTTTTTCTTTGTTGATTTCAGAAAAGCCTTTGACATGGTTCCTAGGGATAAACTTTGGCACGGAATGGAGGAAATTGGGGTTCCCAGACATTTGAGAGCAACTGTGCATAGGCTGTATGAAGAGGTGAAAGTCAAAATTAGAACTTCGGTAGAAATTTTCTGAAAGTTTTAGAAGCGATATCGGGGTCAAGAAAGGTTACCTATTGTCTCCTACCATTTTTTGTTTATATATCTACAAGCTTCAAGAGTGGCTAAATTCGCAAGGGGTGACAATATCCATTTGGGAAAGTTTGTTACAAGGCTTCATTTGTATGCATATGACCTTATTTTGATTGCTAAATCTTCTCTTGGTTTGCAAGAGCACTTACTTTCCATTGATCATTTTTGTAGAAGGGTGGGGATTCATGTCAATATTAGCAAAACATAAGTAGTAGTTTTCTCTAACAAAATATATCATAACCAACATAAGTTCTACTTTGAATACAAAATTCTGGAAGAAGTTGCACATTACAAATACCTCAGAATTGAATTCAACATAAATTTAAATTGGGATGGTTGTAGAAAGAAACGAACTTTGGGGCGTTAGAAAGCATTTTATGCTTTTCAAAACAAGTGTAGAGAGGCAAAGCTATGGGACCGGAAAACCACTCTAACTCTTTTTGGGCTTTTAGTGATCCTCGTGATTCTTTACGGTTATGAAATGTGGGCTTGAAGCACATCCGAGATGCAGTGAAAAAAAATTGAGAAAATTCAGAAGCTTTTGATTACAAACAAATTGAAAATTAAATGTTTAGTTCCTTATGCTATCTTGTGAAGTGAAACAGGGGTTGATCCTATTCAAGCAATTGATATGGTATGAGTCATAAGATATTTTAAAAAAAATGAATAAATGGATTCAAAGGGTAGATGGCCTAACGTTGTGTTTAATGACATTTTGTGCAAAAAAAAAAGACTTGGATGCGGAAAAAGAATAAATGGTTTAGTAACTGGGGTATTTGCTTGAGAATGTGTCCCAAAAAGGATAAAGATATAAAAAAAATTATTTTGGATAAGTTCCATAAACACACAAGTAGGAGAAGGAGCTAGGGAGAAATAAGAAGTCCTATATTGAAGAGTTGAATCCCAATCATAATCATCAACAAAAAGGGTACATAGGGGCCAATATTTCTTGGAGATCCAAAATTATTATTTCTCGATTAAGGACTAATTCTCATCAACTTCATTGTGAAATAGGGCGCTGAAAAAGACCATAAGAAATGTGGGAGGAAAGAGTGTATTTTTCTCCCTTCCCAAAAAGCAGAAACAGAAAAGCATTCCATTTTAGATTGTGAGGCCTTCAAAGACAACAAGAAAAAATATGTCAATATTCTTGCAGCTAGCTCTTGGGAGTATCTATTTAGCGAAGATTTTGTCGAGAATTTGGGAGTGTTTATTGTAAAACTCCATAGGAAAATGGATGAATACGAGAACGAGATGGAGAAACAATTTGTCCCATAGGCTATGTTTAGTCTTGTGGATGTTAAAATAATTTATTTCTTCTTTCCTTCTTTCTTCCGTAATTCATTTTTCTTTTAAAGTTAAAAGTTAGCATTAAAGTTAAAATTTACCCATGTCAAGACAAGCAGTAACAAAAGAATAGGTATCAAAACAAGCAGCAAAGCAAGCGTCTAACAGTTCGAGTATAAGTTTCATATCCATAATACGCAATTGGAGTTAAAGTACCAGATCCTACAGCCTTTAACGCAACATACGTATATGAGCTAGGCATTAATTATGTAGTTGGAAGGTATACTAGCTCTTACCACCAATGTCTCTCTATGGCTGGATGTATATTCTGTTAGATGGCAAGTAGCCCCTTTTACAAATGTCCAATAAAGATGAAAAATGTAAACAATTCCTAACCTACCATTAAAAAAAAAACACCTTGATGTAAAAATATACCCTTTTACAAATGTCAAATAAAGATAAAAAATGTAAACAATTCCTAGCCTAAATATAATTCATATTGAGGTAGTCCATGTAGCATTTTCATCAACCAAATCGACAGATATATTTTAATGCTAACATTTTTTTTATTATATATGTTCGAGGCTATAATGTAATTCATTTTTGTGAAAGTCCATGTGACATTTTATTCATCCAAATCGACGAACATTTTTTTTACTAAATATGCTCTACGATATAATATAATTCATTGCCCGATTGTCCATGTGACATTTTCTTCATCTAAATTGACACATATATTTTTTAATTTCAACATTGTGCGGGTTCATATTTCATCGTACAACCAGACTGGTGAAGTTCACATCGTCAGTCTATTTATTTGAGGTTTACCCACTACCATGCGCAGTGTGTTGATTGCCTCATTGTTTATTGGAGACTGAAATCGATGGCTTCTACCAGAGTGCAGGCCGTCTCCCTAAGTGGATTCCAATCGATTACTTCTAAGTTAATTCGGCCTGTTTACAAGATACCTGCTCTTGAAAAATTTAACGAATTCGAGATAGCACTCATAGACTTGTCTTCCCTAGTCTATCAACTTCGTGAGAAGATGCTGACATAAATTGGAAGAGCCAACCAGGAGTGGGCGATTTTCCAGGTGGTAAACCATGGAATACCTAACGATTTGTTCCAACGCTTGTAGGCTTTTTCCAGAGAGTTCTTCGCTCTCCTGCAGGAGGAAATGGAGTTGTATGCCAATCTTGACGGCGTTACGAATGACCGTTTTGAGAGGTATGGCACGAAGCTGAGATGCACCAGCGATGGGAGGCAGGGTTGGTATGATTTCCCTACGTACCATTTAATTCTACATTTTTGTTTATTTATCATCTCTCATATTGCATGTTGAAGTGCAGAGAGGTGACTGAGGAATATGGAACACAAGTGTTGGGAGTAGTATCTAAGCTATTGTCAGCCTTTTCAATAAATATTGGGTTGGAAGAATCCAGAGTGAGAAATCCTCAGGTAGGTGACAATTTGTAAATGGAGTTGAAGATAAACTATTACCCACCGTGCCCTACACTAGATATGGCGTTGGGAGCGCTCCCAGCTCATACAGACACGTCTGCTTTAAGTGTGCTGAAGCACAACGATGTGCCAGGGCTTCATATATTGAGGAACGAGCGGGCGAATGCCAAGCACGTTTCCAAAACGCTTATCATACACATCGGTGACCAACTACAGGTAACTAGTTCGTTTACACTAATTTATAATAATAGATAAAGAGTTGATTTTTTTTAAAATTGTTAGATCAAAATATATATCTACTGGAAATAATTATATTAAAGTAGTGTGTATTCTTTTTTTGGGCAGACATTAAGCAACGGTAGGTACAAGTATATATGGCACAGGACGTTGGTGAGCAAAGATAAAGTGAGAATGTCATGGCCTGTCTTCTGCATTCCTCCTCTTCATTCGGTGGTGGGCCCACTAAACCAGTGGATTGATGAAAAACATACCCCGTTGTTCGATTTGATGACGTATAGAGAATTCAAGCAACGCAAGAAAACGAAGGCAAACCACAAAACATCTTAGAATCTTGTTATGGGAATCCGCCCCTATTAGTGCAGATGCAATAAACGTAATCAAGTTGTGATGTGGTTTCTCACATCTTCGCTTTGTAAGTGTTATTAGACGACCGCTACTGTGGATATAATAGAAGTAATCACTTTTTTATTTGTTTTCTGCTTAGTTAGCTGTGAAGGTGTTAGGTTATAGGTTACGGTGTTTAGTGGAATGTTATTACTAGAATTTTGGGAATTTTGATTGAGCATGTACACTCCTTGAAATAGTAGTGTCTATTTTTAATTTCTCCCATAAAAATTAGACCTCACCACTTAAAACTCATGAATCGTTTATATTCCTCTTTTTAAGTTAATATAAGCCGCTAAAAATTGTCATTGATTCCAATATCCCACCGTAGTGTTGAGAGGTAATATTTGTGTGAAATGGAAAATAATGCTTTGTACTGAAAAATAAAATAATACTAACAGGTAACAAAACAGATATATGAATATAAAGAGAGAAACCTAAATTTTGTGAACAATATTAGAAAGACTATTGTATTGGTTTTTTTTCCAAGTTATCACGGAAGTTGGACAGCTTAAATGGAAATACATGTTTATCTTGTGATTCTACGAGTTAAAATTAATTAAACCATATATTGTCTAAAACGTTTTCGAAGAAGGCGTGAACTCATAATTAAAATAATTGAAATATAAATGTATGTAGTTTTCTCAATCTATAATGGTGTGGGTCATGACAAAATTCCAAATGAAATCCCAGGCTGACTACGGTTAAGGAGAAAATTTCATGTGGTAACGACCCTTTTGAACTTAACAAAGATATGGAAAAAAGGGTTCAGGAAGTCCTTTTTGGATATGGTTTTTAATTTAATTTTTAATTTCGAAATGGTAAAATTTACTAAATACCAGTTTGGGTCTACGAAGTCCCAAAACGGATCAAATCTCTCCTAGTGCAAACCTCTTTTCTGAGTGAAAAACTTGAGGAAAAGTTTGCAACTCGAGAGATTTGATCCCTCTAGGTGCTTGATATTATATCTGGAGTTAAGATGGATCTAGGTTGGTTTGAGTCATGTGTGGCCAAGGAAAATCTATCGGGCATATGATTAATATTAATATAACGTTTTTAATTTTGAATTTTTTTAGTTACCTTGGTTTATTGACATCATAAATATTTTAAAATAACTTTAATGATTAAAAATGATGAAATAATAATTTGGAATGCAAAGTGACAATGTAAAAGTGTTGAATGATAGAAAATGTGAATAATAATTAGAATGTAGTCAATTACAAATAGTCTTCATTGTGACCAATCTAAAACTATTCTCTTCTACTATTCATATTTTCATACTTGTTAGTTTTGTCATCTTTTCATATCGATTATATGAAAAAGACAATTGAAATCATAAACCATTTAAATATTTAGCTCGAGCTATTGTAGTGAACATCATACCTTGTCTCCCTTTCTCTTCAATATCAATAGGTTTAATTACTATAACACATAAATCAATGTACATTGTCAATAATTTTTTGTGCTTACACTGAAATCAATGCACGCTATTAATCCATTGAATTTAAAATTAATGTACCATCATAGATCAAATTACATCGAATCATAAATTAAAATATACACTGAAATCAATGCATTTAATGCAAGAAATAAAATAAGATTAGAAACAACATCTACACTAAAATCAATACATCTAATGCAAGCAATCAAATATGATAAGAAATCAACACCTACACTCAAATCAAAGCTTCTAGTGCAAGTAAGAAAATAGGCTTAGAAGCCAATATCTACATTGAAATAAATGCATATAGTGCAAGAAATAAAAAAGGATTAAAAATCACCATCTACACTAAAACCAATGCATTTAGTGAACCAAATAAAATAGGATTAGGAATCATATACATTCAAACCAATGCATCTAGTTCAAGCAATCAAATATCATTAAAAATCAACATCTACACTAAAAATAATGCATATAGTGCAAGCAATAAAACAAGATTAGAAAACACTATCTACACTAAAATCAATGTGTTTAGTGCAAGAAATAAAATAGGATTAGAAATCATATACATTGAAATCAATGCATCTAGTGCAAGTAATCAAATATCATTAGAAGTCAACATCTACACTAAAATAAATGCATCTACTACAATTAATCAAATAGGATTAGAAATCACCACCTACATTGAACTCAATGCATCTAGTGAAGAAATATTTTTCCCTCTCCCCCCTCCATATATATCCCTCCATCTCTCCTTCTTTTTCTCTTTGTCTCACCCCACCCCCCCAAACACACACTCTCTCACTCTGTATCTATAAATCTCTTCGTCTCTCCCTCCTTGTCTCCATCTCTCTCTTCTTTCTCTTCACCTTCCATATATATCTCTATCTCCACCCCAAAACATACACTCTCTTTATCTAATATATCTATCTATCACTCCCTCCTCCTCCTCCTCCTCTCTCTATCTCTCTCTTCCCCTTACCTCTCTACCCCTGCTTCTATCACTCTTCCCTCCTGTTGTCTTCCCTCCCTCTCTCTCCATCTTCCTTATCACTTCCTCTATCTCTATCTCCCCATTTCTCTTTCTATGTTTTTCTTCTTACATCCCTCTCTCTCCCCCTCCATCTCCATCTCTCTCTCTCTCTCTCCACCTTCCAAATTTTTTACTATATGCCTCTCTCTGTCTCCCATATCTCCCCCTCGATCTCCATCTCTCCTTCTTTGTCTCTTAATCCTAACGTAAATAATCAAATATGATAAGAAATCACCATCTACACTACAATCAATGCATTTAGTGCAAATAATCAAATAGTATTATAAATCATCTACTTTGAAATCAATGCATATAGTGCACACAATAAAATATAATTAGAAATCAACATTAACATTGAAATTAATGCATCTAATGAAAGCAATTAAATAAGATTAGAACACCATCTACACTAAAATCAATGCATCCAGTGCTAGAAATCAAATAGGATTAGAAATCATCTACATTGAAATAATTACATCTAGTCACTGTGAAACATATGATGCTACCAACCAATATTTTGAGTAGAGTTGGATTGACATCTGATCCTTCATCATCCTTACTTAAATTTTTACCTATTGCAACTACCACAGGGGCAGGTTTAAAATTTTCCATCTGAAATATTTTCAACAAATTTATAACATATTTATTTTGAAAAATAAAAATTTCTTTTTCAAATTGCTCAACCTATATACCAAGAAAATGTTTCATGATACAAAGATATGTCATCTCAAATTCTTTCATCATGACTGATTTATATTAATTTAACTCAAGATCACCTGTAAAAATCAAGTCATCAACATATAAGAAAACAATCAAAATTTTTCCATGCTCATTTACCTTTGTGTACAAGGTAGAATGAATACTTCTTCTGCAAGAAACATTCTTGACCATCTAGCTGTTAATTCTATTATACCAAGCTCTAGGTGCTTGATTGAGTCCATAGACCACTTTATTCAATGTGTAAACTTTATCTTTTTTACCTTCAACTTCATTACCTGGAGGTTGTTGCACATAGATTTTTTCTTCTAGAATTCCATTCAAGAAGGTTGATTTCACATCCATTTGATATAATTTCCACTTGTTCCGAGCTATTGTGGCCATAATTTCTCTTACAGTATCCACCTTGGCTACGAGAGAAAATGTTTCTCTAAAATATATTCTGGGTTGTTGTGAGAATCCTTTTGCTACAGGTCTTGCTTTAAATATGTCAATTTCACCTTTCTCATTCAAATTTTTATTGTACATCAATTTTACACCAATGAAGCTTTTATCCTTTGGTAAATCAACCAAATCCATGCATCATTCTATTCAATAGCTTCAATTTCTTCATCCATGACTTGCACCCAATTTTCATCTCTGATTTATTTTTCAAACAAATAAGGTTGGAATGACAACAATGAGAAATGGGAACTAATATCCAAATCATCATAAATATTTTTCAAACTTCTCATATTTCTCTTACCATTGCTTGATTCATCATTTGATTGATTGCTGGGAGAATCTTGATCTGTTAATCTGCTTGAGATCCATCTTGCTTAGAAAATCTTTGAGTCCTTACTAGCATGACTCTGTTTGGTGTCTTCTCCTATGATTTTTGCTACCCCTTTTCTATTATTTGATCTTCTTCCATCAGCGGCACTTGTGCATCAACTATTTTTTCTATATTCTCATTCCATGATTTTTGTTCTTTGAACACAACATCTCTTCTAATTATGATATTCTTGGTGATAGGGTTATATAGTTTGTATGCTTTTGATTACTCAATATAACCAGTAAATATGTATTTTTTTCTTTTATAATCCAATTTTCATTTTAACTCCTTAGGCACATATGCATAAGCTAACATCCAAACACTCTGAGATGAGATATGCTGCAAGACATACCTGACCATTGTTGGGAAAAATACTGAGAGGGGGGAGGGCTGAATCAGTATTTAAAGCTCATAATACTTTTATTTATTTTAATGATTTCTATATGTGAATTTAAATGAGTCAACTAGCGTATGCATGTGGCTTTCTGAAAGGAAGCTTATATACACCCAATGAACTTACTATTCAGATAAATCTTCAAAAAAATTATTTAGTCGAGTTCATCATTTATTCATCAGACATTTAGTAAGCAGTAAACATGTGCATTAAGAACAAAATAAATCATCACACATAAGAAACACACATGAACACTAGGATTTAAAGTGGAAACCCAATTCGGGACAAAACCACTACTGTTGTCATCTTTGTCTTCAATATTTATTATATAGAAAACTTCTTACATTCTTTTATTGGTGTAGACTCATACCAGCATGCAAGCACCCACTTGTAAAGGGCTACAACCTTCTCTCGTTCACCAAATGCTACTGGAAGGTAGCTTCAACCCCATGATCTTGTTTACCAGCCACTATTGGAAGGGAGCTACAACTCCCTGAATTGATCACCAACTCCTAGTGATAGGAAGCTTCGAATTTCACACTAAAGGCTTCAACCCTAAAAACCACTATAGACCATGTTTCATAAATTTTCACACCTGATCCAATGAATTTAACATAACAAAACTTGTAAATCAACATAAAAAAACATCAACCAAATTCAAACAGAATAGTGAGATCATTGCACCCAGACCACAGAACCAAACCTATACTTCTGCATCAACCCAAAGAATCAACTGCAACCCTGATCATTCTTTAAAAAATTGTATATGCTACTTTACATAAGGCAACCAGCGTCTATGCACACTTTTCTATGGAGAAACCGGCGTGTAGATCTTTATAAACTAATATTATAGTTTTGACTAGACTCGGAATAGATGAGAGATATTCACACACTTTTTTTTCAAATTTATAAAACCCTTATACTATTAATAGCATTCATCATCTTCAATCTACCAATCATTGATATTTATACACAATCAAATAGCAGCATAATCAGTATTCAAACAACCCATATCTATATGAAGACATCATTGATAGACAACAGAAATGTATCAAAACTGATCAGACATTTTCTTTAGCATTCTTCAGAAAAACCTTAGCTTCCATACACGGCTTTGAAAAGCCAAACACACGTGTATATTCACCTTTACTGAGTTGATCTCGCGTATATATCTATAAATATTTCAGGACTGTGCAACACTTCACACCTACAAACTTAATCAGCTCATACCCTTCACTTGAGAAATCATGCGCCAAACCATAGTTCTAAAAAAATCATAAAAATATCATGCAAATACATAGTCATTTCAGGTCTAGAGATCCTGATCCATTATTGTATGCATGAGAGCATCATAATATTAGATATATCTACTGATTATAGCCCTTTCAATGGAGATATACTTCATATTGAAGTATTCATTCAATCCACATACTCATGCACACCTTTGCACTATGAGCTTCACCTCCTTATATATATTGATCCTTAGCCAATACCATGAGCCAAAGCCACACATGTGCCGATGGAATTCTTGGACGAGATAAAATAATTGTTACTCTGCTCAATACTGTGGACTAATACCATGTTAAGGACCCCTAGTATCATAAAATTAGTGCGCAAACACATACACGAATTTGATTCTTTGTACCCGTGTGTATATGTGAATTTTCCTTGACCAACTCGCATATAGTTTCTTAAATATGTGTTTTATCCATCTTTTGATTCTGATCTGTAAAACTCCTGTCCCATCATTCTGACATTTTATTCCATCACTATGCCACATATGAACTTATCCAAAACTAATATATTTTGTCTTTTACAAGTTGGTTTCCATCAAGTACAACTCATGAAATCATAATGCTAACAATCTCCCCCTTTGGACTTGATAGCAACCATCGTGTGTTTGATAATCAAAACCTGTAGACACATTATCATAAGCATTATTCAAACACAAAACACCAAATTATTCTCCCCCTTTGGCATAAAGGGAAAAGGGTGGATCGATGCTGAAAAACGATTTCTCTTTCCCTGAGCTCTGCGCTGCGCTATATGGACCATACTCCCTCTGAACACATGTTGAATCTTCAGATAGATTTTTAATGGAATGCATGACTCTATTACCTTTCCTATCACTAAGGACTCATACTTACATCAATCACCCAACTAAGTGGGGTTACATATTTGACTCAACTACCCAACCAAGTGGGTTTACATTTGTGACTCAAGCACTCAACCAAGTGGGTTTACATATTTGAGCAAGTCCATACATGACTTAATATGAAATTTTTTAAATCATAGGTCTCAACATGACCCTTACATCAAATTATAGGTATGACTTTATAACCAAGGCCAAAGGACCTCAATAGAGAGAGATCATCGAACAAAATTTAGCAACCAACAAAATGCCAACAATGCATTATACCCAGCAAGGGTAATGCTCCCCATAAACTTGTGCATCCTGAACATTTTCGACAATCAATTCATTAAAACATATTCATTAAGAAGATACATATCAAAGAAAATGTAAGTTGAAAACCAAAACTACAAACTATACCCATCAACACCTGAGAAATAGAGCCAAACCATATCTATCAGCAACATGAAAAATTATGTTCTAGAGGCTGACCCACTGATTTTATGACAGAAAGATCCATATGTGACTATCTGAAGAGAAACTCATGTATATACATGACTGTGCGTCAAACAACCTATGTACCGAATTTAATCTTCTGAAATTGCATCTGAAAATAGATCAGATAAGTTTAACAACATAATGAGGTAGAGTTGAATCCCAATTTTTGTTTGAGATATTCAAATGCTTCTCTGGGAAGAGGTTTAGTAAATATGTCAGCAACTTGTTCTTTGGAGAGAACATACTCAAATTTAACCTTTTGTTCAAGGAAATTTTCTCATAAAAAGTGATACATGATAGGAATATTCTTGGTTTTGGAATGCATAACGGGATTTTTCGAGATACTAATAGCACTTGTATTATCACATATGATGGATATGGGAGGAGAACATTTAATTTTAATGTCTTGTAATGTCTACATCATCCAGAGAAGTTGTGTGAAGCGTGATGCAACAACCACATTTTCTGCTTCTGTTATAGATAAAGCAATGGAACTTTGTTTCTTGCTAAACCAAGATACTAATCGGTGCGCCATATAAAATTCACCTGCACTAGTGCTCTTCCAGTCATAAACATTGCCAGCCTAGTGTGCATTTGTGTAAGCATGAAGGGTAAGATCAAAATTCTTGGGATACCATATACCAAAGTCTTGTGTTCCTTATAGATATTTGAATTTTTTTTTACTGCCTAAAGATGTGACTCCTTTGGATTGGCTTGGAACTGTACAACAATCCCAACTGCATGCATGATATCTGATCTATTACCTATTAGATAAAGCAGAATTCCAATCATATATCTACACTTTGGTTGATTTACCATGGGAGAATCATCATCCAAACTGAGGTTACATCTGGTCATGATTGGAGTGCACATAGGTTTGTAGTCTTCCATACCATACTTCTTTAGAATTTGCTTGAGATATTTTTTTTGTGAGAGAAATATGCCATATTTTGCTTGTTGCACTTTTAAACCAAGAAAATATGTGAGTTCCCCAAGTCAAGACTTTTCAAATTCCTGCTGCATAAGAGGAGAAATTTTTTGACTCATGGACTCTTCATTGCACCCAAAAATGATGTCATCAACATAAACAACAATAATTAACAGTTTATTATCCTCAATTTTCGTGTATAGGTTACTGTCTATAGATCCTTTTGTGAAGCCTTTTTGTTGAAGATATTTTTCAACATGATAGTACATGCACGTGGAGATTTTTTTATCCCATATAGAGCCTTTTTGAGTTTGCAAAAAAAATTTCATCATTTCCTAGAATGAATCCTTCTCGTTGTTCTATATAAACTTCTTCTTCCAAATATCCATTAAGGAAGATATATTTTACATCCATTTGATAAAATTTGAAACATTAAAATGTTGAAAATGCAAGAAACATTATTATGGCTTCAAGTCTTGCTACTGGTGCAAATGTTTCTTTAAAGTCTATACCTTCTTGTTGAGCATAACCTTTGCAAACAAGTCTAGCTTTGCTTCTAATTACATCTCCATTTTCATTTAAATTATTTTTTGATATCCACTTTGTTCCAATAACGTTATTATCATCAGGCCTTGGAACCAATTCCCATGTATTATTCTTTTAAATTTGATCTAGTTCTTCATTCATGTCCTAAATCCAACATTCATATTTACTATCTTTATGTAAATGTTGTGGTTCAATGGTGGATAATAGTGCTAGATAACGAGGAGATCCCATGAGTGTTCTTCTTGTTTGTACCCCTCATTCCTTTGTTGAAAACTCAAAAAGAAATGTGTGTCTAATTTATTTTTCCCTTAATTAAATTGGACAATAAATTGTAATCTTATCTCATAATCAATTGTAATAGCTAACTAAGTGTGATAGACTCAGTTAGCTCAGCTCATGAAATTCGAGTTGAGGGTGGTTGGTGAGGCATACAAAGTGATTATATTTGTTTTAGAGTCAAAGTTGCAGTTAGTTTATACGTTTAATGCATGGAAAATCAATTAACTAAATTAAGTGATGTAAATTCAGTCTAACTAGTTGTAACTAATTGTTGCACTAGTGAGAGGTCAAGTGAATTAAATAAAATTTAATTCACATGCAATGATTTGTCAAGTGACTGATGATTTACTATTAATAGCTCTAGTCATGTTAGTTCTGAAGAAGACCTAGTTGAGACAGAGGTCAAAGGGATGTTATCTATCAGTTATATTATCAGTAATTTTCCGCCGCACAATTAGACAGCCATAGGATTTCCCATGATGTATTGCACAATTTTGGAAGGTTGAATTTCCTAATCAATAGGGATTAATTGTTATTAGAATTGCACAAGAAAGGAAGGCTGAGCAGAGGTACGAATTTGGCTAAGTGTTGGTCGATTTGTTCGGATCAGTGTGAGACAGTTGGTAAAGTGCAGCAGACTCTTCTGAGAAGAGTGCATTGTAATTGTTTCATGATTCCTTGGTTTTATAAAATATAGATAGAGGGGTTTTGAGCATATTTCTTTCGCAGAAAATTTCATGTGTTGTGGATTTGATTCTTTCTATTACTTGGTGTGATTGTGTGATCGTATTTAATTTCCACAAATTAATTGTAGAAGGTTTCAGTATCTTTCTCTAGAATATTGCATGATCATATTGAATCCATTGGTATACATATTGTTTGTATAATTTCTACATGGTATCAGAGTGCCAGAAATCACTATAGTGAAGAAGAAATTGAGTTTTTGTTGAACAACATTTGAATTTGTAAAAATATTCTTTGGTGCGACAGACAGATCGAGATGGCTTTGAATGGATTAAGATTGGAATATGCACTCAAGGGAAGTTCTAATTATATTTCATGGAAAGATAGAATGGAGGCAGTTCTGGAGGACAACAGGTTTAAAGAATTTATTGACACTGATATTCCAAGGCCCATGGCAGCAAACGCCGCTCTTCTTGATGCTTAGCAAAAGAAGGTTGCAAAGGTGAGGAGGATATTATTATAGGAAGCTCTCAATCACATTGTCTTGAGTCTCAATGGAAAGGCAACTCCATATGCAATGTGGAAAGCCTTGACAGATCTATTTCAAAACAACAGTGACCACTATATATTGGGACTGAAGGACAAGCTCAAGCAAATCAAAATGGAGAAAGGTGACACTATTACAAAATGCTTGACCAAGTTAATCCAATGTAGAGATGAGCTTGGAAGTGTCAGGATTAATATAGCGGATGATGACTTGGTGAGCCTAACACTTCTAGGCCTTCCCAAGAGCTGGCATAGTTATCATGACTCTGTCAATGGGAGGGAGAAGGTACCAGATTGGGAGTGACTTTGGTCGGATTTGGTATCAGATGAATTTAGGTGAAATACTAGGGATGGATCCTCATCCAAGACAGATGATGAGGAAAGTTGTGCCATGGCTACTAACGTAAAGAAGGGGAAGGGAAAGAAATCCTATTATAAATATGAGATAGGCAAAGAAGGCAAGAAGTGTGACATGTCCAGAGTGAAATTTTTTCATTGTCACGAGCATGGACATTATGCCACTAATTGTACACATAAGAAGAAGAAGAACAATAAGGCTTCAGGATCTGTAGCGGGTGATGGTTTGGCTTCACATTTTGAGTTGGACTTCTCACTTATCGCATGCATGGTGTCTAGTGCGATGGTATCAGTGTGGTACTTGGATAGTGGTGCATATTTCCACATGACAGGAGACAAATAACTCTTTAGTAGCTTGGAGGACAAGGATCTTCAGATGCACATTGAGATGGGAGATGCAGGAAGGTATAACGCTACTGGGATTGGTACAGTTACTTTCCAGAGACAGTTAGGTAAACCTTTATTATTAAAATATGTCATGCATGTACCAGGCTTGAAAAATAATATAGTTTCATTTTCTATGTTGGAGGACAGAGGATATGATGTGGTTTTCAGTGAAGGTAAATGATTACTTCGTCACAAATCCACAGGATAGGTTAAGGATATTTGGGTTCGTGTGAAGTTCCTCTACAAACTTGATGTAGATGGCTGCACAACATTGATGAGTAACGCAGAAAAAGTGGTGAGCTGGTATGAGGGTGAGTTATGGCATAGGAGATTAGATGCAATGGTAGGCCTTGATCATGTAACATATTTAGGCCTTTCATATTTAATTTTTTTAGCTCATCTATCTATTGAAATGTGACCAAAGATTCCAGAAAGAAGTGAGAACCAACAACAAAGATTGGGATATTTTTGGGATACATTGATACTCACCATAATTATCAGGTGTATTTTCCAAATAGCAGGATGACAGTTGTTAGACGAGATGTAAAATTTGATGAGGAGAAAGCTATGTGATTGTCCCTTGAGAGGGATCTTGATTTGCATGCAGATGAGGAAATATTGGTTTCAAAGGATGAACCTCAAGATGTGGAGAAACCACATGAGGAGGATCATGGACAAGAAGAAACTTCTCATGCAGAGCCATCTGCCAGACATGGTAGGAGGCACACCACAAAGGCTGACAGATTGAGACTTGATGTGACAAAACATGTAGGAGCATCTACATCATAGTGTAGACAGATACAGTCCCCAGACATGTATACTGGATACATGGCTTTTATGAGCAAGTGTATGGTGATAGAACCATCCTCTTTTGAGGAAGCCATGTAATAACCCACTTAGGTTGACGCCATTGTTCAGGAGTATGACTCCATATTTAGGAATAGTGCATGGGATGTTGTCCCAAGACCAGTCAGGAAGTCAATGGTTGGATCTAGATGGACCTATAAGGTGAAGAAGGCAAAATATGGGAGTTTTGAGAAGTACAAGGCTATATTTGTAGCTCAAGGATTCTCATAGGTTGAGGGGATTGAATATGAGTGGAATTTTGCACCAATTTCATGGTACTCATCGATTATATCTATCCTTGCACTCTCAATGCATATGGGTTGGCTAATACATCAGATGGATGTGAAGACTACATTTCTCAATGGAGTTATTGAGGAAGAAGTGTACATTGAGCAACCATAAGGTTTTGAGACCTTTGAAAGGGATTCTCATGTGGGCAAACTCGAGAGAGAACTTTATGGGCTGAAGCAAACACCTCATGCTTGGTACACCAGGATTGATAATTATTTCACCAAGCTGGACTTCACAAAGAGTGAAGCAGATGCGAACATGTACCAGATTGTGGTTGATGGTAAGCTTTTGATTATTTTACTTTATGTTGATGATCTTATTCTGACAGGTGATAAGAAACTAATAACTTCTTTCAAAGAAGATATTGCAAGAGAGTTTCAGATGGAGGACATGGGACACCTTCACTATTTCCTTGTTTTGGAGATATGGCAGTGAGATGGGGAGCTATTTATTTCTTAAGTCAAGTATGCCAAAGAGATTCTGAGGAAGTTCCACATGGAGAGTTGTAAACCCCTGGAGACTCCTCTTGCAGTAAAGTGGAGGAAGGAGGATGCTACTTTAGGTGAGGTAGTGGATGCTACTGTTTACAAGCAGCTTGTGGGTTCACTCATGTACTTGGTGAACACATGACCACACATATTCCATGTAGTTAACAAGCTTAGTCAAGCTATGATTAAGCCGACCAAGCTCTTTTGGAAGGCAAGGAAGCATGTCTTGAGATATCTTAGTGGGCACTACAAAGTATGGACTATGGTATAAATGGACAGAGGGAGTGAAGCTTCAAGGCTTCACTGATGCATATTGGACAGGAAGTTCATTGGACCTAAAGAGCACATCAAGAATGATCTTCAGCATATGATCGACAATAGTTTCTTGGTACAGCAGGAAGAAAATATCAGTTGCACTCAGTTCAGCCGAGGTAAAGTACATGGCAGCCAGTCAGGTAGCATGTGAAGCCATCTGGATGAGGAAGATACTTGTTGGTTTGTTTGGTCATGAGATGGATCTAAAAATGATACATTTTGATAACCATAGTTGCATTAAGATCTTGTTTAATTCAGTATTCCATGAAATGTCCAAGCATATTGACATCTAGTACCACCATCTCAGAGATTATGTTCACAGACGCATTATGTTACTTCAGTACATTCCCATGGAGGATTAGGATGCAGATATTCTGACAAAGGTGCTCGCCAAGAGAATATTTGAATACCACATAGGCAGGCTTGGGGTAGCTGATAAGCCATTTCTTGTTGAGAGGGAGTGTTGAAAAGTCAACAAGAAATGTGTGTCTAATTTAATTTTCCATTAATTAAATTACACAATAAATTGTAATCTTATCTCATAATAACTTGTAATAGTTAACTGAGTGTGATAGACTCAGTTAGATCATGAAATTCGAGTTGAGGGTGGTTGGTGAGGCATGTATTGTGATTCTATTTGTTTTAGAGTCTAAGTTGCAGTTAGTGTATTAGTTTAATGCATGGGAAATCAATTAACTCAATTAAGTGAGTTAAATTCAATATAACTTGTTGTAACTGATTGTTGCAATAGTGAGAGGTCAAGTGAATTAAATCAGATTTAATTCACATGAAATGATCTGTCAAGTGACTAATGATTTACTATTAATAACTCCATGTATTTCAAATCTGATGAAGACTGAGTTGGGACAAAGGTGAAAGGGATGTTATCTATCAGTTGTATTACTAATAAATTGTCGGTGTGCAATTATATAACCATAGGGTTTCCCATGATGTATTGCGCACTTTTGGAAGGATGAATTTCCTAAACAATAGGGATCAATTGTTCTTAGAATTGAGCAAGAAATTCATGCTGAGAAGAGGAATGAAATTGGCTAGGTGTCGGTCAATTTTGTCTAGATCTGTGTGAGACAGTTGGTAGAGTGCAATAGACTCTTGAGAGAAGAGTGCATTGTAATTGTTTCATGATTCCTCAATTTTATAAAATAAAAATAGAGTGGTTTTGAGCAGATTTCTTTTCCTAGAAAATTTCATGTGTTGTGGATTTGATTCTTTCTCTTACTTGGTGTGATTGTGTTTAATCTCTGCAAATTAATTATAGAAGGATTCAGTATATTTCTCTAGAATATTGCATGATCAGAATGAATCCATTGGTATACATATTGTTTGTATAATGTGTACATCATATTCTTCCAAAATTTGATGTTCTGGATGATTCTTTTGAACATACCTAGATGGAGCCTTTTCTCTTTCTAATATATCTTCTTCTGATGCTTCATTAGGTTATTTTTCTAGATCATTGTGATTTTATGAGGGAAAGCATTCATCATGATCATCTGTGTTCGTTGTTATTTCCCTTTTGGGAATCATGAGAGTTTCATGAATCACAACATCAATACATTCAACAATATTCCTAACTCTCTTATTGTATCATCTGTATGCTTTACCTATTGAAGAGTAACCAATAAGTATTCCTTCATCTACTCTAGGTTCAAACTTACCAAGTTTTTCATCATTAGTTTTCATAAAAAAAAATTCTTCCAAAAACTTTAAAGTGCTTTACAGTGGGAGTATTACCATACTAGAGTTCATAAGGAGTTTTATCACTATTCACACGAACATGGGCCTTGTTGATAATATTTACTGCAGTATGTGCAGCTTCACCCAAAAAGGTGTCAGGAGTCCCATATTCATCAAGCATAGCACAAGCCATTTTCTGAACTGTTCTATTCATTCTTTTTGCCACACCATTTTGTTGCGGAGTTCCAGCTACACAAAATTATCTTTTTATGCCATATTGTTCACATAAATCAAATAATTCATTCGATGTGTATTCTCCTCCTCAGTCAGATCTCAGGCATTTTATTTTCAGATATAGTTCATTTTCAACTAATGCTTTGAAGACCTTAAATTTTTCAAATGTTTCGTCTTTTTGTATCAATAAGCCAATCCAACACATTGACCAGAAAATTCATCAATGAATTACATATAGCATTGTTCTCCATGAGGTGACTTTTTCCTTATAGGTCCATGCAAAACAGTATGTATAATTTCAAGAGGCTTACTTGCTGATATTTTTTTGGCATTAAATTGAACTCTTGTTTTCTTACCAAATTGGCATGACTTGCATATGGTACGTTCTGGTAAAGTGATGTTGGGTAGATCGCAAACATCTTTGATCCTGATTTATTTGCTTATTTGAGAAAATCTCAAATATCCCAATCTTCTGTGCCATAACCATTTTCCTACAGATTTACCTAGATAACATTGTTCTTGGCCACCTTTCAATATATACAGATTTCTTGGGGTTCTTGTTCCTTTTATTACGGTTTTTCCTGTGTCAAGTTCAAGAGCCAAGATAGCATTGTTCTTGGCCACCTTTCAATATATAAAAATTGCTTGGGGTTCTTGTTCCTTTTATTACAGCTTTTCCTGTGTCAAGTTCACGAACCACACATTCTTTTGATAAGAAGACAACTTCATTTCCTTGGTCACACATTTAAATAAAACTCAGCAAGTTATGCTTTAATCAATCAACATACATAACATTGTTATCTTTAACCTCTTCTTTTATAAAAATGGATCCTTTACCCTTAATAACAGCAGGACACTCATTTCCAAAAGTGACATTCTTTTCCTTTTCTAATACATTGTATGAAATAAGTTTGCCTTTATCACCTGTCATGTGTTTTGAACATCCGCTATCAATGTACCATTGATTTTTTTCTCCTTATACAAATAAATCTATGCCATAGCTTTAGAATTGTAAGTCCTTCCTTCTCCATACCTTAGAACTTGTGGATATTTTTTCATTTGGTTGTAGTTTCCTCCTGCATTCAGATTCCTCATGTCCATATTTATTGCAAAAATGAACATTCAATTTCGTCTTGAAGAGGAGAAAAATTGTTATAAGTATTCTTCTTCATTCCTGTCTCATTTCTTTGCTTTCTTGCTTCTTTGGTCATGATGGTTTTCTATGCAGCACATTGAGTAACTTTGTGACCAAAATTATGACATGAGAAACATTTTTCATTAAAGAAGAAATTTTTGGGATCATAGAACCTTCTAGTGTTGTTTACCTTCTAATTGATGCTTCTGTTATTTTTCATCCTTGAATTCAAATGATCACGATTTACCTGAGAATTTCCATTGTTTTTTTGTTGAGTGATGAAGCTTTGCTGACTGGATTTTTCTACATTTAGATAGCTTGTAGCTGAGGATTTTTTTGACTGAGAAGATTCAGCAATGTATCCAAGACCTGTCTTCATAAGAGGAGAACTTGAATCTTGATAATTTCATCTAAGGTTTCAGATCCCTTAGAAAAGATAATATTTATATTTTTTACTTTCTCAAGTTCCTTTCTTAGACTTACTATTTCACATTATAACTTCTCATTGTGCTTCTCATTTTCTATGAGTTGATTCTTTAAAGTATCTATCGATATTTTTTTTTCTTCCAAGCATATTTTAAGTTGAGTGATTTATTCAAGAAAATCAGTTTCTTCTAAAGCATCGATAAAATTATCTTTAGTCTCACTAGTGTCTTTTTCGAATGCCGTGAGTAGTCTAAGATCTTGATTTGATTCTCCTTCTTCACTACCTGACAGGCCATCAATATCTTCATAAGTATAATAACTTTTTCTATTTTCAATTTGTCTCCTATTAGATTTTTCTATATCCTTTCCCTTATCATGTTTATCTTTATGAGGATATTTAGAATCATAATAACCCACTCTTCCACAAGAAAAACATTTGAAAGGAATCTTACCTCTGAATATTTAAGTGCCAAGTTTAAGTCTATTTATAAAATTTACCTCACCTTCTTCTGATACATATCTCGATTTTTTTTCTTCCTTTTCCATTCCTTTTTTAGTAGATTTAAATGCAACATCTCTGACTTTAGATGAACCTACTTTTCTCATTTAAAAATAAGTCAGGATCCCATGATGTTGAACTACCCACAGAACTTATTATTCAGATAAATCTTCAGAAAATTTACTTAGTCTAGTTCATAATTTATTCATCAAAAATTTAGTAAGAAGTATACATGTGTGGTAAGAACAGAATAAATCATCACACATAGGAAACACAAATTATTGATAAGTGACCATTGATCCTTGGCCTAGGGGTGGTTTCTAGAAAGATGTATGGGACTAGGATTTAAGGTGGAAACCCAAGTCGGGAGAAAATCACCATTTTTGTCATATATGTCTTCAATATTTATTATATAAAAAACTTCTTCCATTATTATACTAGCACGGACTCATACCAGCACACAGACACCCACCTATAGAAGGCTACAACCTTCTCTCATTAACCAACTCCTACTGGAAGGGAGCTTCAACACCTTGATCTTTTTTACAAGCCACTACTACAAGGGAGATAAAACCCCTTGAATTGTTCACCAGCTCGTACTGGCAGGAAAATTTGACTTCCACAATTAAGGCTTCATCCCTTAGAACAATTGCAAACCATGTTTCATAAATTTTCACACTAGATCCAGTGGCTTCAGCAAAACAAAACTTGTAAATCAACAAAAACAACCATCAACCAAATTTGAACAGAACAATGAGATCACTGCACCCAAACCACAGAATGAAAACCACACTTCTGCATCAACACATAGAATAAACTACAACCCTAATCATTCTTAAAACCATTGTATATTCCTCTTTACTTAAGGCAACCTGCGTGTATACATTCTTTTCTGTGGAGCAACCTGCATATATATCTTTATATATTGAGATTATAGTTATTTCCAGACTCAAAATAGATCAGAGATATTCATACACATTTTTTCAGATTTACAGAACCCTTATATAGTTAGAAGCATTCATCATTTTCAGTCAACCAATCACTGATCTTTATACACAATCAGCTATAAAAATAATTAGTATTCAAACAAAATAGATCTAAATGAAGACATCATTTTTAGAAAACAGAAATAAAACAAATTTGATGAGACATTTTCTTCAGCATTCTTCAAGAAAACCCTACCTTCCATACATGGCTTTGCAAAGCCAAACCCACATGTATACGTGCCTTTAATAAGTCGATCCCATATATATATCTGTAAATATTTAAGGTCTGTTCAACAATTCACACCTACAAACTTACTCATCTCATGCCCTTCACTTCACCAATCATGTGCCAGACCACAGATCTAAACAACTCATAAACAAATCATGCAAATAGATAGTCATTTTAGGTCTAGAGTTCCTGATCCATTATTGTATTCAAGAGTGCATCATAATATAAGATATATCTATTGATTATAGCCCATTGAATGTAGATATACTTCAGATTGAAGTATTCATTCAATTCACATACTCATGCACACCTTTGCACTATGATCTTCACCTCTTTATATAGATTAAGCCGTAGCCAATACCATGAGCCAAAACCTCACAAGTGATGATGTAATTCTTGGACGAGATCAAATAACCGTTAATGTACTCAATAATGTGGAATAATACCATGGTAAGGACCCCTGGTATCATAAACTTTACGTGACTTTTCTTCTTCTTACCTACATGTATACGCGATTTTGCCTTGACCAACTCACGTATAGTTTCTTAAATATGTGCTTTATCCATCTTCTGGTTATGAAATATAAAACTTATGTCCCATCATTCTGAAATTATGTTCCATAACTATGCCACATCTGACCTTATCCCGAACCAATATATTTGGTCTTTTACAAGTGAGTTTCCATGAAGGACAACTCATGCAATCATAATGCCAACAGCCATTCTTCTACTCGTACTCTATTCATCAAAATCTTTGTAGGAAATCTCTTTATCACATAAAAAACACATGCAACTTCTTATACCTAATACTCATTAGACAAGTTTCTTCCTTTCAACATGCTCCTTGTAATGTTCATAATTGTTGTGTTATTTCTCTCTGCTACAGTGTGTATCTAGTTGTAAATTGTCTTCTCATTCGATGTTGTTTCGAGTAATCATGGAATGCCTTCAAAACATATTCTCCACCATGATCTGACCTCAATACCTTGATGTGTTGATAACTTTGGTTCTCTGCTAAACCTCTAAATTCTTTGAACTTTGCAAAATTTTCATACTTCTTCTTCAAGAAGTAAACCCAAGTCTTTCTTCTACAGTCATCAATAAAAGTGATGAAGTAACAACTTCCACCAATCGACTGTGTCCTCATAGGTCCACACAAGTTTGTATGCACCAATTCAAGTGGATTATTTTCTCTGTATGCAACTCCCTTCAGAAAAATTTGAAGGTGTTTCTTTCCCAAGATGCAACACTCACAAGTACTGGAAAGTTATTTGATGGGAGGTATCCCTCTAACCTTATGTTTCTTTTGCAACAATCTTAAACCAGAAAAGTGTGAGTGTCAAAACCGGAAGTGCCATAACCAATAATAATAAGAACATGCGACTATAAATGAAATGACCTGATCATTGTAATTAATGATTAGAGGAAAGAGTTTTTTCCTTGTCATATGCACCTTTTCTATCAACTTCTTTCTTGGGGGATTTTCATATATAACACATTCTTGTCCTTGAAAATTTGTTTGTATACCTTCTACATCAATATAGTAACACTTATCAAATTATGTTTGAGACCAGGAACATAATATACCTCTGAATTTTTTTTTTGATCCCCCTTCTTGGTCATAATTTTGACCACTCCTTTTCCATTTAGATCCACAGTCTTTTTAGTCCCCAAATTTACCTTTGTCTTCACATATTGGTCCAAATTTGCAACCAAATTCATGTTTCCTATCATGCGGTTATTGTACCGATTGTATAATAGCCACACATTATTAGAAGGTTCATGGATGGTATGACAAGCCAGGAACATGGAGTTAATATTATATGTAGAGACATTAGCTCTCTGGTTTCCTTGATTAGCTGCCCTCTTCTTGCAATCATGGGAATAGTGACCAAATTTATTGCAATAATAACATTTGACCTATTATTTTCCAACTCTTTGATTATTGTTTCTTCCACTATGATGTTCACTCTCTTATCGACCATCTCTCTGACCACCATATCTTCCACCTCGTCCTCTGCCTCTCGATCGAATTCTGTCTCCAACTCCATCTCTTGAAATAGAAACTTGGCTTTTCAAAGTGGGTTCTAAAGTGTAATCATTATTTATGTCTATCCTTGCCTCATGGGATAGAAGTGATCCCATAAACTTATTAACTGTCAATGTTTCCAAAGCCTTGTCTTTTTCTATGGCTACTACCACATTGTAAAATTTGGTAGACGAAGCTCTTAGGACCTTCTCAACCACTATTTTATCTTTAATATATTCAACATAAATTTTAACTGATTTATGACAGTCATGAGCTGATTCATGAATGAATCGATGTCCTCTATCCCCTTCATGTGCATACTTTAAAAATCTATCCTAGTATTCTGCAGCTTAACAATATTGAATTTAACCGTTCCTTTATAGATTGTCGCCAAAATCTTGCATGTTATATTTTCTGAAGACGTGATCATAATATTTTGAAACATTGCTCCGTCCACTCCCTACTAGATAACTTGCAACACTTATGCATTATTCTTTTTGTCTTTCTTCCATAGTTTCCTCTCTTCATTAGTAAGAGACAATTCTTCTACTTCAACTTAGGTTTTGAAAACCCAAACTGGACATGATCCCAAACATCATGAGCCTTCAATGTGGTCTCCATCTTAATGGCTCACACACCATAATATTTCCCTGTAAACAGTGGGAACTCGGGATGGAAATTTGAGAAAACCATATTTTTTTTAAAAAAGTACTTTTCAAATAATAAAACCCTCTTTTTCTAAAGAATATTATAAACCATTTTCAATCCTTTCGATAAAATCCTTGATTTTTTTTTTATAAAATAAAACCTTTATAAAAATATTTTATATATAACAACAAATGATAAAAAACGTCTTTCATATAACACTTTATCCAAACCTTACGTATGGTTGAAAAATAACTTTAATTAACATGTATTATGATCCAAACTTCACGTATTTTTCCAAAAAACTAATGCATGTGACTCCTTTATCCCCACATGGATTTTTGAACATCGAGACAAATTAACTTAATGATGATGAATCATTAATAGTTTCCTATGCCATATTCCCTTTGTTTGAATTTCTTTTTTTTTAATAATTGATGGGGTTTGCAAACCCCGACACATATAAACTATGCACAAAATCTGATAAAAAAATGTTGACCTGTTTTTTTTTGTTGTCTTCTCAATGGTCACGGATCTTTTGATCCTTCCTCAACTTGGATACCAATTTGTTTGAAAGGCAGAGGAGGTAAGACACAAAATTATAAAAAAATTCACACACAAAATAACACGAGTCGCGACTCTTCTATTGATCATACAAACTTAATTATTAAAATGAACCCAATGAGAAGTATTTATACTTTTCCAACTAGAAACTCACCTAAATTACCTTGACATGCAATCATACACTAAATTAGACTATGACTTAATGCGACATGAATGATTCTATAAATTTAGCTAAATCCCCATGCAGGAGTAATTAGCTAATTTTAACATAATGTAACCAACAACTGGGGCAACATTGATCGATGTTACCATGAAAGTGAAGAGTCTCATTGGAATGGATGCCCTCCACACATTTCCAATCTCATTTATGTTTTGATTCTTTGGGACTTTGAAGGCTGAACCACCGTAATGTGTCTACTTTACTGGCTTATAAGGGTGAGCCATAAGTAATTATGATGTGTTGCAATAATGACAGAGTGAAGGATATATAATTATGATGGGTTGCAACAACAACAACCGAAAAGTACACAAGTCCATTCATGTGACGAAATAATGTTTTGACATTTTTCAACGAATACATAATAGCATCTTGAATATATATGTTCACATTACATAGATATATACTAGAAATTCCCCCTAAAGTTGCAAAGGTACACCAAAGGAAATAAACATTCTTATGATGATACTGCAAAAATGTTGCGGCAAAGGAAAGATAACAACTTGAGGGGAGGAAATCTATTCATTCTTGCAATAGTCTCAAACTTATGTAGATGGTTGTCTTGCTAATGAAATGTGTTCATGCTTGCAATAGTATCACACTTGTGCAAATTCATGTCTAAAAAAAGAAATGTGTTCATGCTTGCTATAGTCTTACACTTGTGCATATGTCTTTCTGACAGATGTTGAACCAACTTGCTGAATCATTTTTTTCCAATCATAGCACTATGTCAAAATATTATATACATATTATATTCAAGCTATAACATGCAAGGTAATGAGGAAAAACATTAGAATAGGTCCCTGCGGGTGTTGGCGCAAAAAAAATGTAATTTGACCGAGGAAATGTGAAGTCACCGTGTGTTGATAATGAGATTACATAAATAACATCTTTCACTCAAGTGACCTTGATATTCCAGAAGATTCAACAATCAACATAACGAATGGGGTTTGATTTAGAATTTCAGCTATTTCTTTTTAAATAAATTGGTTTAGAATTTTAGCTATCTCCTTTTCAAAAATTTAAATTAATTTGAAGTTATTTTCTGATTAATTCTAGTTTTAAATTCAAATTTAAATTTTATCTAACAAAGATTTGTTGGAATTGCAAATTTATGTTTTGTAGTTTACACAATCCAAGTGTCCAAGTGTCGATTTTGAAGATGATTAAATATATTTAAGTGCATATTTTTTTTCAAATTTTGCACTCTAAAAGAGGTCACATAGGCAATATTTAGCCTTCTGGACACAAAACATTTCTTTTTTTCTTTCTCATATTTCCAAAAGTAATTACAGTTTCCTTAGCATAGCTCATTTGGGTCCCACAATAACACATGACCATGTAAGTTAACCATAGTTAATAATTATTAATGTAAAGGATGGCCATTCCTAAACAATAAAATGCCAAAAAATGTCCTAGGTTGAACATGATTTAAGGTGGGACTTTATCATAGTTGATTAAAGAAATTTTGTGTGGGAGTTATCTTACGAATTTTGATTTGAAGGAGCACCTACTAAGTATATGATATGCATTTATAGTTTGGAAAATTTTCACATTATTGAATTGTTTATTTTACATGTATTTGTTTTATATGTGGAATGGAGAAATAATAAATCTTAATTGCATATATTTCATATTAACAAAGTATATATATATATATATATATATATATATATATATATATATATATATATATATATATATATATATATATATATATATATATATATATATATATATATATATATACTTTGTTAATATGAAATATATGCAATTAAGATTTATTATTTCTCTATTCCACATATAAAACAAATGAGAGAATATATATATATATATAACAATGGTTAAGTGTATGTGTTTCTCTGGTAAAATGTTATAGCTTCATATTCGAATAAGATTAAAATATACACCTTTATAAACTTTACATGAAAAAATCTCATATATCAATTTAATATCTAATACAACCATAATATTAAAATTAGATTATTATTATTATTATTTAATTTTTGAAGGCTTTTTATTTCAACTTAAGGTGGAAGGGGATATGTTGATTTTTCTTTTTTTTCTAATTGAGGACCTAGATTGATTCTCAGAGGAATATGATCAACATATGCATAGTATTAATGTTTATAAATGACTATAGTGTATTAGAAATTTTGTTAGGTTTCATTGATTTATAGTAAATTTAAAAAAGTACCACCCACCAATTTTCTAGGGATTTGAGATTATTCCAATTTTAATAAGTATATGTTCCTCTAACATTCATTTATATACAAGAAAAAATTATTTAGCAAAATGGTCCATTGCTTTTAATAAATTTTAAAAATTAGATTTATGTCACTTGGCTCCCCACCCACCAATTTCTTAGGGATTTAAGATTATTCTAGTTCTAATAAGTTCCTCATTATTATTTATAACATTCATTTATATATAAGCAAAATTTATTTTGAAAAATGATCCATTTTACAATAAGATATGTAATTCTTTTTTCTTCTTAACTTAAAGTTGACACATGTCAAAACAAGAGACATAAAAATGTCAAATGGAGATGAAAAAGGTAGACAATGCCTATTATTAATATTTAATTGTTGAAGACTTTTTATTTCAACTTTAGGGATTACATAGTTTCTTAGGTTGCATTCAATTTTGATAAATTATATATATATATATATATATATATATATATATATATATATATATATATATATATATATATATATATATATATATATATATATATATATATATATATATATATATATATATATATATATATATATATATATATATATATATATTAGTTCCATGTGGTTTCCCACCAATTTCCTAGGGATCTAAGAATATTCCAATTTTATCATATATCAATTCAACTTCAGGTGGATGAGGATCTCTTGACTTTTTTTTTTCAATTAAGGGCCTTTATTGATTCTCAAGGAAATATTCTCAACATATGCATAGTCTTAAAGTTTACAAATGGTTGTAGTGTATTAGAGATTATTTTAGGTTGCATGATTTTTAATAAATTTAAAAATATATATTAGTGCGAGATGGCCGCCCACCAATTTCATAGGGATTTGATATTATTCCAATTTGAATAAGTACCTTCATGATAAGTTTCTCATTATTATTTAAAACATTCAATTATATATAAGCAATTTTTATTTAGAAAAATGGTCCATTGCTTTTAATAAATTTAAAAAATTATTTCCTAGGGTGATAGTTTGGAAAATTTTCACATTATTGAGTTGTTTATTTTACATATATGTATTTTCTATATGGAATGGAGAAATTATATATATATATATATATATATATATATATATATATATATATATATATATATATATATAGTGAAGAGTATGTGTTTCTTTGGTAAAATGTTACAGGTTCAAATTCAAATAGGATTAAAATATATACCTTTATAAAATTTAAATGAAATTTTTTAAAATAATCTTAAAATTAAATTATCATTATTATTATAATTATTATTATTTAATTGCTGAAAGCTTTTTATTTCAATATAAGGTGGATGAGGATATATTGATTTTTTTTTAATTGAGGGTCCAAATTGATTCTCAAGGGAATATGCTCAACATATGCACAATCTTAATGTTTATAAATGGTTGTAGTGTATTACAAAGTTTGTTAGGTTGCATTGATTTTTAAGAAATTTAAAAAATTATATTAGTGCCACGTGGTTGCCCACCAATTTCCTAGGGATTTGAGATTATTCCAATTTTAATAAGTTCCCCTATGATAAGTTGTTATTATTTATAAAATTAATTTATATATAAGAAAATTCTATTTAGAAAAATAGTCCATTACTTTTAATAAATTTTAAAAATTAGATTTGTGTCATGTGGCTCCCCACTGACCAATTTCCTAGGGATTTGAGATTATTCCAATTCTAATATACTATTTATAAAATTAATTTATATATAAGAAAATTTTATTTGGAAAAATGGTGCATTTTACAATAATATATGTAATTCATTTTTCTTCTTAAGTTAAATTTTATACATGTCAAAACAATAGACGGACAAATTTCAAATGTTGATGAAAAAAGTAGACAATGCCTAGCCTAACCATTCTCAAAAGGGAAAGAACTAAACTAGCAATTTCACCACATGTTGCAAAGGAAATGCGTTAAGGCGGTAGTGTAGGAAAGTGTAGCATAGAATATACAAGAAATTTTCTTATGCAATTTTGTTTATTTACTGGCATTTGTGTGAGAAAAATCTGAAAATTTTCTTATTAAATTGGTTCAGTTAGTGTCCTAGTTTGTGTGAGTTTATTCATGTTACAGTTAAGTTTATATTGTATTAGATATCATGTTAATCCCTTATTATTCACATTGGAAATAATGTAAGTAATACTTAATTAAATTCATCCCTACTACTAGGGTCTAGCCATTCAAATTGTTGATTTTTCCCTAACTGCATCCTAAAGAATTTTCTCCCATGGCTTTGAAATATCTCTTCTAATTTAAAGAGGCCATCAAAGAAATATAAAAAACAGAGTAAAGCATGGAAATGGATAGGCATAAAATTGGCTATTGTGAGTATGAATAATGAACATGAAGCTAAAATTCAAGATGTAGAAAGTGTTGGAGAAGGTGAAGCTAAAACGAAAGCTCTGGAAAGTGTTGGAGAAGGGTTAACTAACCTCAAGGTTGGTGATTTTCTTTCATATATTCACTGGATAATGCAAATAATGCAAGCACTGCAAATCATAAGAGAGAAACATCTGTGCTGTGCTAAGAAATCACATTGAAATAGGAGCTATGATGAGTGATGTAATTCAAGGTTTCCCATGAATGGGAAGCCAATTTACCAATTCTTGGGTATGTCCACTTTCACCTAGTACACTGTTGCGCATGCCAGTTGTGTTGCCAAAATTAATCCCTGAGGAACCTCTTGAAAACGTTTTTGTTTTAAGTAACTCTTGACAATGCTTGTGTTTTATGTTGTGGTGTCTCTACAGGTAATTTACTTCTGATATTTTTAATAGTCATATATTTTACATTTTAAATTATTTCCATGTACATATCCACCATGAGAAGCATTAAGGATTATAAATCCATATTCACCAAGAAGTTACATATATTGTCTAGAAAATCCCAAGCAGTTTGGCCTTTATAGATGACAATACCTCTCCTTTTATGAAAGAAAACTACAAGGCTTCACTTATGATTATGTCCATATGATATTAAAATTTACCTTCTAGGGTCTCTCAAACAACTTTTTATATGTTTATAGTGCATTCATAGGAACTCGTGGAATTGGAAACCACCATTTCTTCCCTTGCACCTTGTTCCTATTAACAAATTCATATACTAGTGCATTACCTCCTTCAGCATACTAAAATTCTTTCTGGTTGATGTGATGCAAATATTCCTTCAAGCATCACATATAAAAAAAATTAAAAACACATTGAAAATCAATTTTACAAGACATTTTCTTTGACAGTGAAACAAATACAATGAATGAGAATGAGATATTTACTTCTTTACAATAAAAATAACATCCAACTTTATGGGCATAACCTTTTCACTAAGAAGACTGATTTTCTCAGTGAAGACCTTGGCAACGATCTGGGATTGAGATTATAGTGTGGCAATATCGATCCCCCTTATACCCTACACTTCACTTAAATAGTGCACAACTCTATCCGCAACTCTTGTTATTGGATAACAAACCCACTTTCTGAGGCTATAGGTTTTTCACTAAAACCCATCGATATGATATTAGACATTAAAGCATAATTTGGAGGCCAATTGAACAAGTTGGGTACAATATGAGAGCCTTTGGCAACCTAGGAAATATTTTTAACCCAGATTCGTGGCTGACCTTAACAGATTTTGTGTCATCAGATGAAGGACATGGAACTCACAAGTGTATTGGGTTAGGGGTTATCACTGATATCCATAGTCTGTAAAATCGATAAATTCTTTTGCTAAAGTGATGCATATAGTCTACAAATGTTTGGGTGATGTTATACAGCAATTCATGTAAGAGTAAGAATATTAGAGTACATTTCAGTTTCCCTCCGAAGCCATTTTGAGGTCCCAAACGACATTTTTTTGGGAAAACTGGGAGCAACATGGGTCCATGGACAAAT
Source organism: Pinus albicaulis (assembly GCA_034641835.2). Classification (NCBI taxonomy): domain Eukaryota; kingdom Viridiplantae; phylum Streptophyta; class Pinopsida; order Pinales; family Pinaceae; genus Pinus; species Pinus albicaulis. The sequence goes on from CM076577.1 coordinate 386,814,354, forward strand.
GTTTCAAAAAAATTTGTACTCCTTGGATAGCTATTTCTAACAAGGTATGATGTGTGTCAAACAGAGATCGTATGACAGTTACATCCCGAGGAATTTGAAACACCAATTTACCCAAATGGGGCCCATAGTTTTGGTGCTTCATCTCCTAGGGTTAGGTTTTTGGATGTTTAGGGTTTTTAATTGTCTCTCAACAAAAAATAGGCCTTCAAGCCTCATTGTAACATAGTTCAGAGGCTTGTAGCCGCGACATCTCTTCTCAAAGATAAACTACTAGTGCCCTAGCTAGTTTATTTCCATTCTGTTTGTAAGAAAATTTCAGTTCTCTGATATTAATGAAATGAAGTATTATTTCCACTACATCTTTGTGTGTATGTCTATTTCTATATTTTATTGCGTTCCTACATAAATCTGGATCAATGGTATCAAAGTGGTCTCCTCTTTATTTGTTTTTCTTTGCGTGTCCCCAACGAGGTCATGGTATAAGGAGTTAGGGCTCGAACTGGTTGAACCCTTGCAAGATCAGCATTGCAAACCCCGACAACCTCCCATGGCAGAAGAAAATAAATATGAGGGAGCAGGAGATCCTCTAAAAATATTGCTTGAGGAGGCCCTTGAGAAACAAAGGAATGCGATGATGGATAACTTCACTCAAATCCTTCAACGGCTGCCCACCTACGACGCATCTGCATCCAAAAACCACTCTAGAGGCGCCACTCCCTTCAAGGTATAGGTAAAATTTTAGATTAATATGTTTTAAGGCCAGATAGATGTAGATGTCATAGATATATGGTTGAATTATCTAGAAGGGTATTTCTCGGTCCATGATTTCTCTGACCAAGAAAATATTATTTTTTGACTTCTCAAACTAGCCCCCCATGTCAAAGATTGGTGAGAAACCTATTGTGAGCAAAAGGAGAAGGGGGAACCCTCTTTGTTGTCGGTCGCACCCACTTGGAATTCATTTTGAGACGACATAAAGTAACAATATTACCCCGTGGGGAGCTATGAGGACAAGTATATCCAATGGACCATGCTACGGCAGCAAAGGGATCATGATGTGCATGACCTAATGAATTTGTTCGATACCCTGCGCACAAAGTTGGGTATCAAAGATTCAGCGAGACATTTGGTGCTCAAGTACCGTAGCTGTCTGCATAGACACATTCAGGAGGAAATGGAGTTCCTAGACATTACCTTGCTTGGCATGAAATATTGCTATGCTGCCAAGATTGAGCTGAAATTTAAGCGAAAGAAGAGATATTTTGGATCTGCGAATCCGAAGCTAGGGAAAGGCACCCCCCAAACCACAAAAAAAGGGGTAGAGCCAAAGGGGGCTGACTCAGAAAACAACCACAATTGCAAATAAGGACATGAGGAAGTGGTGTGAATTCCATAACAACCCCACTCATAGCACAATAGAGTGTCGTGCCAAACAGTCACTGGTGGCCGAACTCAAGGCACCCGAATCAGATGCATGTTCTGATCTTGAGCCACAACCAAAATAGGGAGATGAAAAATGGAAGCAGATCATTGATGTGAACCCCATTTCCATTGTTGCCACCACCAAGATCCAGAGGGAGGATCTTGAGGATCCAGAGGAGGGGGAGTGCCTCTTCCATTCACAAATGTGGGTGAAGGGTTCTCCACTGCAATTTCTTATTGATAGAGGAAGCGAAAAGAACCTAATTTAAGTAGAGTTCATGAAGCAGCTTGACCTACTGACCATAGCACACCCACAGCCATATACCATTGAGTGGATTCACCCAGGGAGATATCTACGCATGTACCAACAGTGTTGCCTTTTGTACAAAATCAAGCCATTCACGGATGAGGTATTGTGTGATGTTGCTCCTCTTGGTGTAGCTGATGAATTATTGGGCCAACCATACTTGTGGAGGCAACATGATGTGTATAAATATAGGCCTTGTGTTGTCAGTATTACTTTGGGAAATATCTTGTATAGGATACCAGAGGTAATACTGCCTCTTGCCATCTCTTTGACTACTGTAAAACAACACAGTAAGATTGTTTCCCAAACAAGGAAATTTATTTGCATTACCATTCACCCACAAGGAAAGAAGAATATTGTGGCCACATCCTCAAAACAAGGCTCCCCTACATAGCAACAGTAGACAGATAAGGGAATGGAGGAATACGAAGGCATTTGCTCCTCACCCACAGAGGTTCCTCTACATTGTCCAGACAAGCACTCCATTGATTTGACCCCCGACACACCGCCGCCTAATATTTCCATAACTCATGTGATTAGATAGATAGAATCCACACATGTACTTTCTAAGGAAACCAAATTTATTGAACGCATCCAGCATGTTTGCCAACACGTCTGCCAGGAGGTCCACAACATGTTGGACAAATCTAATACCAAGTTCAATAGAATTTGCCTCTCATGGAGGAACTTAATGTAATGGGGACCATTGATTACTAAGGAGGGAGGAATGATGTAGGTGTATATTGGTAGCCACCCACCTATTCCCTTTCAACTTGCAACATCACTTCTTTCAGTTTTTCACTTTCAGCACAACTTACTATTTTTAGCAGGTTTTCGGTTCCGAAAAGTCATTTGGAGGTTATAATGAGCCATGTGGATACTAGTGGCAACCCACCTATTTAATTTGAACCCCCACCATTAGTTCTTTTAGTTTTTCATTTTCGACACAACTTACTATTTTTAGCATTTTTCGGGTCCTGAACTTCCGGAGCCATTTTAACGACGTTTTTTGGGAAAACTAGGAGCAACATGGGTCCATGGACTGATGTTGTTCACACAAAAATTTATAATCGTTGGATAGATATTTATAACAAGGTATGATGCGAGTAAAACAGAGATCGTATGCCAAAGTTACATCCCCGGGAAGTTGAAATGCTAATTTACCCAAATGGGGCCCATAGTTTTGGTGCTTCATCTCCTAGGGTTAGTTTTTTGGATGTTTAGGGTTTTGCATTGTTTCTCAACAGTAAATAGGCATTCGAGCCTCATTGTAACAAATTTTAGAGGCCTATAGCTGCCACATCTCTTCTCAGAGATAAACTACCAGTGCCCTAGCTAGTTTATTTCCATTTGGTTTGTAAGCAAATTTCAGTTCTTTGATATTAATGAAATGAAGTATTATTTCCTCTTCGTATTTGTATTTATGCTTATATGTATATTCTGTTTCATTCCTACATAAATTCGGATCATTTTAGCTCATTTCCTTCAACATGATTGTTGCACTTCAGATGAAGTGCCAATGGTGCAGTTACAGGTTCCCAAAGGAACAATTTATGCAATTTTGTTTATTTACTATAATTTGAGTGAGAAAAAATTTGAAAATTTTCTTAAGAAATTGGTTCAATTAATATTACATTGGTTTGTGTGAGTTTCTTCATGTTACAGTTAAGTTTATATAGTACTGATATCATTCCAAGCCCTTATTCTTCACATTGGAAACAATGTAAGTAATACTTAATTAAAATCATCCCTACTACTAGGGTCTAACCATCCAAATCGTGGATTTTTCCATTATTGCCTCCTCAAGAATTTTCTCCCATCGCTTTGAAATATGTCTTCTAAATTAAATATTCCATCAAATCAAGGGAGAAAACAAAGTAAATCATGTAAATTGATAGACATAATATTGGCTAAATGTGAGTACAAATAATGAACATGAAGCTAAAGGGGAAGCTATAGAAACTCTTAGAGAAGATGAAGTTAAAATCCAAGCTCTAGAAAGTGTTGGAGAAAGGTTAACTAACCTCAAGGTGGGTGAGTGTATTTCCTATCTTCACTAGAGAATGCAAAGAATTGAAGCACTGCAAGCTAGAAGAGAGAAACATGTGTGCTCTGCTAAGAACTCACACTGAAAGAGGAGTTATGATGAGTGATGGAATTCAAGGTTTCCCAACAATGGGAAGCCAATTTAATAATTCTTCGATGTGTCCACTTTCAGCTGGTACATTGTTGCGCATGCCAGTTGTGTTGCAAAAATTAATCCCTGAGGTACCTCTTGACAATGTTTGTGTTTTAAGTTGTGGTGTCTCTACAGGTAATTTACTTCCAAATAATTTTTATAATCATCTATTTTCCATTTTAAATTATTTACATGCACATATCCACCATGAGAAGTATTAAGGACTATAACTCCATATTCATTAAGTAGTTACATATATTGTCTATAAAATCCCAAGCATATTGGCCTTGTAGATGGAAATACCTCTCCTTTTATGAAAGCAAACTACAAGGCTTCACTTATGATTCTGTCTGTATCATATTAAAAGTTATCTTCTAGGGTATCTTCAACAGATTTTTATGTGTTTTTAGTTCATTCGTGGGTACTCTTAGAATTCGAAACCATCATTTCTTCCCTTGCGCCTTGTTCATATTACCAAACTAATATACTAGTGCATTACCTCCTTCATCATACCAAAATTTTTCCAGATTATGTGATGCAGATATTCCTTCAAGCATCACATATCATAAAAAGTAAAAACACATTAAAAATCAACTTTACAAGAGATTTTTTGTGACAGTTAAACAAATACAATGACTGAGAATGAGATATTTACTTCCTTACAATCAACATAACATCAAAGTTTATGGGCATAACATTTTCACTAAGAAGACCGATTTTCTCGGTGAAGACCTTGGAAATGATTTGGGATTGAGATTATAGTGGGGAAATCCCAATCCCCCTTATACCCTGCACTTCACTTCAATAGTGGACAACTTTTTCCACAACTCTTGTTATTGGATAATAAAACAAAATTTTTGAGCCTATAGGTGTTGCAATGAAGGCCATAGATATGCTATTAGGCATTAAAGCATGATTTAGAGGCCAATTGAAAGAGTTGGGTACAATATGAGAGCCTGCGGTGACCTAGGAAATATTTTTAACCCAGATTTGTGGCCGACCTTAACAGATTTTGTGTCATCAGAAGAAGTACATGGAGCTCCCAAGTGTATTGGGGCAAGGGCTATCACTGAGATCAATAGTCTATCCCATGGAGAAATTATTTTTCTGAAGTGATGCATTTACATCCACAAATGTTTGTGTGATGTTATACATCAATTCATGTAAGTGGAAGAAGACAAGAGTATGTCACAATTTCCCTTAGAGTGTTATCATTACCTTTGGCGAGTGAGAGGTTTCACTTCCTTAGAACAAGCGTTGGTTCTATTTTTTTTTCTTTCTGTTTTTTTCAGCTTCTTGTTATGTGAGTTCAGCTCCTTGCCTTCAGCACTATTTCTAGACTTCCTATGAGACATAGATACGAATCATAAGTGCATATATGTCAAGAATTTGCATCCCGAATATTGAACTTCATTCATCTTACTGCCAAGTCTAAAGGCATCCAAGAAATACCAGTATGGTTATGGGACATCATATTCTTCTCAATCTCTATCATAGTTATAAACATATGAATCCCAATCACTAAATGGAACAACAAACTCATATTGAATACCAATTTTTGGGATTGCATCACTCTGTATGTATTTTTTCGGATTAATTGCATCAGCTACTTGTCCCACTGCAGGGAAAAGATCAAGAAACTCATAATATTCACTACCAGGTTTTGGATTTGTGTCTATTTGTATGTATTTTTTTGCATTATTTGCATAAAATACTTTTCCTGCTTCAGGGAAAACCACTGAAGCAACAAAATATACAACAAGATCTTCATTAGGGAAATTTTGAGGTCTAGAATGGGCCTCCTAAGGAAATTATAAAATAATAGTGGAAATAATAAAATAAGATTTGATGAAATCATCAAATTTTAGAGGGAAAAAAGAAAAAACTACTCTTTGAACTCATAATTTCAACTTATCTCCCAAACGTTTTACTCAAATTTCGAGTAGGAGTACTTGTTGGATGCAAAATTCAATTCCTCATCCAAGGAGAACCCATGTTGCATACTTTTGATGGGCCCTGCTACACGAAAAATGGGAAGTACATAAAAAATTGATTGTAATCATGTTTTTTTTATGCATTTCTCATTTTTCATGTAGCAGGGTCCATCAAAAGTATGCAACATGGGTACTCCTTGGATGAGAAATTAAAATTTTCATCCAACGAGTAATCCCGCTTGAAATTTGAGTAAAAACTTTGGGAGATAAGTTGAAAATATGAATTTAAAAAGTAGTTTTATTATTTATTAATTTTTAATATTTTTACCCTTTTACTTAAAAAATGGTGAATCACCCCCCATGATTGACATCATCATCTTGAATCCTATTAGTTCTTATAGTTTTTATTTTTGTTGTACATTTTTCGTAGGAGGCCCATTTTAGACCTCAAAATTCCCCTAATGGGTTGCAGTTTCTTGTTCTTTCTTTTTTTTCAACTTCTTGTCATGTGAATTGCATGAATTACTTGTCCTACTGCAGGGAAAACCACTAAAGAAACATATTTGGTTCCATTTTATTTTTCTTTCTTTCTTTTTTTCAGCTTGTTTTCATGTGAGTTCATCTCGTTTCCTTCAACATGATTCTTGCACTTCAGATGAAGTGCCAATGGTGAAATTATAGGTTCCTAAAGGAAGAGATTTTTGATTAGAAGTTGTCATTGATGTCAACCCAAACAGCACCAGGGGCTGCCCAAATATTGCATGGGAATTTTGACCTACCAAATTACTATATTCTAGCTTAAGAATTCTTTTGATAGTTTCTTCTTGTTGATATGTTTCCGTTGATATATGGCACGCCACGTAATTCTTCACGATTTGAGAGATATTCATGTTTGAAGTTTGTAACCCCAGTTAGTGGGCTAAAACCCCATGGGGTTGTGGCATGGGTCATTGAAAAGTCATAATTAATATTTTTTAAGCTCCTAAAATCCCTCCCATGTTCACCTGTTGAAGCCCCTCTCAACCTAATCATTTATATAAATTGTGATCCTCATATCCTCCTTATGTAAGGGATTTCACTATCTGAAATGGGTCATCATGGAATTTTCGCTCTAAATTTTTTTATACGAAGGTGTAGAAGTTGAAATTTTTAGGAGGAAAAGAATAATTCCTAAGGACACTCCTACGAAAATTTTAGATCAAGGTGTGCAATATTTTCTGAGATATGATTTGTGGAAGTAAATATTTTGCAGGCTCCTGAAATTCATCTAAAAGAAGTGACCTTTGGAAAATTTTCATAACTCTCTCTCTAAGTATCGAATTGGAATTCCCTAAAAAGTGGCAGATATTGCATAGAATTTGGTTTTTTCTCTATCAATTTTAGAGCCGAATGAAGAAACAGTGATACGTGGCACGCTGTACAAATTCGCTCTATGGAAACAGTCCATAATTAGGGCATTGTGAGAGATTGGGCATAAATCTCCCTTGAAGAATTCAAATTGGGTCATACCTGTGGCATCCGAAAGATGACTCAGAGGACTACTACAGAACCAAAAATAAAATATTGGGGATTTCAAATAACATAGATACACCAGATTCAATATCAAGCTCCTAGAAAGCAAGAAAAAGCTAGATGATGTGTTGTTAAGGGCTGCGAAGGACCATACTTTCTAGGGCAGCAAAGAAAAGCAAGGTGTAGTAGAGGGTAGTATGAAAAGAGTAGAAACCAAGGTGCAGAACAGCAACAAGAAGTTCATCACATAAAGTCTTCAAGTGGGCAGCACTGCATACAGTCACTGTAAAGGTATCATTGTACTAAGTCATTGTAAATACATTATTCTAAAAATTGTACTAGTGTCTATCTACCGATAGTTGAAGAGGCAGTGTCAGGAGGTCTAGGATCATCATTAGGTGGTTGTGTCATAGTTGGGATTATGGTCTAGTGTATCTTCTTCTTCTACATCATTCTATATCATTGTAAAGTGGACCATTTTCCCCATTACATGAGTCCATTCTTATTTTATTCTTCTATAGGGTGGTAGGGTGGTGCTAGGGTGAGTTGTAGCTCATTGGGTGTTGGGGAATCTGTTCAGTTGACTATTGAAGAATCTTAGGCGTTGGAGCATCCATCTAGTGGGAGATGGAGAAGAATGATTTTCTAGATTCTAGGAAGTTGGAGCTTTATTTTCAATTGGAGTTGAATATTAAAGAATTATTAGAAAAGAGTTAGGTGGTTTTTGTCCCGGAGTGGGTTTCCACCTTAAAAACTGTGTGATTTTTTGTTCCTTTTGTTTTCTTCTATCATTGTACAAACACTGATAATAATTGAAGATTAACTAATGCTATAATTGAAAGGAATATTGATTCACCCCCCCTCTCAATATTTCCAATAATTGGTTTTAGAGCTTGGTTCCTTCAATAGTAGTTTAACTGCTGGAAGGAGGTCATGGAGCATACCAAGAATGGTGTACCTTTGTTCAATGAAAATAATTATGCACTCTAGAAAGGAAGAATGGAGGTCTACTCTCGGTGCAAGGTTATGAAGTATGGGACATAGTTCAAAATGGATTTACATCAACCGCAGATGAACAAGGTAAGAATAATTTGGTAAATGATGAAAAATCAAAGAATATTATTATCAGTGGACTTATTGAATCTTCTTATCATAAGGTGTTGGGTTGTAAAACCACCAAAAATGTATGGGACAAGCTTGAGAATATATATGCAGGTGACTCAAATGTCAAAGAAGCAAAGCTTCAAATATATAGAGCAAAATTCGAGCAACTCAGAATGAAATAATATTGCAACATTGCTACATACTTCCAATATGTTGATGAAATAACCAATACTCTGGAAGGATTGGGAGAGCTAGTCGGCGAGAAGACTATTATACAAAAGATTCTTAGAATGTTACTAGGGAGATTCAACCCAAAAGTATCAGTCTTAGAATACAGCACAAATCTAGACAAACTCAGCAAACAGTAATTACATGGAGTTGTCATAGCATATGAAATAAGACTTGATGAAGAAGAGGGTCCTTCGCATCTAGAAACTGCGTTCGTTGCATCTAAGAAAACCAATAAGGACAAACAACCTTCAATTTAAAATACATGCACTTGCAAGTGTGAAGAAAAGGAAGATGATGGAGAAGGTATTTCAGATGAAGAATATGCTTACTTTATGAGAAAACTAAAAATTGGTAAGGGAAAATTCAAAGGTAAACTTCCATTGATATGTTTCAGTTGTGGTGAGGTTAGGCATTTCGTAGAAAAATGTCTGAATAGAAGTGATGGCAACTCAAAAGGAAAGAAAGGCTTTAAGAAATTCAACAAGCAAGGATCCAAAAGGAACTTTCTCTCTAAAGAAGATAGCTCATCATCCGATGAAGACAATGACAGAGAAGAAGAATTTAATGAGAGAGTATTGTTTATGGCCAAGCACAATAAACAAGAGGTATCAAACAACAAAGAAGAAGGATTGACCATAGAAGAACTTTCTAAGGAAGCAATCAAGCTTATAAAAGAGCTCAAGGAAGAAAATATCCATTCCAATACTCTTGATGAACAAGTTCAAGGTCTCAAAATTGAAGTTGAAGAACACAAATTCATTGAAGAGTCACTTCAAAATAAATTGGAAGAAAACAACCAAGAAAGGGAAGAATTAGAAGCCAAAGTAGTCTTGGTGCGTAAAGAAGTGAAGAGAGGAAAAACTATCCAAAACTATGCCAACATCTCAAGGGCATTGGAAGAACTCATCAACAATCAACGATCTTACAATGACAGAACTTGCATCGGTTACAAAGAAGAAGAAGCAGGACCTTCTACAACAAAATACAATGAACCTGTGAGACCTGACATGCATGTAGACTTCATTGGACAAGATTTGCAAGAATAACCTTGGAAGACAATTCCTCGACGAATATTTCCATCCAGGTACCAACATATTTTTTATGGCTACTGTTATTCATGTGGAAAATTTGGTCATAAAGCTATATAACTTCGCACGTACCCCAAGAATGAATATAATTCCAGGAGATCTGTCAAATATGAACCTCCCAGGGCTCATTCAAACATCAATAGATTTAAACATTTAAGAAATAATATTGAATGTTACAAATGTCGAAACTTTGGACACATAGCCAGAGACTGCAAACTTGAAAATCCTCCAGAAGAATCTTCGAAGCCACAGAATGAAGAAAAATGGAAGAAGAAGAAGATTGATAATTGTGCTCTCACTCTCAAGGCTCAAAACAACAAAGATGTGTGGTATGTTGACAGTGGTTTCTCAATGCATATGAGTGGAGATAGGAGGAAATTTGTATCTCTGAAAGAGAATAAGGATGGAACCATATCCTTTGGAAATGATGGATCTTCAAATGTTATAGGATAAGGTGCCATCACTCTCGGAAGCAAACATGTTATAGCAAACATTGTTCTATTGGTTGAAAACATGAATTAAAATCTGCTTAGTGTTGGACAAATGTGTGATCGAGGACACACAATACTATTCAACTCCACAAAATGTAAAATCAGGAAAGGGAGGTATGGTGAAATTGTGGCTACAACAAGTCGAGCTCCAAATGACTTATATGTTCTGGATGAAGCAACTAAAGGATGTCTAATAGCTAAAGAGGATGATATAATATTTGGTAGCAATGATGATCGACTAAGTAAGAAGTTTGCTACGAAGATGTAAATTGATTTTGAGATGTCTTTACTTGGTGAGATGAGATGCTTCTTAGGGCTTCAAATATCTTAGCAAGAGAAAGGAATATTTAGAAGTCAAGCCAAGTACATAAAGGAAATGCTCAAGAAATTCAAAATGGAATATTGCAAACCCATCCTTACTCTGACGGTAGCACCTTGCAATTGAGCATAGACAGCTCATCTAAGGATGTGGATCAAAGGTTGTATAGATCTATGATTGGTAGTCCTCTATATGTAACAGCCTCTCAGCCAGATGTTAGGAAAGTAGTTGGACAAGTAGCAATATTCCAAGAAGCACCAAAAGAATCACATTTTATTGCCATCAATAGAATTCTTCAATATCTAAAGGGAACAACAGAATATGGCTTGCGGTATCCCAAGGGTAACAATCTCATTATTCATGCCTTTACAGATGTAGATTGGGCAGGAAGCATTGATGATCATGAGAGTACTCATGAAGCATTGGAATATATTTTCCAGAAGCATGACAAGAGCAGAAACCAAGGTGCAGAACAATAGCAAGAATTTCATCACATAAAGTCTTCAAGTGGGTAGCACTGCATACAGTCACTGTAAAGGTATCATTGTACTAAGTCATTGTAAATTAATTATTGTAAAAATTGTTCTAGTGTCTATCTGCCAAGAGTTAAAGAGGTAGTGTCGGGAGGTCTAGGATCATCATTAGGTGGTTGTGTCATAGTTGGGGTTATGTTCTAGTGTATCTTCTTCTTCTACATCATTCTATATCATTGTAAAGTGGACCATTTTCCCTATTACATGAGTCCATTCTTATTTTATTCTTCTATAGGGTGGTAGGGTGGTGCTAGGGTGAGTTGTAGCTCATTGGGTGTTGGGGAATCTGTTCAATTGACTATTGAAGAATCTCAGGCGTTGGAGCATCCATCTAGTGGGAGATGGAGAAGAATGCTTTTCTAGATTCTAGGAAGTTGGAGCTTTATTTTCAATTGGAGTTGAATATTAAAGAATTATTAGAAAAGAATTGGGTGGTTTTTTTCCTGGAGTGGGTTTCCACCTTAAAAACTGTGTGCATTTGTGTTCCTTTTGTTTGCTACAATCATTGTACAAACACTGATAATAATTGAAGATTAATTAATTCTCTAATTTAAAGGAATACTGATTCACCCCCCCTCTCAGTATTTCCAACTGAGATTCATGAGTGAAATCCTAGTATAGTATTTTTTAGTTTTTGTGGCTTGTTGTTAGATATTTTCTAGTGAAATCATACTATAGTATTTTTTTTAAAGAGTAATTCGCTAAAAAAAGTGCATATAAAATCAATAGGTCTTATCTATATAAAAATGCATAAAAAATTAATAATTCTTAACCTCTACAGTTGATTCAGCTAGATTTTCTCTCTTAAACCTTATATTATTTTCTCTCTGTACTGTACAAAAGTTGACTATCAACATTCAGTTTACAATTATTTCTTTTGCTCTTCTATATTTTTTTTGGGACAGATAGCCTAGTCTAAACACAACAAAAGTGCAGTCATAGATTAGGGCTTCCATCTCCACCAAGAAGTAGGAGGACGATGGATTCGTGGGCATGAGCATAGAAAAAAAGTTACAAAATTACTTGTGGAGATATGTTTTCACTCATAAGCCTCGATGATGCCACCGGGCATGAGCAATGGACCATGGCAAGCCCCTCCTCACTGTGAGAAACTCCATGCAAAAATACAATAAACCCTTCTCAGCGACCTGTGTTTCCTACCACTCCAGGGTTTCGTGTCTTTCTTTAAAATTGTAGACAGAGGTCGATAAGCCTTTCTTTGGGTCGTTGAGGGCTAGGTTATGTCCCATCACTTCCAGAACTGCCAGCCCAATTATCAATAGCTCCCTCACCTTCTTTGATGGAAAAAAAAACCACATAACTCAAATTGAAAACCACAAAAACCCAAAATCTCTTCTAGTGAGAGTAGGAAGCTCCCACACTTAGAATTTCAGTGTGTTGGAAGTAAGAATACATTTAAACATAGAACATATCATGTATAATTTCATTTGTTTTATGACATAATTAAATGCTAAAAATAATGAATGAATAATATTGAATATATTCAATTCAACGAAATGGATAAGAATAAGACATTTAAGTAGAGAACATATGTTGCAGAATGTCATGGGTTTTATGACATGATTAAATGCTAAAAATAATGAATGAATGATAAATTAAGGAATAGGGTAAGGGGACGATTCACATCTCATTGTATTCCTTGTAGGAGAAGAAGAAATTTCAGGTTAAACAGCGATAGAGAGATCTCAAACACGACATCAGCGCGATATGAAGGAAATTTCTAGGCATGAGAGGTTTCCATCAGTCTTTCTCCAGAGAAAGCACCCTCACCCTCATTTTTAGGCTTACAAGTGTAATTTTTGAATGTTGGATTATTATACATGCGCGATGTATAATGGAAGTGAAATTTAAACCTGGTAACAATCCTTATAACAAAATCCATGATTTCCATGTATTTCGCCATTTGCAACCATAAATTATATGTGTTTCTCCTATAACAAATAGGATTTTCATGTATTTAAAATCTGGTATAATAAATTGAGTGCACTTCTCTTATAATAAACAATACTTTAAAAATCACCAGAGGGATCTCATCACAAGAAAAGTGGAGTCACATATTAAGGCTTCCATATCCACCAAGGAGTAGGAGGACTACAGCTTCGTGGGCATGCGAATAGAAATAGAGTTACGAAATTACTTGTGGAGAGATATTTTTGATCATACTTATTTTTTCCTCTATCCCCGAAAATTCCTTTTGAGATTTTTCCACAATTATTCTTGATTTCTAATCAATATATTTTTTCCTTCCACTTCTTGTTCAGTTCCCTCCACCTTTCAAGATGAACTACTTGCTACAAATACAACTTTGGTATCCTATATTTAATGGGGTTTGTTTATTAGGCAAGGTATTTTAGAAAATTCTTCAAAACCATTAAGGTTTTTTATGACTTTATATTTTTCTATGGAGCTTGAATTCTTAGCCATAATTCCTGACCCCTAACCCATTTAACTGTTAAAAACTAAAGTTTTAAACCCTTAACCCCTAACCCCTACACCCTTAACCCCTAACCGATTTAACCATGCATACCCATAAACCCCTAACCTATTTAACCCCATAAGCCCTAAACCTCTAAACCCTTAAACCCTAATTCCCAACCCTAACCCATTTAACCCACTAAACCCCTAAAAACCTAACCCGTTTACCCCCCTAAACCATATCCCCATTAACCCCTAACCCCTATAAGTGTCCTCCATCATCAATGTCTGCAAAGTGCATGATCCCGATCCAACGTGTTCATCAAGTTATGACTCTATCATTGACACATCTGCAACATCCTCTTCTTTACATGTCTCATCTTCTTCTTCATCATCGCAATCTGCAACTCCATCCTACTTCATTTCCCAACCAAGTCGAAGAAGCTCTACTTCAAAATTTTCCTCCAATACTGCAAGTTCAACATGAATGCGTCGGTGATCTTCTTTCATATACCTCAACCTGTACAAGGTCTAAAAAATCCTCCCTTGACTTTGTTCACAAATTTCCATATCATGCTATGCAGCTTCAACCCTAACCAATGTTTTTCCCCTGCTAATGTATACGGGTTGGGTCGATTCGTGTGAGGGTGCCCAAGGAAACATGTTGGAACGTGTCGGGACGGGTCGTGCCATGTGACGACACCTAATGAAACGCGTTCGAGCGGGTCAGATTGGGTCGTGTTGTGTGAGGGTGCCCAAGGAAATGTGTTTAGGAGGGTCATGGCTGGTCGGGTTGGGTCGAGTCGTGTGAGGGCACCCACAAAAACTCGTTTGGGCCCATCAAGTCTGGTCGAGTCATGTGAGGCTTCCAGACGAAACATGTTTGGGGGGGTCACGGGGTCAGGTCATGTGAGGGCATTTGTATCAAAAATGCTAATTCATGACCGCCCGTGTGCCTTGTGCACGTTCGTGAGACCCGTTTGTTGTTTGATCCCTCGTGCCTTCGTTCAGGTGTGTCAGGTCGTGCCATGTGATGGTGCCCAAGGAAACACATTTGGGTTGGGTCGGGTCGAGTCATGTGAGTGAGGCCGTATAAAAAATTCTAAGACACCTATGTTCCTTACACACGTTTGAGCGACATGTTTTCCATTTTCTCCCTCGTCCCTTCATTCGGGCAGGCCAGCTCGGGTAGGGTGGGTCGTGTGAGGGGGGTTGTATAAAAAATGCTAAGGCACGCATGTGAATTATACATGATCATGCAACCCATTTTCCATTTTCTCCCTCGTGCCTTCATTCAGGTAGGTAGGGTAGGGTCGAGTCAAGTCATGTGAGGGCGCCCAAGGAAACACGTTTGGCGGGTTGAGTCGAGTCAGGTTGTGTGAGGTGCCCAAGGGAACACATTTGGGTCGGGTCGGGTCGGGTCAAGTAGAGTGAGGGTGCCCATGGAAACACATTTGGGTGGGTCCGGTCAGGTCGTGACGTGTGAGGGCACCCAATGAAATGTGTTTTCATGGGTCGGGTTGAGTCGTGTCGTGTGACAGCGCCAAAGGAAATGTGTTCGGGCAGGTCGGTTAGGGTTGGGTCATATGAGGTCCCCTAGGGAAACGTGTTTGGGAATTTCAGGTTGGGTCGGGTGATGCGAGGGCACCCAAAGACATGCGTTCGAGCGGGTCGAGTGGGGTCATGTGAGAGTGGCCATATAAAAAATGCTAAGTTGTGACCGCCTGTGTGCCTTGTGCACGTTCTTGCGACCCCTTCGTTGTTTTCTCCCTTGTGTGTTGTTTCAGGCACCCAAAGAAACATGTTCAAATCGGGTTGGGTCAGTTCAGGTCATGTGAGGGAGGCTGTATCAAAAATTCTAAGTTTTTACTGCATGTGTGCCTTGTAGCAGACGTTCACGTGACCCATTTTCCTTTTTCTCCCTTGTGCCTTCGTTCGGGCGGGTCAGGCAGTGTCATGTGAGGATGCCCAAGGAAACGCGTTTGGGTCAGATTGGGTTGTGTGAGGGCTCCCAAGGAAATGCATTCAGGATGGGTCGAGTCAGGTTGGGTCGCATGAGAGCGCCCAAGAAAATGTGTGCGAGTCAGGTCAGCTCAGGTCGTGTCGTGTGAGGGCATCCAAGGAAATGCATTCGGGTCAGGTCGTGTGAGGGAAGCCATATAAAAAATGCTAATTTGTGACTACCCATGTGTCTTTCGCACATTTATGTGACCCATTTGTTGTTTTCTCCCTTGTGCCTTCGTTCAGGCAGGTCGGGTCGAGTCGGGTCGTGCCATGTGAGGGCTCCCAAGGAAACGCGTTCGGGTTGGGTCGGGTCAGGTCTTATTAGGGTGGTCGTATCAAAAATACTAAGTGGTGACTACCCATGTGCCTTGTGCACGTTCGTGCGACCTATTTACTATTAACTCCCTTGTGCCTTCGTTCGAGTGGGTCGGGTCATGTCGTGTGAGGGCACCCAAGGAAACACATTCAGGTCTGGTTTGGTCAGGTCATGCCATGTGAGGGTGCCCAAGGAAACGCGTTCGGGTGGGTCAGTTCGGATCGGGTCATGTTGTGTGAAGGTGCCCAAGAAAATGCGTTTGGGCAAGTTGGTTCAGGTAGTGTCGTGTGAGGGTGCCCAAGGAAATGCGTTCAGGTAGGTTGGGTTGGGTCAGGTCATGTGAGAGCACCCAAGGAAACACATTCAGGCACGTTAGGTCAGTTTAAGTCTGGTCGTGTGAGGGTGCCCAACGAAACACGTTTGTGCAAGTCAGGTCGAGTCGTATGAGGGAATCTAAGAAAATGTGTTTGGGCGGTTCAAATCGGTTTGTGCCATGTGTGGGCACCCAAGGAAACACGTTTAGGCGGGTCGGGACGGGTCGAGTCGAGTCGTGTGAGGGTGCCCAAGGAAACATGTCCAGGTGGGTCAAGTCGGGTCATGTGAGGGTGGTCGTATCAAAAATTTTAAGTTGTGACCACCTGTGTGCCTTGTGCATGCTTGTACAATATGTTTTCCATTTTCTCCCTCATGCCTTCGTTCAAGTGGGTCAGGTCATGCCGTGTGAGGGCACCATAGGAAACGTGTTCAGGTTAGATTGTGTGAGGGAGGTTGTATAAAAAATGCTAAGTTGTGACTGTCGTGTGCCTTGCGCACGTTTTTAGACCTGTTTTCCATTTTCTCCCTTGCGGCTTTGACATTCGGGAAGGCCGGGTAGGGTCGGGTCGTGTCGTACTGTGAGGGCACCCAAGGGACACTTGCGGGGCGGGTCGTGTCGGGTCATGTGAGGGTGCCCAAGGAAACACATTGGGGCTATTAGGTAAACTAGACTTGGGGTTTCTTGACTAAATCTAGCCAAAATTGGTAACTGAGACAACCTCGCTCACTTCCCCCTCAAAGTTTTTACCTAGGTAATTGTTAACTTGACATCCCCCCTATCATCTAGATCTAACCCAGACTTTACCAATGATTACTTAGGGGTACGCATGCCATACCAGGTCTTACAACAGTATGCCCATTTACATGTAATAACATTTAACTCCATAATAATAATAATTATTTATTTATTTATTGTTTCATTGTTATTGTCTTTATAGATATGAAATCAATGTCCATATAAAAAGAACCCATCTACCAGATTACATGTGTCACCAACCGTTGTAACCGCTAGTCCTCTAGGATTTCTCTTCAGATACATGGTTCATCAATTAATACTCTCCTCTGCGTGCTTTCCAAAACCCTTGATTGCAAACCTCTCTTATATGTCTCAAACAAAAATTGCAATCAATCATGGATCTCTTTCACAAGACCATCTCATTAAGGCAACAAATCACTATCAATGGATGTAGACCCATGTGCAACAAAAACTACATACACCACATTTTCACTTCATCAGAGTGTGGATCGCCTACAATGCATCCCAAGCATGGATATTACCTTAGCCAACAACAAAATTATTTATTAGAGATACAAAATTCTTCTTGCGTCCCATCGTGAACTCAATCATCGAACCTTTGGGCACATGCACAATTTTGGCTCCACCTTCGATCAGCTCTGTCATTTCCTATATGACACATTTTTCTTGTCTGACCTAGATCTATAGCTCCTTGTTCTCGTGAATATCAAAATCTACATGTCCCACCTCATCTCTGACACCCACTCCAGTCGAGATCCCCTTGCTGGATTTGAGGTCATTCTCTTGGTTCTTTACTCCGAAAAAGTGAAGGTGAACGGCAATAGGGATTTTCTTCCCCACATTCCCATATCCCTCTCTCCACCACACACCCACAGTCCTATTTCACATGAATTTTCTTGTTGTTTCCATGCTCTCGATGCTCGCTATGTTGCAAAAATATGCAGCTTGTTAACAATATTCCTTGCCAAAATCACTCAGAGATCTAGATATCTTTCGAATTTTCCACTATCTTCGTTCTCCTTGCTTCCTGCGACTCTGACCTCCACCTTTGAATCTTCTCCAACTGGATATTGTTCTCCCTGTAAAATTCCCACATCCATGAGCACTCCATCACAACTTGACTGCTAGTCACATAGCCATATCACAACCATGCTACCTTTTCTTGGTTATTGGAGACATTTTCCAGCTCTTCTAAATCCTTACATTCCATATGTAGATTTTCATGAGTTGTAACAAATCATATCTCTATTCATAGGCCAATAAAACCCTTGGAAATAGAAGCATCCCTCTGAAAATACAGCTCTGATATCGCAGAAATAAAATATTTACCGAGAGGAACAATAACCATGAAAAGAGTGAGAAAGAATTCATAAACATAAACACATAAGTTTATCCAGGAAAAACCTAACTCCTGGGAAAAACCCAACTAATGAAATTTCATTAAGCATTGGCCAAAACCCTGGTGAATCCGTCCAAGTGAGCCTTCGCCACTCACCTCTAAGCCTGCCTTATAATGGATTCTTCCCAACCTTTTATAGGCTCCATTACATGCAATACCATGGGCCATAAATCCATGGGTGCACAATACCATGTGCATCCCAAAACCACTACGATTTACCCTAGTCAACATTGAATCTATCTTGAGTCAAGTCTACCTAACAATTCCCCCCTTAAACTTGCCTTGGGGTTTCTTGACTAAATCCAGCCAAAATTTTTAAGTGAGACAACCCCGCTCACTCCCCCATCAAATTTTTTACCCAGGGTAATTTTTAACTTGACATCCCCCCTATCACCTAGATCTAACCCAGACTTTATGTGGTTTGGTGGGTCAGGTCGAGTCATGTGAGGGCGCCTAGGGAAACAGATTCGGGAGGTTTGAGTCAGGTCAGCTTGAGTCATGTGTGGGTGGTCGTATCAAAAATGTTAAGTTGTGACCGCCTGTGTGCCTTGTGCATGCCTTTGCAATATGTTCTCCATTTTCTCCCTCATGCATTTGTTCGGGCGGGTCGGGTCATGTCGTGTGAGGGAACCACATGAAACGTGTTCCGGTCAGATCGTGTGAGGGAGGCGATATAAAAAATGATAATTTGTGATCGTAGTGTGCCTTGTGCATGTTTTCTAGAACCATTTTCCATTTTCTCCCTTGCAGCTTCGACGTTCAGGCGGGCCGGGTCAGTTCGGGTCGTGGCGTACTGTGAGGGTGCCCAAGGAACACTTCCGGGGTGGGTCGTGTTGGTTCATGTGAGGGCGCCCATGGAAATGCGTTGGGGCGATTTGAGAAGAAGACACCTCAAACATTTTAGAATGAAGTATGAAAAAAATGAACCATTACTTAGACTGCATTATCATCCAAAAAACCAAATTTATCAATGCAAGGATCTACAATCAAGTTTTGTACAGTCTGCTACATATAACATAATAAGCATACTGGTCATTTAAAAATGGAGTATGCTGACATAAATTGAAGATTTCTTGAGGTGAGTTCATGATATGGAAATTTAGTACAACAAAAATGGGAATATGGTAGAATTAAGGTTAGCTCTGTAGTGATATATTTTAATTTCTTTCTTTATCTATTGATAGCAAGTTTTTGTGGTGCATCAATTTTTTTTTTCTTTTAAATAAATTTTCCTAATTGGTATCTTGAGGACTCCTCTCAAGCTACTCTACAGGTTGGTGGGTAGCAGACTCCAGAATTATTTTTATATCTACTTTGTAAATGATCAACACTGTTTTGTGGGGCTAGCCTCTTAGGGGCACCTCATGGCCCCCTCACTTTGTCAGAACCAGAATTTTCATGGGTAAACTATATTTGAGCCTCCCTATTATTCTAAGGCTCCATTTCATAGTCATACTTATTTTTCCCTATATCCCTCAATATAACTTTCAAGAGTTTTCCACAACTAGTCTTAATCTTTAATCAATATATTTTTGCGTTCCACTTTGTGTTCAGTTCCCTCCACATTTCAAGATGAACTACTTGCTACAAATACAACTTTGGAATCCTATCTCCAATGGGGTTTATCTATTAGGAAAGCCATCTTAGAAAATTCTTCCAAACCATTAAGGTTTTTGATGACTTTAGATCTTTCCATGGAGCTTGAATCCTTAGCCACAATTCCCAGCCCCTAACCCATTTAACCCCCTAAACCTCTAAACTCCTAACCCATTTAACCCATAAACCCTAAACCTATAAACCCTTAACCCCTTAACTCTAAACCCTTAACCCATAATCCAGTTAACCCAGTAAACCCCTAACCCATTTAACCCCCTAAACCTCTAAACTCCTAACACATTTAACCCATAAACCCTAAACCTATAAACCCTTAACCTCTTAACCCTAAACCCTTAACTTATAATCCATTTAACCCAGTAAACCCCTAACCCGTTTAACCCCTTAAACAGTAAACCTCAAAACCCTTAACCCCTAACCACTTAAACCTTAATTCCTGACCACTAACCCATTTAACCCTGTAAACCCTAACCCCATTAACCCTTAGCCCCTGTAAGTGTCATCCATCATCAACGTCTGCAAAGTGCATGATCTCGGTCCAACGTGTTAATCAAAGTATTCCTCTATCATTGAAACATCTGCAACATCCTCTTCTTCACAGGTCTCGGCTTCTTATTCATCATCGCAATCTGCAACTCCATCCTACTCCATTTCCCAACCAATTCAAAGAATCTCTACCTCAACATTCTCCTCCAAGACTTCAAGTTCAACACAAATCCATGGCTGATCTTCTTTCATACACCTGAACCTGTACAAGGTCTAAAAAATCCTCCCTTTACATTCATCCCAACTTGCCACATCTTGTTATATAGCTTCAACCCTGACCAATGTCTTGCCCCTGCAAATGTTTCACTAAGACCAACCAATATAATGTCGAAGCTTGGATACCAATTGCAGCCCTGTAACTGTATTAGGGTAGGGTGAGGTCATGTGAGGGCACCTAATGAAACATGTTCATGTGGTTTGGGTCGGGTTGTGTCGTGTGAGGGCGCCCAATGAAACACATTCGGGCGGGTCGAGTCAGGTCGTGTAGTGTGAGGGTGCCCAAGTAAATGTGTTTGAGTGGGTCGGGTCGGGTCGGGTCGTGTGAGGGTGCTTAGG
Organism: Pinus albicaulis; assembly: GCA_034641835.2. Classification (NCBI taxonomy): domain Eukaryota; kingdom Viridiplantae; phylum Streptophyta; class Pinopsida; order Pinales; family Pinaceae; genus Pinus; species Pinus albicaulis. The sequence continues at coordinate 386,835,416 of CM076577.1, forward strand.
GAAACACGTTTGAGTAGGTCAAGTCAGGTCAGGTCATTTGAGGGCGCCTAACGAAATGTGTTCGGGCGGATCGCGAGGTCAGGTGGTGTGAGTGTGGTTATATAAAAAATGCTAATTTGTGATAGCCTGTGTGCCTTGTACATGGCTTCATTCAGGCTGGTCGGGTCGTGTCGTGTGAGGGTGCCCAAGTAAACACATTCAAGTCAGGTAGGGTCAAGTGATGTAAGGGAAGATCTATAAAAAATGCTAAGGCTCCAGTGTGACTTGTGCATGTTTGTGCAACCTATTTTCCGTTTGATCCTTCATGGCTTCGTTCGGGTGGGTCGGGTCAGGTTGGGTTGGGTCGTGTGAGGGAGGTTGTATAAAATATTCTAAGGCACCTATGTGCCTTGTGCACGTTCGTATGACCCATTTTTAATTTTCTCCCTTGTGCCTTCATTCAGGCGGGTCGGGTTGGGTCAGGTCAGGTCGTGCGAGGGCGCCCAAGGAAATGCTTTCGGGTCGGGTCGGGTCGGGACATGCCGTGAGAGGGCGCCCAAAGAAACAAATTCGGGTGGGTTAGGTCAGGTCAGGTCATGCGAGGGTGCCCAAGGAAACGCGTTCATGTTGGGTTGGGTCAGGTTGGCTCGTGTGAAGGCACCCAAGGAAACGTGTTCGAGCAGGTCGGGTAAAGTCGTGACATGTGAGGGCGCCTAAGAAAATGTGTTCAAGCAGGTCGAGTTAGGTCGTGTCATGTTAAGCACATAAGGAAATGTGTTCTCGCAGGTCAGGTCGGGTTGGGTCGGGTCGTGTGGGGGCGCCCAGGGAAACGAGGTCGGGTGGATGGGTCTGGTCGGATCATGCGAGGGCGCCCAAAAAAACACGTTCATGCAGGTCGGGTAGGGTCGTGTGAGGGTGGACCCATAAAAAATGCTAAGTTGTGACAACCTATGTGCCTTATGAACATTCGTGCAACCCACTATCATTTTATTCCTTGTACCTTCTTTTAGGTCGGTCGGGTCATGCCATGTGAGGGCACCCAAGGAAACGCATTTGGGTCGGGTCAGGTCGGGTTGGGTTGTCTGAGGGAGGTCATATAAAAAATGGTAATTTGTGAATGCTCGTGTGCCTTTTGGCAGACGTTCGTGTGGCACATTTGCCTTTTTCTCCCTTGTGCCTTCATTGGGGTGGGTCAGGTAGTGTCATGTGGGGGCGCCCAAGTAAACGCATTCAGGTCAGGCTGAGTCATGTGAGTGTGGCCAAGGAAATGCATTCAGGGTTGTTTGGGTCGGGTCAGGTCATGTGAGGGTGCCCAAGGAAATGCATTCGGGTCAGGTCAAGTTGGGTCAGGTTGTGTGAGGGCGCCCAAGAAAACGTGTTCAAGGGCGGGTCGGGTCGGGTCGGGTCATGTGAGAGCACCCAAGGAAACACGTTCGCGTCGGGTTGTGTGAGGGAGGTTGTATAAAAAATGCTATGTTGTGATTGGTCGTGTTTCTTGTGCATGTTCATGTGACCCATTTTCCGTTTTCTTTGTTGTGCCTTTGTTCAGATGGGTCGGGTCAGGTCAGGCCATGTTAGGGCACCCAAGGAAACACATTCGGGTTGGGTCGGGTTGTGCCATTTAAGGGAACCCAAGGAAACGCGTTTGGGTTGGGCCGATTCAGGTCATGCGAGGGTGGTCATATAAAATATATGAAGTTGTGACTGCCCTTGTGCCTTGTGAATGTTCTAGCGACCCATTTTCCGTTACCTCCCTTGTGCCTTCATTTGGGTGGGTCGAGTCGTGCCATGTGAGGCTGCCCAAGGAAATATGTTTGAGTCAGGTCGGGTCGGGTCATGCCCTGTGAGGGCGCCAATGGAAAGACATTCAGTTTGGGTCAGGTATCGTTATGTGTGGGAGCTCGTATAAAAAATGCTAAGTTGTGACTGCCCATGTCCCTGAATGTGCACATTCGTGTGACCCATTTGTCGTTTTCTCCCTTGTGCCTTAGTTTGGGTAGGTCGGGGTTTGCCATGTGAGGGCACCCAAGGAAACACGTTCGGGTTAGGTTTGTGTCAGGTCAAGTCATGTGTGTGGAAAGTTGTAAGTTTTACATATTAAATAATTTGTATACACCTTAATATCTTATTTACTTACATTCAATTTTTAATTTAATACTATATATAATTATTTTTTTAATATTATTACTTAAACTTAGTTTTTTATTTTTTATTTATTATTTTAATTCCAATTCCCACCTCAAAAAAAGTTGACCCTTCACCCCATCCTCCCTATTCCCGCCTGCAAAAAATACACTCTTCAGGAGCCGGAGCAAGTGGAACCGTGTGGTTGCTCCGACTCTTACTGCACTACCCGACTCGACCAAGAAACTGTTTGTAGCCCGAGTCACTATTCTGAACATGCTATCACTGTTTTGCATGAAAAATTGCGTTTAACCTTACTCGACTCTACCAAACTTCCTGACACCCCTGAATGTTGAACGTGTTTTCCATGACTTGACCCTGTCATTTCTTCGTCCATTCGGATTGCAAATTTGCATCAACGAGATGTTGAAGCTTTCCCTGAATCTTGAAAAAGAGTAGGGTATTGCCATGTATTTATTTTTAAGTTTCTATAGAAGATTACTCTTAGGTTTTGAGATATACCAAACCTTTCTTTGACAAGAGTTACCCCTCATAGAAATTTATAGATATATTTCATATTTTATGGGTCAACTCTGTAGTGATAGATTTTAAATTCTTTCTTGATCTATTGATAGAAAGTTTTTGTGGTGAATCAATTGTTTTTTTTTCTTTTAAATAAATATTTCCTAATTGGTATCTTGAGGACTCCTCTAAAGCTACTCTACAAGTTGGTGGGTTGTAGGCTACAAAATTATTATTATATCCTCTTTGCAAATGATAAACACTCTTTTGTGGGCACCTCATAGCCCTCTCACTGTCGGAACCAAAATTTTCATGGGTGAACTATATTTGAGCCTCCCTATTGTTCTAAGGCTCCATTTCATAGTCATTTGTAATTTTCCCTCTATTCTCGAATATTCATTTTCATATTTTTCCACAAATAGTCTTAATTTTTAATCAATAGATTTTTTCCTTCCACTTTGTGTTCAGTTCTCTCTACCTTTCAAGATGAAATACTTGCTACAAATACAACTTTGTAATCCTATATACAATGGGGTTTGTCTATTAGGAAAGGTGTTTTAGAAAATTCTTCCAAACCATTAAGTTCTTTTATGACTTTAGATTTTTCCATGGAGCTTGAATCCTTAGCCACAATTCCCAACCCCTAACCCATTTAACCCCTTAAACCTTTAAACCCATAACCCATTTAACACCTAAAACTTAAACCTATAAACCCTTAACCCCTTACCCCTAATCCCTTAACCCCTAACACATTTAACCCTATAAACCCCTAAACCCCTAACCCATTTAACCCGCTAAACCCTAAACCTAAAAACCCTTAACCCCGAACCCCTTAAACTCTAATTCCCGACCCCTAAACCATTTAAAACCCTAAACCCTAGCCCGATTAACCCCTAACCCTATAAGTCTCCTCCATCATCAATTTATGCAAAGTGCACGATCTCAGTCCAACGTGTTCATCAAGTTATTCCTTTATCATTGGTACATCTACAACATCCTCTTCTTCACATGTCTCAACTTCTTGCTTGTCATCACAATCTCAGAGCTCCATCCTGCTCCATTTCCCAACCAACTAGAAGAAGCTCTACTTCAACGTTCTCCTCCAAGACTTCAAGTTCAACATGAATCTGTGAGTGATCTTCTTTCATACACCTCAACATGTACAAGGTCTGAAGAATCCTCCCTTGACATTCTTCCCAACTTTCCATGTCTTATTATGCAGCTTTGATCTTGACCAATGTCTTGCTCCTGCCAATGTTTCACTTATACCAACCAATATAATTTCCAAGCTTCCATACCAACTGCAGCCTGATCTTTGTATTCGGGTCGGGTTAGATCAGGTTGGGTCATGTGAGGGTGCCTAAGGAAACATGTTCGGTTCGTGTCGGTTCAGGTCGTGCCATATGAGTGCTCTGAATGAAACATGTTCAGACAGTTCGGGTCGAGTCATGTAGTGTGAGGGCTTGCAAGGAAATGCATTCGGGCAGGTTGGGTCGAGTCAGGTCGTGTGAGGGTGCCCAAGGAAACACGTTCGAGTAAATGAGGTTGGGTCGGGTCATGCGAGGGCGCCCAATGAGACACGTTCACATAGGTCGCAGGGTTAGGTAGTGTGAGGGTGGCCATATAAAAAATGCAAGTTGTGAAAACCCATGTGCATTCTATACTTTTGTGCGTCCCGTTTTCCATTTTCTCCCTCATGCCTTCATTCAGGCGGGTGGGGTTGTGTCATCTGAGGGCGCCCAAGGAAACGCATTAGAGTCAGGTCGGTTTGAGTGATGTGAGGGAGGCCATATAAAAAATGCTAAGGCTCCTGTGTGCCTTGTGCACATTCATGCGACTTGTTTTTCATTTGATCCATCATTCCTTTGTTCGCGTGAGTCAAGTCGGGTCAGATTGCGTCGTGTGAGGGAGGCCATATAAAAAATTCTAAGGTGTGCATGTGCCTTGTGCACGTTCATGCGACCCATTTGTCATTTTCTCCTTCGTGCCTTCATTCGGGCGGGTAGGGTTAGGTTGGCTCAGGTCAGGTCGTGCCATGTGAGGGTGCCTAAGGAAACATGTTTGGGCGGGTTGGTTCAGGTTAGGTCGTGTGAGGGCACCCAAGGGAATGCGTTCAGTTCAGGTTGGGTTAGGTCAAGTCGTGTGAGGGCACCCAAGGAAATGTGTGAGGGCAGGTCGGTTCAAGTCATGCCGTGTGAGGGCACCCAAGGAAATGTGTGAGGGTAGGTCGGGTCGGGTCGTGTCATGTGAGGGCACCCAAGTAAATGAGTTCGGGCGGGTCATGTCAAGTCGGGTCATGTGAGGGCACCCAGAGAAACTCTGTCGGGCGGGTCGGGTCGGGTTGTGCAAGGGCGACAAAAAAAATGAATTCATGCAGATTGGGTGGGGTCGTGTGAGGGTAGGCGTATAAAAAATGATAAGTTGAGACCACTTGTGTGCCTTCTACACGTTTGTGTGACCCATTTGTCATTTTCTCCCTTGTGCCTTTGTTCGGGTGTGTCCGGTCATGCTGTGTGAGGGCATCCAAGGAAACACGTTTGGGTCGGGTCGGGTCCGGTCAGTTCGTTTGAGGGAGATGTTATAAAAAATGGTAAGTTGTGACTGCCCGTGTGCCTTGTGGCAGATATTCATGTGACCCATTTGGTTTTTTATCCCTTGTGCTTTCGTTCGGGCAAGTCAAGTAGTGTCGTGTGAGGGCGCCCAAGGAAACATGTCTGGGTCAGGTCAGGTCATGTGAGGGTGCCCAAAGAAATGTGTTCAGGGCGGGTCGGGTCGAGTCGGGTCGGTTCATGTGAGGGCACCCAAGGAAATACATTTGGGTCGGGTCAGGTTGGGTCGTGCCGTGTGAGGGCACCCAAGTAAATGCATTCGTGTCAGGTTGTGTGAGGGAGTCCATATAAAAAATTCTATGTTGTGACCACCAGTGTGTCTTGTGCATGTTTGTGTGACCCATTTACCATTTGATCCATTGTGCCTTCAATCAGGTGGGTCGGGTCAAGTTGGATCGTGTGAGGGTGCCCAAGGAAACGCATTTGGGTCGGGTTGAGTTGTGTCATTTGAGGGTGCCCAAGGAAACGCGTTCGAGTCAGGTCGAGTTGGGTCGTGTGAGGGCAGCCATTTCAAAATTATTAATTTGTGACTTCCCGTGTGCCTTGTGCATGTTCATGTGACCCATTTTCCATTAGCTCCCTTGTGCCTTCGTTCGGGCAGGTCGGGTCGTGTCGTGTGAGGCTGCCCAGGAAAATCGGTTTTAAATAATTTATATACACCTTAATATATTATTTATTTATATTCAATTTTTAATTTAATACTATATATAATTTCTTTTAAATATTATTATTGACATTTTATTTTTTATTTTTTATTTTTTATTTTAATTCCAACTCTTGCCTCAAAAAAAGTTCGCCCTTCACCCTAGCCTCCCTATTCCCACCTGCAAAAAACACACCCTTCAGGAGCAGGAGCAAGTGTAACCGTGTTCTTTCTCTAGCTCTTAATGCATTTCTTGACTCGATCGAGAAACTTTCCGTCACCCACATCATTGTTCCGAATGCACTGTCACTATTCTGCACACAGACTCAGGTTGAACCCTACTTGACCTTTCCAAACTACCTGATGCCCCTGAACGTTGAATGCGTTTTCCACAAATCGACCCTGTCATTTCTTCGTCTATTTGGATTGCAACTTCGCATAAATGAGCTATTGAATATTTCCCCAAATATTTAAAAATAATAGGGCATTTCCATGTCTTTATTTGTAATCTTCTGGAGAAGATTAGTGTTAGGGTTTGAGATATACAAAACTATTCTTTGATGAGAGTTAGCTCTCATAGACATTTATAGATATATTTTTTAACTCCACTACCTTTGAGGAGCAATATGGATCACTCTCTTCCACTGCATTGCATTTCATCAGCCGATCGTTGGGTTGTGTTCAAATCAGAAGATCCCTCCTCTCCCTTCGGAGGACATGGCATTAAATTTTGTTCAACTGTAGAACAAGGCAACTATGGCTATAGAAAATGGTTAAATATTAGAAAATGGGTTCTTATAATATTAGAAAATGGGTTCTTGTAATATTAGATATTAGAAAAATGGGTTCTTATGCAACTATGGCTGTAGAAAATGGTTACATATTAGAAAATGGGTTCTTCAGAAGCTTCTTAGACACCAACTACATCGTTTAGCAATGAAGGATTGTTTGTAATCTACATTTCATCAAGTATGTTGGATAAACCTTACTATCTGTTTATAGATGTTCATAATATATGTGTGAACTTCTGTTATATTTTGAAATTCAGTCCATAATTTTCAAATCTAGTAAATCAAATCCATTCGAATGAGAATGTATAGTAAAATGAAAATACAAAAAATATAGGAACTCATTGAAAGTCAAGTTCAGGTTCAAAGATCACCTTTGTAGCTTGAATTAGGCCTTATGTGAGGCATTATTCAAGTGCTCCCAGGACCTTCAAAGTTGTGAAATTGCAAAGTATGACCAACCATACAACTTTCACTTTCATTGTTGCCCACCCACCCTGTATGAGAATCACCCCCCCCTATATGAGAATCTGTTCCAATGGCCATGTTGTATTCAGTTGAATTGTGTTCAACCTTTTGTGAGTGTACCTAAGATGATGAATATTGTCCAACATGCCTAGATTGTGAGGATTAGGAATCGAAGTGCATCCACTACTACCTATGTGTTTAGGTTTGGTTCCTAGTGCCCGTATCGTGGTCTCTACGGGATTTGAGGGGTTCATGTAGGTTTCTCGGGGGTTTGAACAATAAGTTGGAGTGTCATGGTTAGGCTAGGTTGTTCCTAATTTTGTTGCACTTCTTATGATCTCCCTGTCCTAGGTTAGATGTTCGACCAATAAGGCTGTTGGATTGGGGTGCCTAAATTTTCCCGAAACTCCACCTTATGTTTATTTATTTTTTTATGTTCTCTAGTATTTTCCTCATAGAAGTAACTAGGATCATTTTTCTAGAAAGATTTAAAGGATCATCATTCTTAGTTGCTATTTATTTATAGCTTATTTCCTTTCTTGTTTGGTTCTGTATGTTTTGGTTGCTCTCAAGGGATTCTGCATTTATGCACCAACGTATTTCAGTGAAATTTAAAAAAAAAAATTATGGTTTTCAAGCTTAAATTTGTCACTTCATTTTATAAATTTTGCATAATTTTACGTAGGGAAAAATGTTAAAGGTGTGAATCATGCTGAGTAGAGGGATGTAATACAAAGCACTCAAATTTCTGTTAGAATAAATGTCACTTTGACCACATCCTATTGAGTTTGGGTTGTATTAGCCCTAGTTCACTTCGAATTGTACCTCGAAATAATTAAACCAAGATTGCCATGAGCCTGTCTTGCACCAGGCCTAGAACACTTGCAATGCTTTGTTTTATTTTGAGGGACGTCTTTTACAACAAAAGGGTGGCTACTGCAGGGGGACATAATATGGTTTTAAAATTTTGTGAGGGTTGGGAATGCATAAGGGAGATTAATGCATTAGAGGAAATATTGAATTGTCTTATGCTCGGGGATTAGGGACATTATCAAACAATCAAGTAGAATATTATTCAATACTACAGTAGTTGAGGTTAGTGGTGTAAGAAAACACTCAATCATTAACAATATAAGGATACTCTAGTAAATATAATTATCAAGTTGATGGACAAGAGATTATATCCAATTAATTATAAACTTGCCTCTATCCTGGTTTGAGCTCAATTGATGCCACCAAAATCCAAACAACCTATTTGCATCAATTACTAATGGGTTGCATTCACCAAATTCATTAGACAATAAGGAAACAAGTTTCAGAATCGGATATATTTGGGATAATGGTCAACTAACCACCTCTGTCATATCTTAATCACCCCTCTAAAATTAATCACAAGTACCTCAGATTTACTAGCACGCACCTCTCATATACCAATCCCTTCCCTAAGTAAAAGAAATAAAATGGCATGACCCAAGTATACCTTACACACTTGAGGACTCAACAATGCAGGTTATTAAAGGCATGAGTTTATTATAGCCTAGGAAAAGTTGGATAATGGATCAAATGGTGCTCAAGTGTACAGGGTGATAGATTGGGGGAGTTGTTTTCAAAGAATAACGCGTTACGAAGTAAATATATATATACCTTTATAAAATTTAAATGAAAAATATCATATATCAATTTAATATATAATACAGCCATAATCTTAAAATTAAATTATTATTATTATTATTATTATTATTATTTAATTACTGAAGGCTTTTTATTTCAACTTTAGGTGGATGAGGATATGTTGACTTTTATTTACTTATTGAGAACCTAGATTGATTCTCAAGTGAATATGCTCAACATATGCATGGTCCTAATGTTTATAAACATATGTAGTGTATTACAGAGTTTGTTAGGTTGCGTGATTTTTAATAAATTTAAAAAAATTATTTTAGTGCCACGTGGCAACCCACCAATTTCCTGGGGATTTGAGATTATTCCAATTTAAAAAAATTCCTCCACGATACATTGCTCATTATTATTTATAACATTAATTTATATATAAGAAAATTTTATTTATCAAAGTGGTCCATTACTTTTAATAAATTAAAAAAATTATTTCCTAGGGTTATAGTTTGGAAAATTTTCACATTATTGAATTGTTTATTTCACATATATTTGTTTTGTATCTAGAATGGATAAATTATAAATATCAATTTCATATTAACAAAGTATAAATATAAATAAGATAAATTGAATATATGTATAAAACAATGGTTAAGAATATGTGTTTCTTTGGTAAAATGTTCTAGGTTCAAATTCAAATAGGATTAAAATATATACATTTATAAATTTTAACTAAAAATTTCATATATCAATTTAATATCTAATATAGCCATAATATTAAAATTAAGCTATCATCATTATTATTTGAATTCAAGCTTGTTTGATCCATAGTAATTTATCAAAAACCTTTTTTTTGTCATCACATAAGACATAAAATTGTCGACACGTTTCGAACCAGCCATTGTGGTTCATATTTAGGACGAGATGAGAGATCAGAACCAGTTCAAAAGCTTATATAGATGTAGAGAAGGCCAACTAGTCATTGGAAAAACAACTAGCTTGACTAGGAGGGAATTTTTATTATATTTATTTAACATATTATTATTTTATAATTAAAGTATTTAATAATAAGAAGAAAGTCAAACTAGCTATTATAATAATATTTGGTTTGACTCCAAAGATAGACATTTAATTATTGTATAATTTTTTATTAAATATCGTTAAGTTGTGACTAAGGTTAATTATTAATTTATTCCTATTTTTCTAATATAGTTATAATTAGTAAAATATAATAAAGGGGTAAATCATATTTCAATACAATTAATTAAAAAAGGGGGCAAAAAATAGGGGGGATTCAACAAGATCTAGGAATATAGGTCACGGATCCAATGTCTGTTAATATTCAAAACATCATCTCTATTGAGACTGACATATATTTTTTCAATATCTAAAGCCTCCCCTAATTTACAGTGACGAAAATTGTCAATCCGAGGAATAACCTTGGCTTCTTCGATGTAGATGTGATAGTTAGTATTTTCAGCATGCTCAGCCAGGGCTGAGGATCTAGATCTCCCATGCCTGATGTCAAAAGCATGCTTACAAATCCTTTTATTTATTAATCAATCGGTTATTGATAATAACCCTCTTACTCCTATAATTTATGGTCTTCCAAATATCCACAAAGAGGGGGCTCCCGTTCATCCCATTGTTAACACCATAGGTAGTTTGGTGTATCTCTTAGCTAAATTTTTAGATAATAAGCTTAAGGCCCTCGTAGGTCGCACCGAATCCTTTGCTAAGGATTCTTCCTCTTTTGTTAATGATCCCAAGGGCATACAAATGGATCTATATGATAATCTAGTTAGCTTCGATGTGGTTTCTTTATATACCGGTATCCCCATTAATGAGGCTATTGATGTCATGAATCGCATTACTGAACCCGATACTACCCATTTAGTTGAAATTTTCCTCACCTCGACAATCTTCAGGTTTGAAGGTAAATTATTTGAGCAGACATTGGTGTGGCCATGGGTTCCCCCCATCCCCGGTTGTAGCTAATATTTCCATGGAGGAATTTTAATTCAAGGCCCTCTCTTTTGATCTATTCTAGCCAAAACTATGGAAAAGGTTTGTAGATGACACTTGTGTCATCTAGCCTCGTGGAAAAAAAAATTAGATCTCTTTTTCCTTCATCTTAATAGTCAATCTACTTCCATTAAGTTCACGATGGAATATGTGGTTAATGGAAACCTTCCGTTCCTCGATGTTATTATTTCTCAAAAGGAAGATGGTTCTTTCATCCATCAGGATTTTTGAAAGAAAACCCATACTGAGAAGTATGTTCATGCTAATTCACATCATTTCACTGCTCAGAAGTTAGAAGTCCTCAACACCTTAGCCACTAGGGCATTGAGAATCTCTCATGAATCTCACCTTGAAGGAGAAAAAACCCATCTCCTAAATGTCTTCAGTAATAATAGTTATACTAAATCCCAAGGACATAGAGCCTTTCTCAAAACATGAAAAGGTCCCAGTTTAAATAAAAAATATCCCAATCAATGGTCCTCTGGAGTGCACCTTCCCTTTATTCAAGGAATCACTTATAAGAATGCCATAATCCTTAATAAGCATAATATTTCTTCTACTTTCAAACCCCTTAACACCATTCAAAACTCTCTCATATTAGTTAAATATCCTGTGAATCCTAGGGATGGAAAAGGTTTCCACATTATTCCATGCTCCTATACCACTCCATACATTGGTGAAACTGGTCGATCAATAAATCAAAGGATTCGTGAGCACGCTGCTAACATCAAGCATGGGAGATCGCGCTCCTCAGCCCTGGATGAGCATGATAAAAATACTAACCATCACATTTGCATCGAAGAAGCCAAGGTTATTACTTGTATTGACCATTTTCATCACCGTAAATTAATTGATTCGTTAGAGATTGAAAAAAGACCTGTCAATCTCGATAGAGATGACGGTTGGAATATCAATAGATGTTGGATCCCCACCTTATATTCCTATATCTTTTCGAACACCCTCCTTTATTTTTTGCCCCCTTTTTTAATTAATTTTATTTAAATATGATTTATCCCTTTTTTATATATAACTAATTATAACTATATTAGAAAAATAGGAATAAATTACTAATTAAGCTTAGTCACAACATAATGATATTTAGTAAAAAATTATACAATAATTAAGTGTCTTTGGAGTCAAACTAACTGTTATGCTAAGAGCTAGTTTGACTTTCTTCCTATTATTAAATACTTTAATTATAAAATAGTAATATTTTAAATTTATATATCATATAAATATAAAAAAAATCACTCCTAGTCAAACTAGTTGTTTTTCCAATGGCTAGTTGGTCTTCTCTACATCTATATAAGCTTATTGACTAGTTATGATCTCTCATCTCGTCCTCAATATGAACCACATAGGTTGGTTCGAAACGCGCCGAAAATTTTCTCTCTTATGTTTACTTGTCGAAGGCCTTTTATTTCAACTTTAGGTGGATGAGGATCTGCTGATTTTTTTATTTTTTATAATTGAGGGCCTAGATTGATTATCAAGGGAATATGTTCAACAGATGCATAATATTAATGTTTATAAATGGTCTTAGTGTATTACAAATTTTTTTAGGTTTCATGATTTTTAATAAGTTAAAAAATTTATTTTAGTGTTACGTGGCCCACCAATTTCCTAGGGATTTGAGATTATTCCAATTTTAATAAGTTCCTCCATGATAATTTCATCATTATTATATATAAAATTCATTTATATAGAAGAATTTTTTTTTTAGCAAAATGGTCCATTACTTTTAATAAATTAAAAAAAAAAATTCCTAAGGATTTGATATAATTCCAATTTTAATAAGTTCCTCCATGATAAGTTCCTCATTATTATTTATGACATTAATTTATATATAATAAAATTCTATTTAGAAAATTGGTCCATTAATTTTAATAAATTTAAAAAATTATATTCATGTCACGTGGCTCCCCACCCAAGAATTTCCTAGGGATTTGAGATTATTCCAATTCGAATAAGTTCATCCGTGATAAGTTCCTCACTATTATTTATAACATTCATTTATATATAAGAAAATAATATTTTGAAAAATGGTCCATTTTAAAATAATAGGGCTTGACCACAAAGATCCCTTTGCAACCCTAAAAGCATATATTGCAACATATTCTCATCTAGGTGAAGTCCTTATAGTGGGGGATTTCAATGCTAGGACTGCAAGTGAGCAACCTAGTATTCTTTGTTGTAAAGAAAATTGCAACCCAATTTGGCTTGTAGAAGAGAGTAATCATCCATGCGAAAGAATTTCAGAGGATAAAGGTTGCAATCTCTTTGGTGAACAATTTCTTACGCTATGTGGGGCTTTCAATTTCGACATTTGTAATGGTTTGACTCGATGGAAAACATTTAGTAATTTCACTTGCAATACTTACAATGGAGCAAGTGTACTAGATCATGTAATTTTCTCGCATATTTTGTGTGAGAAAATGGAGGAAGTGTTGATTGGAGATCAGATTTGGGACTTAAAATCAGATCACAAGCCAATTTATTTAAGTTTCTCTTGGACTGGAAAGAAGCAATTAGGGTAAAAAAATCAGTGTCTTCAACAAAATATCTCAAAGGGAAGAATTATTTTGACTCCAGAAAATTGTAATACATTAAAAATAATGCTAGAGAGGCTCCTCAAGAAGGATTAAATCTTATTTCATGTCCTTCATAGTCACGAATTAGAACACTTAATTTAAAGCGCACTTGCAGAGTGCAAAAAAGAAAAAATTAAGAAGTATGGAAGAAAATTATTTCCGGTTTTTTACGAGGAATGAAAAAGGGCAAGGAGGATGTGGAAGGAATTAGATAATGATACCATAAATCTCAAATCCTAAAAGAAAATATTAAGAAAGAAAAAGGTTGATTTCATGGTTTCGAGGAGAGAAGAACTAATCTTCCTTGGGAAGAATAACCCCAAATTATTTTAGAAAGAGCTTCAATCAAGAAAGGTGCAAACTCAAATTAACATTACATTTTCTAAATGATTGCAGAATTTGGATTCTGCAATCGGGGAAAACCACAGAAGTTTGAAAACCATAATCTTCTAAATGGTTCAACTATGCAAGACAACTTTATGAGGACGATCCCAAGGTTGACCATTCTCCCTTGGTCAACGCAGACACAAAACCCGTCATGGTGGAAGAGGTAGAGATGGATATCAAGAATTTGGGTGTTGGAAAAGAAAAATACTTAGTTGAAATCCAAGCTGAGTATATAAAGTGGGGCTTACAAATTCTTGCACCTTACATCACAAAATGTTTCAACAAAATCATACAATGGGGGTTCCCCATAGATTGGAAAACTAGTATGGAAATACCTATTTTCAAAGGTGGTGACGTCAATAATCCCTCCAATTATAGGACCATAATGATAAACCCCTTGTTTGCAAAGTTATTTGGAAGAATATTAGAAAATCAAATCAACAAGTGGGCAGAAGAAAGAGATAAATATTATAAAGGGAAAGAAAGTTTTAGACCTAAACATTCCACAATTGATCATTGTATAACTTTAACACACATCATTGAAAAGTTTGGGAAAAAAGGGAAGAAGTTTTTTGTTGCTTTGTTGATTTTAGAAAAGCCTTTGACACGGTTCCTAGAGATAAGATTTGGGACATAGTGGAGAAACTTGGGGTTCCCAGGAATTTGAGAGCAGCTGTGCATAGGCTGTATGAAGAGGTGAATGTCAAAATTAGAATTTCAGTAGGAATTTTTGAAAATTTTATAAGCAATATCGGGGTCAGGCAAGGTTTCCCTGTATCTACTACCCTTTTTGGTTTACATATTAACAAGCTTGAAGAGTGGCTAAATTTGCAAGGGGGTTACGTTATCCATTTGGGCAAGTTCATTATAAGGCTTCATTTGTATGCAGATGACCTTATTTTTATTATTAAATATTCTCTTGGTTTGCAAGAGCACTTACTTTCCCTTGAGCATTTTTGTAGAAGGGGTGGGGATGCAAGTCAATATTAGCAAACTGACAGTAGTGGTTTTATCTAATAAAAGAAAGCATAACCAACATAAGTTATACTTTGGAGACAACATTCTGGAAGAATTTGCAGATAATAAATACCTCAGCATTGACTTCTAAAAAAAAGTAAGCTGGGATGGTTGTAGAAAGAAAAGAAATTTTGGGGCTTGGAAAGAATTTTATGCTTTTCAAAACAGGTGCAGAGAGGCAGAGCTATGGGACTAGAAAACCACTCTAACTCTTTTTTTGGTTTTAGTGATCCTGGTGACTCTCTATAGTTGTGAACTATGGGCCAGAAACACATTTGAGATGTAGTGGAAACAAATTGATAGAATTCAGAAGTGTTTGATTACAAACTAATTCAAAATTAAAAGTGCAATTCCTTATGCTATCTTGTTAAGTGAAATAGGGGCCGCTCCTATTGAATCAATTACTATGGTGCGAGTCATAAGATATTTAAAAAAAAATTGAACAAATGGAAGAGGGTAGATGGCCTAAGGCTGTGTTTAATGAAATTTTGTCCAAAAGAAAGACGACTTGGATGCGGAAAAATAACAAATGGTTTGGTAAATAGGGTATTTTCTTGAACATGTGTCCCAAAAATAGTAAAGAGATTAAAAAAAATTGTTATGGATAATTTCTACAAATGTACTTGGGAGAAAGGGCTAGGGAGAAATAAGAAGTACTATATTGAAGAGTTTAATGCCATTCATAATCATCAACAAAAAGTGTACATAGGGGCCAATATTTCTTGGAGATCCAAAATTCTTATTTCTTAATTAAGGACTAATTCTCATCAACTTCGTTGTGAAATATGGCTCTAGAAAAGGCCAAAATAAATGTGGGAGGAAAGAGTATGTATTTTTTTCTCTTCTGAAAAAGTGGAAACATAAAATTAATTCATTTTAGAATATGAAGCCTTCAAAGAAAACATGAAAAATTATGCAGATATTCTGGTAGCTAGCTCTTGGGAAAACTCCACAGGAAAACTCAAGATATTCTGGCAGCAAGTAGCTATTGTAAAACTCCACGAGAAAAGGGTCGAATACAAGAACTAGATGGAGAAACAATTTGTCCCATAGGATATTTTTAGCCTCATGGACATTAAATAATTTCTTTCTTCTTTCTTTCTTTCTTATGTAATTAATTTTTCCTCTTAAGTTAAATTTTACCCATGTCAAAAAAACAGATGGACAAATGTCAGATGGAGATGGAAAAGGTAGACAATTCCTATCCTAACCATTTTCAAAAGGGAAACACCTTCGGTTTAAAAATATAATTCATATTGAGAAATTCCACGTAACATTTTCATCAACCAAATCAACACATACATTTTAATGTTAACATTTTTTACTATATATGTTCCAGGATATAATATAATTCATTCTTATGAAAGTCCATGTGACCTTTTATACATCCAAATCGATCAACATTTTTTTTACTAAATATGTTCTATGATATAATATAATTTATTGTGTGAAAGTCCATGCGACCTTTTATCCATATAAATCGACACATATATTTTTTAATTTCAATATTCTGTGGATTCATATTTCACCGTACAAATCGAGTGTTGAAGTTCACATCATTATTCTATTTATTCGAGGTTTTCCCAGTACCATGTGTAGTGCATTGATTGCCTAATTTCCTATTGGAGAGTGAAAGCATGCCTTTCACCAGAGTGCATGCCATCTCCATAACTAGATTTGAATATATTCCTTATGAGTTTGTTCAGTCTGTTTGCGAGAGACCTACTCTCAAAAAATTTAACGAATTCAAGATACCACTCATAGACTTGTCTTCCCTATAAGTTGATAAACTTCTTGATAAGATGTTGACATAAATTGGATGAGGCAGCCAGGAGTGGGTTATTTTCCAGGTGGTAAACCATGGAATACCTGACGAATTGGTCTAACACTTGCAGGTTGCTGGAAAAGAGTTCTTCGATCTCACAGAGGAGGAAAAGGAGTCGTACGCCAATATTGAGGGCATTACAGAAGACCATTTTGAGGGGCATGTCACGAAGTTGAAATGCACCAGTGATGGGAGGCAGGGTTGGTACGATTTATATTTTCATATAATGTGGCCTCCCTCTCTCATATATTTCAATAAATGGCCCAAGAACCCACCCTTTTATAGGTATGACACCCTACGGACCATTTAATTCTACATTTTTTTTTTATCATCTCTCTCTATAGATACATAACATATTTCATATTGAAGTGCAGACACATGACTAAGGAATATGGAATACAAGTGTTGGGAGTGGTATATAAGTGTTGTTGTACATGCACCTAGATTAGATTTAGTTCAACTCTAGAGATTGCATGCGATGTGCACTTTTCTTTAGCTAGTTAACTCGAGTGTTGTACATGCACATAGTTAGCCTTAAGTAGCTTTTGTTCAACTCTAGATATTGCATGTGATGTGCACTTGTCTTTAGCTAGTTAACTCGAGTGCTTACATACGATGTGCACTTGTCTTTAGCTAGTTAACTCAAGTTCTTACATGTGGTGTGCACTTGGCTTTAGTTAGTTAACTCTAGCGCTTGCATGTGGTGCATGTCCACATTAACAGAACATAAAGCACACTTAGCTTTAGTTAGCTTTGATTGTCAATAGTTATTGCATGTACAACTAAGCTTAACTTAGTTTCTTTTATGTGTTGATTCTAAAACTAATATTGATGAATTAATTTCATTTTCTATTCTAATTGTTTTTCTTTTTCAAATTGGCAAGTTTGTGAAATTATTCTTTAGCTAGATCCGTATTGTGCTCTAATAATTTTACATGATCAAATATTTGAACAATTTCCAATTATTTTCTCTTCAAACCTACAAAAAACTGTTCATGAAACTTCTCCAAACCCTTGTAGATTGGATACCATATAATCACTATGAATGGAAGCCAATGATTTTTCTTCATATTAGGAGCAAAGGCTTGTACCAAATAGTCATAGGAATTGAGACAGAACCATTGTCAGAGGATGAGAAGTCAAATTGGCTTAAAATATCTGACATGGCTTATGGAAGATTGTGTTTATCTGTGTCTCGTGATATTCTTTATGAGATCAGAAATATTGAATCACCACGTGAAATCTGGACTACATTAAAAGGATTATATGGTGATGAAAATGATGTATAAGAACACCATTTGGAGGCAAAGAGATCGACTTATTATAGAAATCATGAAATTAGAGAAGACTCCAATAATGTGGAGAAATATTGTCTCATGGTGAAGGGTAAGCCTACCTAGCAGTTGTGTTTTCTCTACTTTTGCATTATATTTTGAGGGGGGATTTTTATTCCTACCAGGTTATCCCTCTTTCCTCTTTTCATGCATTGCATATAGGTACCTAAATGTTTGTTTTGTCGCGACTCATTCATTTTTCATCACACTCACCTAAGTTATGCTTAAGGGGGGGTTTTGGTGTACATGCACCTAGATTAACTTTAGTTCAACTCTAGATATTGCATGCAATGTGAACTTGTCTTAGCTAGTTAACAAGTGTTTTACATGTACATATTTAGCCTTAATTAGCTTTAGTTCAACTCTAGATATTGTGTGCGATGTGAACTTGTCTTTAGCTAGTTAACTTGAGTGCTTACATGCGATGTGCACTTGTCTTTAGCAAGTTAACTCAAGTGCTTACATGTGGTGTGCACATGGCTTTAGTTATTTAACTCTAGTGCTTGCATGTGGTGCATGTGCACATTAACATAACATAAAGCACACTTAGATTCAGTTAGCTTTAATTATCCATAGTCATTGCATGTAAAACTAAGATTAACTTAGTTGCTTTTATGTATTCATTCTAAAACTAAAATTGATGAATTATTTTCGTTCTCAATTCTAATTGTTTTTCTTTTTCAACTTGGAAAGTTTGTGCAATTATTCTTTAGGTAGATCTGTATTGTTCTCTAATAATTTTACAATAATTTGGTGTCAGCCTTTTCAATAAATATTGGGTTGGAAGAATCCATAGTGAGAAATTCTCTGGGAGGTGACAATTTAGAAATGGAGTTGAAGATAAACTATTACCCACCATGCCCTCTACCAGATATGGTGTTGGGAGTGCTCCCTCATTCCGACATGTCTTCTTTAACTGTGTTGATGCCCAACAATTTGTTGGGGCTTCAGATATTGAGGAAAAACGATTGGGCGACAACCAAGCACATTTCCAACACACTTGTCATACACATCGGTGACCAACTAAAAGTAACTAGTTCATTTAAAATAATTTATAATAATAGATAAAGAGTTAATTTTTAAGAATATTGCTACATCAAAATTTATATTTACTGGAAATAATTATATTAAAGTAGTGTGTATTCTGTTTTGGGGAAGATATTTAGCAATGGTTGGTACAAGAGCATATTGCATAGGATGTTGGTGAGCAAAGATAAAGTGAGAATGTCAGGGCCCATCTTATTCATTTCTTCTCTTGATTTGGTGGTGGGCCCACTCAAATAGTTGAACGATGAAAAACATCCCCCACTCTTTGATGCAATGACGTACAAGGAATTCAAGGAACACAAGAAAACAAAGGAAAAAAAGAAAACATGTTATAATATTGTTATGGGAACGTGCCCATGTTAGTGCAGATGTAATAAACATAATCAATTTGTGATGTGGTTTCTCACATCTTCACTTTGTAAGTATTATTAGTCAACTGCTACTGTTGATATAATAGAAGTGATCACTTTTTTATATAATTTCTACTTAGATAGCTCTGAAGGTGTTAGGTCATAGGTTAGGGTGTTTAGTGGAATGTTATTACTAGAATTTTGGGAAGTTTGGTTGAGCATGTACACTCCTTGAAATAGTAGTGTGTATTTTCAATTTCTCCCATAAAAATTAGACCTGACCACTTAAAACTGGTGAGACTAAACTTACCTCATGAATTGTTTATATTCCTCTTTTTAAGTTAATATATAGCTGCTAGAAATTGTCATTGACTCCAATATCCCACCATAGCATTGAGTGGTAATATTTGTGTGAAATGGAAAATAATGCTTAGTACTGAAAAAGAAAATAATACTAACGTGAAACAAAATAGATATACTAATTTAAAGAGAGAAACCTAAATTTTGTGAGAAATATTAGAAAAGACTCTTGTATTGTTTTTTTTTCAATGTTATGAAAAAATTTGGACAACTTAAATGGAAATACATGCTTATCTTTTGACTCTACAAGTTAAAATTAATTAAACCATATATTGTCTAAAACATTTTGTAAGAAGGTGTGAAATAATTTTTAAAATAATTGAAATATAAATATATGTAGTTTTGTCAATCCAAAATGGAATGAGTCATTAAAAATTCCCCATGAAAGCCCAGGCTGACTAAGGTTAAGGAGAAAATTTCATGTGGTAATGACCCTTTTGAACTTAACAAATATGTGGAAAAAAAGTTCTGGTAGTAACGTCCTTTTTGAACATGGTTTTTAATTTAATTTCTAATTTGGAAATGGTAATTTTTATTAATTACTAGCCGAGATCCATCTTAACTTCGGATCTATGATGTCCCAAGAGGGATCAAATCTCTCAAGGTGAAAACCTCTTTTTTGAGTGAAAAACTTGAGGAAAGGTTTGCAACTCGAGAGATTTGATCCCACTCGATGCTTGATATATCTAGAGTTAAGATGGATCTAGGCTGGTTTGAGTCGTGTGTGGCCAACGAAAATATTTCGAACATATGATTAATTTTATCAACAATATGTAAATACATATAATATTAATTCAACCAGTTTAAATATGCTAAATATTTCTCACATTTATCTAATCATTTTAATTTTAAATTTTCTTAGTTAGCTTAGTTTGTTGAGATGATAAATACTTTAAAATAAATTTAATGATGAAAAATGAAGAAATAATAATTTTGAATGCAAAGTGACAATGTAATAGTGTTGAATGATAGAAAATGTGAATAATAAGGATGTAGTCAATTATAAATAGTCTTCATTGTGATCAATCTCAAACTACTCTCTTCTACTATTCGTATTGTTATCCTTGTTAATTTTTTCTTCTTTTCATATCGATTATTTGAAAAGGACAATTGAAATCATAAACCATTTGAATATTTAGCTCAACCTATTGTAGTAAACATCATACCTCGTCTCTCTTGCTTTCCAATATTAATAGGGTTTATTACTATAACACATAAATCAATTTACATTGTCAATATGTTTTTGTGCTTACACTGAAATCAATGCACACTATTAAT
This sequence comes from Pinus albicaulis, assembly GCA_034641835.2. Classification (NCBI taxonomy): domain Eukaryota; kingdom Viridiplantae; phylum Streptophyta; class Pinopsida; order Pinales; family Pinaceae; genus Pinus; species Pinus albicaulis. The sequence goes on from CM076577.1 coordinate 386,856,377, forward strand.
CCAATGACTTTAAAATTAATGTAACATCATACATCAAATTGCATCGAATCAAAATAAACATATACATTAAAATCAATGCATGTAATGCAAGAAATCAAATAAGATTAGGAAACAACATCTACACTAAAATCAATGCATCTAATGCAAGTAATCTAATATTGTTGTGAAACCAGCTCCTAAAATAGAAGAAAAGAGATATCAACACCTTAGAAATAAGCCACTTTGATGGGGCAACCTCCAATACATTACATGAATGAACAATTCTTGGATGATACAAATGACAAAGCCTCCACTCTATATATAGGAGTCCATGGGGCCACAATGTAATCCTAGCTAACCTAACAATAATAATGTAAGGGCACAATAATAACAATATGGGAGTTATAGGGGTACAACAATAACAATAAGGGGGTTACACTAACAACAATAAGGGACTGTACTAGTAATATAAGGACCTAACATGCTCCTCTCCTTCAGAAAGGTGTTGTCCTCAATGCTTGAGTAGCTTCAGGTGCTTATGTATAAAATTCTCATAGTCCCATGTAGAATATTCACTGGGTAAGTTCTTCCATTTGATGAGATACTCTGAAATTGATCGATTTAGTAGCTGTCGAGTTCTTGTTTCCGTGACTGCTTCAGGTTTCATTATGGCTTTTCCTTCCTCATCAAGTTCTGGAAATATTGTTTGAAATGGAAGTTTGTACCCTATAACCTTTTTTAAGCGTGAAACATGGAAAACTGGATGCACTCGCGAAGAAGCAGGAAGCTCCAATTGGTATTCCATAGTACTAATATTTTACAACACCTTGTAAGGACCATAATATTTTGGAGATAATTTATTATCCTTATTATCTTGCTTGAGGGACATTTGTTTGTATGGTTGTAGCCGTAAAAATACCCAGTCTCCCACATCAAAACATCTCTCACTATGATGTTGATTTGCCTATTGTTTCATTCAATTTTCTGCCAAATTGAGGTTATCCTTTAAGAGTTGGGGAACTTCTTTTTGATGCTCTATGTGATCCTCCACTGCTTGAACCCTAGAATTTTCCCTTAAATAAGATGTGATGGATAGTGGATGATATCCATAAAGTGCCATAAATGGGGTCATTTTTGCTGTAGTATGGAAGGAAGTGTTATACCACCATTCAACGAGAGGTAACTGCTTGACCTATTTTGCTTGCTTATCAGATACAAAACATCGAAGATATCCTTCCAAACATTTATTCACTATCTCTGATTTACCATTAGATTGAGGATGATAAGATGAGCTATGAGCTAGTTGAGTACCCAAACAAGAAAATAATTCCGTTCAAAAATTTCCTATAAAAATGGGATCTGTGTCACTTACAATAAACTTTGGGTTTCCATGTATCTTTTGAATTGTTTCCAAAATGTAGTAGAAATTGTACTTGCTTTAAATGGATGAGTTAATGCACAAAAGTGTGCACACTTAGTTAGTCTATCAACTACCACCATGATGACACTCCTTCCTTCGGACTGAGGTATACTTATGATAAAATCCATTGAAATCTCTTCCCAACGTTGACTTGGAATGGATAAAGGTTTGTAGAAGACCTGGGGTCTTAATTGTCTCAACTTTATTTTGCTGGAAAACCAAATATTCTGCCACAAACTTTTGAATATCATATTTAAGGCCATCCCAAAAAAATTATTTCTTCACCCTGTGGTAAGTTTTTAAAAATCCCGAGTGTCCTCCTAAAGGAGAAGTGCGCAATTCCAAATAAATATTTTCTTTTAGCTGGGAAATCTTGCAAATATATAAGCGATCTTTATACCATAAGGAATAATTTTTCCAACTGAATGTATCAGATGTACTAGGATCTTGAAGAAAATTTTGAATGAGTGTCCAAACTTCTTCGTCCTTCTTCCATTCATCTCTTGCTTCAATTATCCAATATGGTTGGATAATAGAAATGGCACAAAGCAGTTCTTCCACCTCTTCATCCTTTCTTGAGAGTGCATCTGCAACAAAATTTAGCTTCTCTTTTTTGTAGATGATTTCAAAGTCATAACCCAACATCTTTGTGACCCATTTTTTCTGCCCTTCCAAAGATAGTCTTTGTTCCAAAAAGTGTTTAAGACTATCATGATTAGTTTTTCCCTTGAAGTATCTTCCCATTAGGTAAGGTATCCATTTCTTCAGTGCATGTAGTATTGCCAACATTTCCTGCTCATAAATAGCCTTTTGTAAATACTTTCCTTTGATTGGACGACTTTCAAAAGCAACAGGTCTTCCTTTTTTCATTAAAAAAACACCAATTCCATTTCTCGAGGCATCACATTCCACAATAAAGGTTTCTGTGAAGTCCGGCGTAGCTAATAGTAGTGCTAGGCACATTTCCTCTTTAAGATGTTCAAAGGCCTTAGTTGCTTTAGGAGTCCATGAAAATGCATCTTTTTTCAATAATGATGTTAGATGTGCTGCTATTCTCCCATAATTCTTAACAAACTTGCGATAATACCCTGTTAACCTGAGAAATCCACACAAATACTTTATGGCTGTGGGGACTTTCCATTCCTTAATGGTTGTAATTTTGTTAGGGACTACCTTAACACCCTCGTAAGATACAATATGACCCATATATTGCACCTCTTGTACTCCAAAGAAACATTTGGATGTTTTTGCATATAATTGTTTCTCCTCCAATAGTTTGAGCACCCTATCAACATGTTGAACATGATCCTTCGAAGACCTGCTGTAGATTAGTATATCATCAAAAAATACTACCACAAATTTTCTAAGGAAGGGTTTGAAGATGGAATTCATCAACCCTTGAAATGTAGAAGGTGCATTGGTAAGGCCAAAAGGCATGACCAAAAATTCATAATGACCCTCATGAGTTCGAAATGCTACTTTCACAATATCTTCAGTTTTGATTCTAATTTGATGATATCCTGAATGGAGATCCAACTTGGTAAAATAAATTGCTCCATGTAATTCATCCAATAATTCATCAATCACAGGAATGGGAAATTTATCTTTAATAGTGAGCTTATTTATCTCCCTATAATCTGGACACATGCACCATCATCCATCCTTCTTGTGCACCAATACTACTGGAGCAGAGAAAGAACTTTGACAAGGTTGAATTATACCAGCCTCTAACATTTCTGCAATCATATGTTCAATTTCACTCTTTTGGACATAAGGATATCTGTAAGGCCGGATGTTTGGAGGAACACTTTCTGGAATCAAATGAATAGCATGATCATGATCACAAATAGGTGGGAGTCCTTTGGAAGTATCAAACACCTTGGAATGATTGTCCAAGTATTTTTGGATATCTGGAGAAATAGATGATTTTGATGTTGGAACTTCTAGTGAGTATAATTGTGCAATTACACCTAGTTGTTCTTTCTTCATAAGCTTTTTCATGAAATTAGAGATTATTATCTTTCGTGGCTTCCCTGTGATACCCCATAATTCGATTTCCTTTCCTTCTGAAAAAAAATTCAAGAAAATTTATTGAAAATTAAAGCTATCGTCCCCAAAGATTGTAACCATTGTACTCCTAGTACAACATCACCACCTCCCATTGGGATGGAAAGCATTGGATTATTAAATACATACTCCCCCATGGATAGCTTGATATTATGGCATTTTCCAGAGAAATTTATAGTTCCTCCATTTTCCACCATCACTTGACATTCTGGTGTTGGGTATAGGGAACAATTCAATTCCTTGGCTACCTTACAATGAATAAAATTATGGGAACTACCCAAATCAATCAACACTATTACCTTTTTCTTCTTGATATTTTCTTCTATCATGAGAGTTTGAGGAGTGGTAATTCCTGCCAATGCATTCCATGATATGGTTAGACTCATTTATTCTTCTTCTAGGGTCGCTTCATAGTGTATATCCTCTTCTTTTGAAGTTTCTTGTTCATTTTCTTCCTTCTCTTCATAATCTATGTAAAATAACTTCTTCTCAACACACTTATGACCTTTAGTGTACTTGCTATCACAACTATAGCAAAGCCCTTTTTCTCTTTTTTCTTCCAATTGTTGTGGTGTCAACCTTGTAGGTTTTGGAAGTCTAGGAGTAGCAACACTTCCATATTTATACATGTGAGTGGTAGGCTTCCTTGTCCCCATAATTTTACATTCATTTTTTCTTGCCAACCTGAATGCCTTCACTAATGAATCTGGTTCCCAAACGCGAACGTCATGTTGGATGTTATCCTTTAAAGTCCTGATGAAGACATCAATCTTGTGTTCCTCTGGAATATCAGTTACCCTTATATTCAATTTTTGGAAGTCCTCAATGTGCTCTACCATTGAACCCTTTTCTTTGAGATTTATCAATTGGCTAAAGAATGTGTTGCTCTTTGTATCCTCATAATGTGCAATCATTTCCTCCGTAAAAATTGACCAAGTGACAATTTTTTTACGGGAGCAAAGCCATTGATACCATAAAAATGTATTTTGTTCTAAATGTAAAGTTTCAATGTGTAACTTTTGTGTGTTTTGCACATTATTGTGATCAAAATATTTCTCCATCTATAGTATCCATGTTACAGGATCCTTGCCATCAAACTTCCTCATATCCATATTTGGAATATGGTGGTTCTTTAATCCAACATTATAGTTTATGAAATCACGATTAACATTTAGTTTTTTCTCATCATGAGTTTCCTCTACTATATTTTCGCCATTAGGAATCATTTATTGTATCAACTTTGACAAACCTTCCTTCAGACCTTCCATTTTTTCTTCCATACCATCCATTTTTTCTTCCATACCATTCTTCAAACCATCCATCGTAGCATCCATGCCTTTCTTCAAACCATCCATCTTAGCTTCCACGCTTTTCTTCAAAACATCCATTTCATTTTTTGTTTCTCTTTGCGAGAGTGAATTTTGGTGCACTTGCTCTTGCAATTTTGATAGATCATGTCGCAATTCTTCATCTTCATGAGTCATAGTAGAGTACTCTGAGGGCTTAATGGGTGTTGCAGTCCTTTTAGGAGGAATTTTAGAACCCAATACTAATATCTATGCTCAATAAGCCTTTGGAATCAATTAAAACTGATTTTTCAAATAAGACTTATGCAGTTTGAAAAGCAATACACACATTTTTCTTGATTTTGAGGAGCACGATATTGAAACTAAATTATGCCTATGATTTTGGATCTTCAATATCTAAATTTTAGCCCTGATGTAGCACTATAAATATTCTTTGGAATGCCACAGGTCTAACCTGATTTGGATTCTTCAAGGCAAGGTTATGTCCAAACACCCACAATGACCTAATTATGGACTGGTTCAGCAGAGCAAACTTGTACGACTTGCCACGTATCATTGTTTCCTCCTTTAGCTCTGAAATTGATATAGAGAAAACTAAACTTTGTGCACTTCTAGTCACTTTTTACAGAAATCCAATCCGATGCTCAGAGAGAGTTATGAAGATTTTCCCACAATCACCTCTTTGAGATGAAATTAGGGAGCCTGAAAAAGACATAACTTCCACAGATCATATCTCCACAAATATTTTGAACCAAGCTCTGAAATTTTGCAACACTTTTCCCTAGAATTTCTGCTTCGTGCTCTAAAACTTTCAGCTTCTGAAACTTCTTAGAAACAAAGTTATAGCGAAAATTCCACAATGGCCTGTTTGGTGCAGCGAAACCCTAGAATCCAAAGCTCTCAAACCAAATGTTGTGAAACCAAATCCAAAAATAGAATAAAAGAGATATAAACGCCTTATAAATGAGCCACTTCGAGGGGGAAATCGCCAATAAATTACATGAATGAACAATTATTGTATGATACAAATGACAAAACCTCCACTCTATATATAGGAGTCCATGGGGCCAGAATGTAATCCTAGTGGGGCCACAATGTAATCCTAGCTAACCTAACAATAACAATGTAAGGGAAAAATAATAACAATATGGGGGTTACAGGGGTACAACAATAACAATAAGGGGGTTACACTAACAACAGTAAGGGACTATACTAGTGATATAAGGACCTAACAAATATGATTAGAAATCAACACCTACACTCAAATCAAAGCATCTAGTGCAAGTAAGAAAATAGGATTAAAAACCAACATCTACACTAAAATCAATGCATCTAGTGCAAGCAATCAAATAGGAATAGAAAGTACCATCTACACTAAAATAAATGCATTTAGTGCAAGCAATCAAATAGGATTAGAAACGATATACATTCAAATAAACGCATCTAGTGCAAGCAATCAAATATAATTAGAAATAAACATCTACATTGAAATTAATCCATCTAGTGCAAGAAATCAAATAGGATTAGAAATCACCATCTACACTAAATTCAATGTGTTTAGTGCAATTAATAAAATAGGATTAGAAATCCTATACATTGAAATCAATACATCTAGTGCAAGTAATCAAATATCATTAGAAATCAACATCTACACTAAAATAAATGCATCTAGGGCAAGAAACCAACTAGGATTAGAAATCACCATCTACATTGAAATCAATGCATCTAGTGCAAGAAATATTCTTCCATCTCTCCCCCCTCCATCTATATTTATATCTCCCTCTTTTTCTCTTTATCTCACCCTCCAAACACACATTCTCTCTCCCTCCATATCTATCAATCTCTTCGTCTCTCCCTCCATGTCTCCATCTCTCTCTTCTTTCTCTTCACCTTCCATATATATATATATATATATATATATATATATATATATATATATATATATAATATATATATATATATATATATATATATATATATATATCAACCCCAAAACATACACTTCATTTCTCCAATCTATCTATCTATCAATCCCTCCTCCTGTACTCCTCTCTCCCTCTCTCTCTCCCCCGCATCTATCACTCTTCCCTCCTATTGTCCTCTCTCCCTCTCTCTCCATATTCCTTATCACTCCCTCTCTCTCTCTCTCTACCCATTTCTCTCTCTATGTTTTCTGCTTACATCCCTCTCTCTCTCTATGTTTTTATTCTTGCATCCTTCTCTCTCCCCCTCCATCTCCATCTCTCTTTCCCTACCTCACTCCACTCTCTCACATCCTCTCTCCCTCTTTGTCTCTCTCTCTCTCTCTCTCTCTTCATCTTCAAACTTTATTACTATATTCCTCTCCCACTCCTTATCCCCCCTTGATATCTATATCTCTTTCTTTTTCTCTTAATCCTAGTGCAAAAAATCAAATAAGATTAGAAATCACCATCTACACTAAAATCAATGCATTTAGTGCAAACACTCAAATAGGATTATAAATCCTCTAAATTGAAATCAATGCATCCAGTGCAAGAAATAAAATATAATTAGAAATCAACAACAACATTGAAATTAATGCACCTAGTGCAAGAAATCAAATAGGATTAGAAATCACCAGCTACAATTAAATCAATGCATTCAGTGCAAGAAATCAAATAGGATTAGAAATCATCTACATTGAAATAAATGCATCTAGTCGATGTGAGACACATGAGGCTACCAACCAATATCTTGAATAGATTTGGATTGACATTTGATCGTTCTTCATCCTTACTTAAATTTGTAGCAGTTGCAACTGGTGTAGGGGCACGTTTAAATTTTTCATTTGAAATGTCTTCAAAAAATCTCTAACATATTTATTTTGACAAATAAAAATTCCTTTTTCAAATTTCTCAAATCCTATGCCAAGAAAATATTTCACGAGACCAAGATTTTTCATCTCAAAATTTTTCATCATGACTCCTTTAAATTCATTTAACTCAATATCACATGTAAAAATCATGTCATTAACATATAAGAAAACAATAAAAAAATTTCCATGCTCATTTACCTTTGTGTACAATGTAGACTCAATACTGCTTCTGCAAAATCCAATATTCTTGATCATGTAACTATCAATTCTGTTATACCAAGCTCTAGGTGCTTTCTTGAGTCCATAGAGCACTTTCTTCAACATGTAAAATGTATCTTCTTTACCTTCAACTTCATTACCTGAAGGTTGTTTCACATAGATTTTTTCTTCTAGAATTCCATTCAAGAAGGTTGATTTCACATCCATCTGATACGATTTCCACTTATTCTGACCTGTTGTGGCTAGAATTTCTCTTACAGTATCCAATTTAGCTATCGGAGAAATTTTTTATCCAAAATACATTCTCAGTTTCTGTGAGAATCGTTTTGCTAAAAGTCTTGCTTTAAATATGCCAATTTCACCTTTCTAATCAATTTTTTCTTTTAGACCAATTTTACACCAATGATATTTTTATCCTTTGGTAAATCAACCAAATCCCACGTATCATTCTTTTCAATAGCTTCAATTTCTTCACCCATGTCTTGCACTTAATTTTGATCTCTTATTTCTTCTTCAAATGAACAAGGTTGGAATGAAAAAAATGCTAAATTTGAACGAACATCGAAATCATCATAAATATATTTCAAACTTATGATATTTCTCTTACCATTGTTTGATTCATCCCCTGATTCATTGCTGGGAGAATCTTGCTATGTTGATCCTCTTGAAGATCCATGTTGCTCTGAAAATATTAGAGTCCTTGCTAGCATCACTATGTTTGGTGTCTTCCCCTGTGATTCTTGTTGCTCCTTTTCTGTTATTTCATCTTCTTCCATCAGTGGCACGTGTGCATCAAATTGTTTGTCTATAGTCCCATTCAATGATTCTTGTTGTTTGAACGCACCATCTCTAATAATTATGGTCTTCTTGATGATAAGGTTATATATTGTGTAAGCTTTTTATTACTCACTATAAGTAGTAAATGTGATTTTTTCACTTTTATAATCCAATTTTCCTCTTAACTCCTTACGCACATTTGCATAAACTACACATATAAACACTCTGAGATGGGATATGCTGCAAGACATACCTGACCATGATTCTTCTGGTACTCTATTCATAACACTCTTTGTAGGATATATGTTTATCACATAAACAACACATGCAACTGCTTCTGCCCAATACTCATTAGACAAGTTTCTTCCTTTCAACATGCTCCTTTCCATTTTCATAATTGTCTTATTCTTTCTCTCTTCTACAACATTCTTCTACGGTGTGTATTTGGTTGTAAAATGTCTTCTATTTCCATGTTCTTTGCAGTAATCATGGAATGCCTTCGAATCATATTCTCCACCATGATATGACCTCAATACCTTGATGTGTTGATCACTTTGGTTCTCTACTAACGCTTTAAATTCTTTTAACTTTGAAAAAGTTTCAGACTTATACTTCATGAAGTACCCAATTATTTCTACTATATGCATCAATAAAAGTGAGGAAGTAACAACTTCCACCAATCGATTATGTCCTCATAGGTCCACACAAGTCTATATGCACCAACTCAAGTGGCTTCTTTTCTCTCTATGCAACTCCCTTTACAAATATCTCACAGTGTTTCTTTCCCATGATCCTACACTCAGAAGTACTAGTAGATTATTTGATGGGATTTAACCCTCTAACCATATGTTTTTGTTGCAACGATCTTAAACCAGAAAAGTGCAAGTGTCTAAACCGAAAGTACCATAACCAATAATCATTATAACATGCAACTATAAACAAACTGACAAGATCACTGTAATTAATTATTAGAGGAAAAGTGTTTTTCGTCGTCATATGCACCTTTTCTATCAGTTGCTTGCTTCAGGGCCTTTCATATATAACACACTCTTGTCCTTGAAAGATAATTTTGTATCCCCTCTGCATCAATTAACTAACACTTATCAAACTATGCTTGAAACCAGGGATATAATATACCTCTGAAATTGTCTTTGGCTCCCCCTTCTTGGACATAATGTTGGCCACTCCTTTTCCATCTACATCCACAGTCTTGTCAGTTCCCAAATTTACCTTTGTCTTCACCAATTGGTCCAAATTTGAAACCAAATTTATGTTTCCTTTCATGTGGTTATTGCAACCACTACCTAATAGCCACACATTATCATAAGTTTTATGCATGGTATGACAAGCTAGGAACATGGAGTTAATATTCTATGTAGTGGCATTAGCTCTCTGGTTTCCTTGATTAGCTACCCTCTTCCTGCAATCACGGGCATAGTGACCAAATTTATTGCAACAATAACATTTCACCTTTGATTTTCCAAATATTTGATTATTGTTGAATCTTATTTTATTGCTTCCACTTTCATGTTCATTCTCTTCTTGACCATCTCTCTGACCACCATATCTTCCTCCTCATTCCCTGCCTCTCGATCTAATTATGTCTCGACCTTTGTCTCTTGAAATAGAAACCTGGCTTTTGAAAGCAGATTCTAAAGTGGAATACTTATTTCGGTCTATCCTTGCCTCATGGGATATAATTGTTTTCATCAACTTATCAACTGTCATTGTTTCAAAATCATTGGCTTCTTCTATTGTTCCTACCACATCGTCAAATTTTGTAGACAAAGATATGAGGACCTTCTCAACCACTGTTTTATCTTTAACATATTCAACATAAATTTTTCACTGATTTTCGACATTGATGACCCGATTCATAGATGAATCGATGTCCTCTCTCTCCTTCATGTGGATACTTTCAAAATCTCTCCTAGTATTCAACAACTTAACAATATTGACTTCATCCATACCTTTATAGCTTGTCTCGAAAGTATCCCATGTTTTCTTTGTTGAAGATGTGATCATAATATTTTGGAACATTTCTCGGTCCACTCCTACTAGATAAGTTGTACAACGTGTGCATTCTTCTTTTTTTCTGTCTTCCATAGTTCCCTATCTACATTAGTGAGACCTAGTTCTTCTTCTTCATCGTAGGTTCTAAAAACCCAAACTAGACATGATCCCAAACATCATGAACCTTCAATTTTTTCTCCATATTAATGGCTCACACATCATAATATTTCCCTGTAAATGGTGGGAACTGAAGATGGAAATTTCAAAAAAAATACTTTTCAAATAATAAAACCCTCTTTTTCTAAAGAATATTATAAACCCTTTTCAATATTTTCAATAAAATGCTTGATTTTTTTTATATAAAAAAAATATTTTAAAAAATTTATATATAAAGAAAAGAATATAAAAATTATTTCATATACCACTTTATCCAAACCTTACATATGGTTCCAAAAGAAATTTAATAAACATGTATTCTGATCCAAACCTCATGTATTTTTCCAAATAACCAATACAAGTGACTCCTTTCACCCCACGTGACTTTAGGAACACCGAGACTGTTTAACTTAATCATAACGAATCATGAATCTTGTCCTATTCCATATTTCCTTTGTTTGACATTATTTGTGCATTTAATAATAGATGGGGTTTGCGCACCCCGACACATAAACTCTGCACACAAGCTCATAAAAATTTGTCGACTTTATTTTTTTGTTGTATTTTAAGTGGTCACAGTTCTTGTGATTCTTCCTCAGATCTAATAAAAAAATAATACAAATAATTCACACACACAATAACACGATTTGTGACTCTTCTATTTACTTTTTAATTCTCTAAATTTATCTAGCTCCTCATGCAGGATTAATTAGCTTATTTTAACATAATGTAACCAACAACTGGTGAGACACTAATCAATGTGACCGTGACAGTGAAGAGTCTCATTGGAATTGATGATCTCCACACGTTTCCAATCTCATTTATTTTGTGATTCTTTGGCATGTTGAAGGCTGACCCACCATACTACTTCATCGGCTTAGAAAGGTGAGCCACAAGTAATTATGATGCATTGCAACAGTGACAAAGTGAAGGATATATAATTATGATGGGTTGCAACAACCGAAAAGTACACAATTCCATTCATCTTACGAAATAAGGTTTTGACTTTTTCCAACAAATACATAATAACGTCCTGCATAGATATGTTAATCTTGGATAGATATATACTAGCAATTTCCCTAAAGGTGAAAATATACACCAAAGGAATTGAACATTCCTATGATGTTACTGCAAAAATGTCGCAACAAAGGAACAATAACAATCTAAAGGGTGGAGGACGGAGGGGAGGAAATGTGTTCATGCTTGCAATAGTATCACACTTATGCATATGTATGTCTGACAGATGAAATGTGTCCATGCTTGTAATACTCTCACACTTTTGCAGATGAATTTCTATAAGATGAAATGTGTTCATGCTTGCAATAGTCTCACACTTGTGTAGATTCTTTTCTAACAAATGTTGAACCACCTAGCTAAATCATATTTTTTTCCAATCATACCACTATGCAAAAATATTATAGGCATATTATATCCAAGCTATAACATGCAAGGTAATTAGGAAAAACATTTTCATGTAAGGTCCCCATGGGCATTGGTGCACAAAAATGTAATTTCACCAAGGAAATGATAAAGTCAGTGTGTGTTGATAACAAGATTACATAAACAACATATTTCAATCGAGTTACCTTCATATTCTAGGATATTCAAGAATCCACATAAATAAGGGGGTTTGGTTTAGAATTTTATCTATTTCTTTTAAAAAAAATTGGTTTAGAATTTTATCTATCTCATTTTAAAAAATTTAAATAACTTGAAGTTTTTTTGCCATTATTTCCATATTTAAATTTAAGTTTAAAGTTTTTCTATCAAATATTTCTTGGGATTCAAATTTATGTTCTATAGTTTACACAATCCAAGTGTCCAAGTGTCCATTTTTAAGACGAATAAATCTCTTTACGTGCATAATTTTTTCAATTTTTGCACTCTATTTTTTTTCAAATTTCGCATAGCTCGTGTCAGTCCCACAATAACAAGTGACCATGTAAGTTAACCATAGTTAAGAGGTATTTATGTCAAGTATGGCCATTCCTAAACAATAAAATGATCAATAATGTCTTAGGTTGAACATGATTTAAGGAGGGACTTTATCATAGTAGATTAAAGAAATTTTTTGTGGGAGTTACCTTAAGAATTTTTATTTGAAGGAGCACCTAGTAAGTATATGCTATGAATTTATAGTTTGGAAAATTTTCACATTATTGAATTGTTTATTTTACATATATTTGTTTTTTATGTGGAATGGAGAAATTATAAATCTAAATTTCATATTAACAAAGTATAAATATAAATGAGAGATTTAATATATATATATATATATATAACAACCATTAAGAGTATGTGTTTCTTTCGTAAAATGTTATAGGTTCAAATTCAAATAAGATTAAAATATATACCTTTATAAACTTTAAATGAAAAAATATCATATATCATTTTAATATCTAATATAGCCATAGTCTTAAAATTAAACTATTATTATTATTATTACTATTGTTTAATTGTGGAGGGATTTTTGTTTCAACATAAGGTGGATGAGGATCTGTTGATTTTTTTTATGCAGTCGTAATGTTTATAAACGACTGTAGTATTACAAAGTTTTTTAGGTTGCATTGAATTATAATAAATTTAAAAAATTATATTAGTGCCACGTGGCCACCGACCAATTTCCTAGGGATTTGAGATTATTCCAATTTAAATAAGTTCCTCATTATTATTTATAACACTGATTTATATATAAGAAAATTTTATTTAGCAAAATAGTCCATTAATTTTAATAAATTAAAAAAAAAGCATATTTGTGCCACGTGGCTTCCCACCCATCAATTTCCTATGGATTTTAGATTATTCCAATTCTAATAAGTTCCTCCATGATAAGTTCCTCATTATTATTTATAACAGCCATTCATATACAAACAAATTTTATTTTGAAAAATCATCCATTTTACAATAAGATATGTAGTTCTTTTGTCTTCTTAAGTTTAAGTTGCCACATTTCAAAACACCACATACAAATGTCAAATGAAGATGAGAAAGGTAGACAATGCCTAGCTTGACCATTCGTAAAATGGAAAGGATTAAACTAGAAATTGCACCACATGTTGCAAAGAAAATGACGTAAGGATGTAGCATACGAAAGAATAACATAAATGAAAGAAGTTAAAAAATTGTGCAATTCTTTTTCTTTATTGGCATTTTTCTAAGAAAAAATTCAAAAATCATTAATTTTCCTATCTAACAACGAGTAAGAATCAAATATGCTAGTGAGAAGAATGGTACCAACTTTTAAATTTAATAACTCTCTTACTTGGTGATAGTACATTTTGGTTTTCAAAGAAAATTATTTTCCTGGTCTTTTAAATAATATATTCCTCTCCAACGGACCCTTTAGAAAGACCCATTTTATTCAATTTATTGAAATAGGAAAGTTTACTTTATCTAGATCTGTCTAAGTTATTACAATTAAGGGAATGGGTAAACAGATTGCTAGAAAAAAAGGAGCAAAGTGACTGAATGTCAAATTTCTATGTTATTAAGGAATCTCTTCAAATATTCTCATGCGGGCCTTCTTCATCTTATGAGGTAGTAGGAACTTTCTTGGTGCTAACTCCTCCAGAATAAGGGGTGGAGAATTATGTTTACTGAAATATTATACCTCAAATCAAAATATCCATCTTGGTAATTTTTGTGGAACAATTTATTTGTTATTAATTTCATGTAAGATGTGCTTTTTCATAATGGATGAGGAAATTTGGCCAAAGTACTCAAGGCCTCTATATGAGGAAATCTGCATGTTTATTTTTTTATGCATGAAGGATGTGTTAGGGTCCTATAAATATAGGATTCATAATTTTGAATTGACTCTGTTAAAAACTTGAAATATTGTACATACATTTTCTTTCTGCAAATGTATTCCCAAAATAAAAAATGAAAAGAGGGTATGTCCTAAAAGAACAATCAAAGGAAAAAAAGAAACAAATATCAAAAGAATATTAAATATGAACCCCATGAAAATTAGATCATGAAAGTGTTGCAAGTTTAATTGCCACTACTTTAGTTTACTTTCTGCAAATAATATTGTGTGCAGCTTGTCCTAAATGCCAGAATCCATAAGGATCAAAAAACTTGAACTTGACCTCTCATGCTTTAAATTTCATGTTGTTAGATAGAGAATAAAGATCTAGTCAAACAGTCTAAACTTGGCAGATCAATAGTTAAAATAAAAAATAATAAGGAGCTCAACAGTTTAATCTAAGCCCTTGGATGAATAAGGTTAGAATTAGATACTTTCCTGTTTTAAAATAAAAAGGAATAAGGGTTTGCAAGCTCAAATTCACCCATGTAAATGAAGAAAAAATGTTAGGGTAGCAGATCTGTAGGAACAACCAGTTTCACAAGGCATGGATAAACATCATTTGGCATATTACTAATTTCCCTCCCCACAATGTGTTCCGGTACTAAATCCTTCAGTCATAAAGGCTCATAGCATTTCTCTGACTTTTGGTGGGATCGAAACCACGGATTGATGACTGATTGGCACTAAATTTTTGGAATCCCCTTCATTAAAAACCCTTCCCCTTCATCATTCATTTTACCCTAATAAAACGCATTTTCCTAAACACAATTTACCTAGGAAAAGTAAAACCCCTTTGACTAATTCCCTTTTTATACAAAAACATTCAAAATACCCACAAAAATGCATTTTTTAAGTGTAAAGGGCCACAAATATGAAAAAATGCACCCAAATGCCTAAAATACACTTTATAAAGGGTTTTGATATATTTTTCTATTCATTCATATCATATTAACACTAATTTATTTATTAACTCCCTATATACCTTTCCATCCCGTAATATATTAAATCTTTATATTAATATATCCCAAAACCATATTTTAATTTTAGACTATGGTTTGTTTTTCCCCACGTGACATATTATTCTCGCTCCCCATAGGTTAAAACTATCCCTATATACATGAACCCTGCCCAATATTAACATTAAACATATAAGAATTTCATTCATATAAACTTTATATTAAAACTTCATGTTTTAATATGTTTTTTCTCCCATCGCATAAAAGTTCCCAGGCCCCATGCCCATATAACTAGCAACTCCATTAATAAATCCTGGCCTTTCGCATTACCTCCACTACATCCAATGAACGAGAACTCATATCGCAAATTAAAAATCATGATGGTTAATCAATTTGATATATGCGATATGGGCGATATTTCCCCATGATTTCTTCTCCACTCATCCTATTCTAATTCGATCGCATACTTAGAACAAATACAACTTACCACCTTTGCATAATGCGAAAACCTCTTGGTGGTATTTCCTTGCCCTGTGCCCAAACCGTATGTCCATGTGACATAACTGTGCAATAGACTATGTGATACATTGCTTATTCACCATGAGTTGCAAAAAACCACTATAATATGATTTCCAAAGAAAAATGGTCCATACACAGTCCATATTTCTTAAAAAGACTTCACAGTTCAATAAAACCCTTGCTCACCTCCCTGCAGACTTACGTTTTCATTTAACAAATTTTTGTATTGTTGCAGGTTTTTAGCAAAAGGAGAATTTGGATAAAAAAATATAAATACTAGGTAAAGATCAGTTTCACTCGAATAATTCACAAGGAAATGAGTTCGAATGGTTTTTCTAAAAATATTTCATACAGTAGCAGGGCAGAATGAAGAAATTTACACAATGATGGTCAGGAAAAAGGATGAAACATTTTCACCAGCACAGTGAAAGATTCTTTGAAACTACTCTACAAAGGAAAATTTTGTATTTTACATGTGTCTTTAGTATAAAAAAAAATCATTTTTACTAAGAACACAAAAACATGAGTAGTTGAAAGGTTTACTATGAAAGTGAAAACCTGTTAACAAATGTAGTTAAAAGGTTAAAATAGGACAGTCAAGTGAGAGAGCTGTCAAGGTAAAATAGTAAAAGTAAATATAGAGGTAGTAATGGTTAAAAAGAGATGAAAATATTTTCACCAACAACAATGAATTTTATCCAAAGTAAAAGTAAAAACAGTTAAAAGAAAAAAAAGGTTAAAAGATGAAAACAGAAGAGAAAGGGATATTTTTCCATAAATTTCTTGTTTGAGTCATAGTTTTGCGGAAACTATTGTGACCAATCCAAGATGAATTTTGAATAACTGAAGGAGGTTTATGTTCCTAAGAGGCCAATATACAAAACCATATTTCACGTTTTACACAGGTATTACAGAATCAGAGATACATTCACATCTTCACATCCTAATTTTCAGATTGTGCAAAATCTAGTTTTAGATATATTTGTGCAGAGCCTATTTTGAACAATTGGAAATGAATTTTTGGAAACTAAGAGAGGTGTATCTCAGTAACATGTATATATACAAAAACCTCTTTCACTTTTTACATATCTATTTCTGATTGAGATATAAAAAGGTATCATTGGACCCCAACTTTGCAGAATTTCTGGAGAAAAATGCACAAAGGAAGGAGAGAGTTAGTGACTTGAAAGCCTCATAATCAACTAAGAGTTGACATAAAATTTGAATTATCTTCTTTGTCACCATCAATCCATAAGTATAGTGCCAAATAGATTCATTATTTTTTATTGTCATTTTATTAAGTTCTATTTTTGTAAAACAGTTTGAGATATTTGTAAACCAATCTTGATATTTTTTCAAGATATTCTAGTTTAGAATTTGTATAAATACTCCACTCTTTGAATTATTAGTGTGCAATAAATTGTTGAATATTTCTATAGACAATATTTCTATACCTGAAGGGCTTTTGTACCAAGTTTCAAGTTAGGAGGCTAGATCAAATCAATAAAGCATCATGTTTCGGGATTCATGTGTTGGGCTACTCAAGTGAAGTTCTTTTTTATGTTATTTGTTAAATTTTCTTATTTTTTCCATTCATACATAAATTTATTCTAAAGCTTAATGTGAAAAACAGAAATGTTATATCAGAATTTTTTAAAAGCACTCTGTTATTTACTGGTTTTCATTTTGATGTTTTCTACTGATTTCCAGAGTAGGGAACCCTTAATTTCTCCCTCTTTCAAATGACCTCTGTCCTCTTCATTGCTTATCGAGATGAAAGAATCCTTGATTGCACTTTATCCAGATTAAACCACTTCACTAATCAGCCTCAAATATCTTTTGTAACTTTGCTATCTTGCCCTGAAAATATTTTACTTTAGACTGTGATCCTGACCTATCTGCTTGGCACATTGACTCCATTTTCCCAATGGAAAAACAGATCTATCTCTATCCGTCTCATTAAGTGACTTTTTCTCACCAAACCAACCAAATATTAAAAACAAATTGCCCCATATAAGTAGCCTAAAATCAGATATAAAAAAAAAGTTAAATCTTATAGAGAGAGCCCTCTCTGAGCCTTAGGAAGGCTAGATCCTAGGACTTAAAAGTAGGTTTTTGGTTACCTCGGTGAGTTCTTTCTTTAACCTTGAGAAATTACTGAGTGATAACATATTGGCAACACCACTTGGGAAACTAATGTTTTCTTCAAAAATATTTTATAGGTTCGGATATGATCTATGATGGTGGACAGTGATCAGACACAGAAAGGTTAAAATCATCCACCTGGCGACTCCAAATCAATTTCACAATCAAGACTCCACTGGAGGAATCAACCTGAAAGAACAATATGGAAAGATTAGGAATTTAACTTGGATCTTAATCCAAGACATTATGTTCTTTCTCATTAAGAAATTTTTTACATGTATATTGCATTTTAGAGAGGATCTTAGATTAGTTTTTAATTATTTTCCTTTAAATATTGTAAATACTAATTCTCCTAATCCCTTTGAGTAGCTTTCTTATGAATCTAATGATGATAATATTTCAATTAAGAAGCCTCAAATAATCAAGACTGACCTTACAATCCCTGTACATATTCATGTACCATATAAAGTTCCAGATAGATATAAGCACCTTATTTTACCTCCTATACTCCATGATTTTCCTGATAACTACTACAAACATCTTCCTAGATTTGATGGAGAGAATGGTATCACTGCCCAAAAAAATATTCAAGGTTTTGGAAATTATCTAGAATTATTTGAGATTGACGAAGATGATGTTATAATCACACCTTTTGCTCTTTCTTTGCAAAATAGAATAAAGAGTTGGTTCAAGAATCTGCCTAATGCAATCATTTCAAATTTCCAGCAGTTTTTCAAAAAAGTTCTTGATAGATGGATAATTAAAGTCAATATTTTTGTGACCATAGAAGAATATAATCAGTTAAAAAGACATCCAAATGAAACAATACAACAATTTTTTGACAAATTTAACCAAATTTATTATTCAATGCCAGAAAATAAAAGACCTCCTCATGATTCAGCTCTCTTGCACTATCCAAGTGCCTTTGATCCAGAAGTTAATCTGCAAATCAGAAAGGAAAATTTGAAAGAAGAAGAGAAGAAAAACATTATAGAGGTAAAACTCAACCTTTTGGTAAGAAAAATAGTTGAAATCATCCAAAATATCACTATGAAAGATGAATTCTTTGTTCAAAATCACCATGAATAAATATAAGAGGTTGATAACCATGAATAAATTCCTACTAATTCCAGTTATCATAGATCAAAAAATGGATTTACAGATAAATATGTGGAAGAGGAATCTACTAATTTAATGTGTATGTTTTATGACATTCCTTCATTTGATGATTTGCCTAATCTGATAATTATGGTGATAGTTATATTCTCCAAACTCAAGCTAACTTTACAAAGCAATCATAAGCTAGTTTACGGGATGAGGAAACTCAATCTCAACAGCCAGAATATAGTGATCAGCCAGTACAGATCAGCTATGAGAGTAAGGAAGAAAAAGAACAAAATTTGGAAATAAGTGAAGATTATTTACCTCTTTGTTTTGATTCATTTCAGTTTATTGAAGACAACTTTCATGCACTCAACCATCAATAGTCTTTGGGTATTGTGATTAACAACAAAGAAGACAATGAAACTCTTAATCAGGATTCTTCAGTTTCACAATTACAATTATCAAATTTTATTGAAACATCTGATCAAAAGACACAATAAATTTCCATACCACTATGTTTTGAATCATTTTATCTTTTAAAGGAAATGTGGTATAACATCTTTAAAGAAAAGGATGAGCAACTTGTTGAAGTTTATGAATTTCCATGGAATTTTATATGCCATAGGTTGCAGCAATTTTCCCAAGTTTTTCATGATCCAATAACAGATATGTTAAATATTGAATGTATTCAAATCCTACCTCCATTAACTAACTATGAGTTTCAGAATCAAGATGATAAAGGTTTCAGCTGTCAAACATTACAATCAGTAGAAATATCATAACAAATCTTATCAGAAAGTTTGCAGGAAAATAAAGATGAAAATAACATTTCAGTTTCATGGCATGGAGGCCATCCAAAACTTATGTATATTTGTTTAGATGAGTTAAACATTAGTATATATATCTTGGAAGATCCTTTTGAAAATTTTCTAGAGTCAACAAAGGAAATCGAGTATTTCCTTATCCTGTCATTTGTTGACAAATTTCTAATAGGTTGTTGTATTACATTTTTCATAATCAACAAGAAAATGCAACAAAATATAATAAAGTACAGAATGCTTAAATGGTTGCATTGGTTGTTTCATTTTACGTAACCAGCAGTTGGATAGTTGATTAGAGTAAGTAGGTAGAATTTCAACTTAATTCAGTTTTTAGTTTTCAGCTAGTTTTGAAATAATTCATTAAGATTTGAAGCCAAGGAAAAGGCTGTAAGATATTGATTATTTAGTATTTTGGTTTGGAGGTTGCAACACCTTTTAGTCTCAGATCAGATTTTAGTTTGCAGAAAAAGGTGTAAATTCAATACAAGAGTTTTAGTCAGAGAGATTTTATAACAAAGAAAATGCATGTTTGGGATTGGCTCAAAGGATTAGGCTACTAGTCGATGGTGTTCTTTACATCTCACAAGGAGATGCCATCCCCATGTGAAGCCATTATTAGGGTCCTATAAATATAGGATTCATAATTTTGAATTGACTCTGTTAAAATCTTGAAATATTGTACATACCTTTTCATTCTGCAAATGTATTCCCATAATAAAAAATAAAGAGGGTATGTCCTAAAAGAACAATCAAATGACAAAAAGAAACAAAGATCAAAAGAATATTAAATATCAACCCCATCAAAAATAGATCATGAAAGTGTTGCAAGTTTAAATACCACTAATTTAGTTTACTTTCTACTAATAAGATTATGTGCAGCTTGTCCTAAATGCCACAATCCATGAGGGTCAAATAGCTTAAACTTGACCTTTCATGCTTTAAATTTCATGATGTTAGATAGAGAATAAAGATCTAGCCAAATAGTCTAAACTTGGCAGATCAATGGTTAAAATAGAGAATAATAAGGAGTTCAATAGTTTAATCCGAGCCCTCGGAGGAAATAAGGTTAGAATTAGATAGTTTCTTCTTTTAAAAGAAAAATGAATAAAGGTTTGCAAGCTCAAATGCACCCATGTAAATGAAGAAAAAATGTTAGGGTAGAAGATGGGTAGGAACACACAATTTCATAAGACATGGATAAACATCATTTGGCATATTACTAATTTCCCTCCCCACAATGTGTTCCAGTACTAAATCCTTCAGTCATAAAATTTCATAGCATTTCTCTGACTTTTGGTGGGAATGGACCCACAGCTTAATGACTGATTGGCACTAAAGTATTGAAATCCCATTCATTAAAACCCATTCCCCTTCATCATTCATTTTACCCTAATAAAACCCCTTTTCCTAAACAAAATTTACCTAGGAAAAGTAAAACCCCTTTGACTAATTCCCTTTTTATACAAAAACATTCAAAAAATCCACAAAAATGCATTTGTTAAGTGTAAAGGGCCACAAATCTGAAAAAATGCGCACAAATGCCTAAAATACATTTTATAAAGGGTTTTGGTATATTTTTTCATTCATTCATATCATATTAACACTAATTTATTTATTAACACCCTATATACCTTTCCATCCCTTTATATATTAAATGAAAAACCCATATTTTAATTTTATCCTATGGTTTTCTTTTCCCCACATGACATATTATTCCCGCTCCCCATAGGTTTAAACTATCCCTATATACATGAACCCTGCCCAATGTTAACATTACACATATAAGAATTTAATTCATATAAAATTTATATTAAAACTTCATGTTTTAATATGTTTTTTCTCCCACCGCATAAAAGTTCCGAGGCCCCATGCCCATATACCTAGCAACTCCATTAATAAACCCTGGCCATTTGCATTACCTCCGCTAGATTCAACGAACGAGAAATCATATCGAAAATTAAAAAGTAAGATGGTTAATGAATTTGATATGTGCGATATGGGAATTATTGCCCCATTATCTCTCCTCCACGCGACCTATTCTCATTGAATCGCATCCTTATAACAAATATAGTTTACCACCTTTTCATAATGTGAAAACCGTCTGGCGGTATTTCCTTGCCCTGTGCCCAAACCGTATCTCCATGTGACATAAATGTGCAATAGACTATGCGATACATTTCTTATTCACCATGTGTTGTGAAAAAACACTATAATACCATTTCCAACACAAAAATGATCCATACATAGCCCAGATTTCTTCTAAAGACTTCTCAGTTCAATAAAACTGTTGCTCACCTCCCCGCAGACATGCATTTTCATTTAACATTTTTTTTTATTGTTGCAGGTGTTTAGTAAAAGGAGAATTTAGATAAAACAATCTAAATAGTTGTTAAATATCATTTTTACTCCAAGAATTCACAAGGAAATGAGTTCGAATGGCTTTTATAAAAATATTTCATACAATAGCAGAGCAGAATGAAGAAATTTACACAATGATAGTCAGAAAAAAGGATGAAACATTTTCACCAGCATAGTGAAACATTGTTTGAAACTACTCTACAAAGGAAAATTTTTATTTTACATATGTCTTTAGTTAAAAAAAAATCATTTTTACTAAAAACACATAAGCATGAGTAGTTGAAAGGTTTACTATGAAAGTGAAAACAGGTTAACAAATGCAGTTAAAAGGTTAAAACATAACAGTCAAGTGACAGAGTAGTCAAGGTAAAACAGTAAAAGTAAATATAGAGGCAATAATGGCTAAAAAGAGATGAAAATATTTTCACCAACAACAATGAATTTTATCCAAAGTAAAAGTGAAAATAGTTAAAAGAACAAAAAGGTTAAAAGATGAAAACATAGCAGAAAGGAAAATTTTTCTAGAAATTTCTTGTTTGAGTCATAGTTTTGAAAAAACTATTAAGACCAATCCAAGATAAATTTTGAAAAAATGAAGGAGGTTTATGTTCCTAAGAGGCCAATATACAAAAACATATCTCACGTTTTATACAGGTATTACAGAATTAGAGATACATGCACATCTTCACAGCCTAATTTTTAGATTTTGCAAAATCCAATTTTAGACATATTTTCGCAGAGCTTATTGTGAACAACTAGAAATTAATTTTAGGGAAACTGAGATACATTTATCTTAGTAACATGTATATCTACAAAAACCTCTTTCACTTTTTACATATCTATTTCAAATTGAGATATACAAAGCTATCATTGGACCCCAACTTTGCATAATTTATGGAGGAAAATGCATAAAGGAAGGAGACAGTTAGTGACTTGGAAGCCTCATCATCAACTAAGAGTTGATATCAAATTCAAATTCTCTTCTTTATCACCATCAATCCATAAATATAGTGCCAAATAGATTCATTAGTTTTGAGTGTCCTTTTATTAAGTTCTATTTTTGTAAAACAGTTTGAGATATTTGTAAATCAATCTTGATATTTTTTCAAGATATTCTAGTTTATAATTTGTATAAATACTTCACTCTTTGAAGTATTAGTGTGGAATAAATTGCTGAAGATTTATATAGACAATATTTCTATACCTGAAGGGCTTTTGTACCGAGTTTCATGTCAGCAGGCTGGATCAAATCAATAAATCATCATGTTTCAGGATTCATGTGTTGGGAATCAAGTGAAGTATTTTATTTTGTTATTTGTTAAATTTTCTTATGTTTTCCATTCAGAAATAAATGTATTCTAAAGCTTAATGTGAAATACCGAAAAGATATATTAGAATTTGTTAAAAGCACTCTTTTATTTACTCGTTTTCATTTTGATGTTTTCTACTAATTTCCAGAGTAGGGAACCCTTAATTTCTCCCTCTTTCGAATGACCTCTGTCCTTTTCATTCCTTATCTGGATCAAAGAATCATTTATTACTCTTTACTCCAATTAAACCACTTCACCAATCAACCTCAAAAATCTTTAGTAACTCTGTTATCTTGCCCTGAAAATATTTGACTTTAGTCTTTGATCCTGACCTATCTGCTTGACACATTGACTCCATTTGCCCAATGGAAAAACAGATCTATCTCTATCCATCTCATTAAGTGATTTTTTCATACCAAACCAAACCAAATATCAAAACCCATTTTCCCCATATAACTAGCCTAAAATCATATATAAAAAACAAAGTTAAATTTTATAGAGAGAGCTCTCTCTCAGCCTTAGGAAGGCTAGATCCTAAGACATAAAAGTAGGTCAGCGGTTACCTCGGTGTGTTCTTTCTTTAACCTTGAGAAAGTACTAAGTGATAACAGGATGCACTTGGTTTTTATGACTAGGTTGGGCGAACTTCACCCTTCCAGGAAATGACTTGCTTCTATCACATTTCCAATGTTGAATTCCTCTAATACTACTCATGGAACTCTGACTCTACCTTATAACTAGAATTATTTAATGACATAAAAACTTATCACTATGATAGGTTGTACTTCATAAGAGACTAATAAGAAGCTTAAGTATGGTATATCCACCTTCACCTTTCATTTGCACACAGAACATAGAGTTATCTTAGTCATCAATTTTTATGGATAAGGAACATTGGACATTTTTTTAACCCTTGGGGATGCTTAATTAACCTTATTTCAAATAAATTTATATTAGTAAATTATCTACAATGATATTGCCATAATTCCTCTTTGAACAAACGATATTCCACTGCTTTGGAACTTTCCACCTCAGTCATAATAACAAACATCATCAAGACCTAAAAGTAAGAAGAAAAAATCAGCTCATAATCAGGGAATGTAGTGACTTGTTTAAGGATCAAATTTAAAACCTTAGTGCCTTTTAAAGATCATTTATTTTCCCATCAAATAAGAAGAAAAGATAAAATTTTGAAGTGAGAAGAATGGTAACAAATTTTAAATGTAAGAACCCCCTTCCTTAGTGATAGTACATTTTGGTTTTGAAAGGAAATTATTTTCCCGATCTTTTAAATAATAGATTCCTCCCCAAGAGACCCTTTAGAGAGACCTTTTATTCAATTGATTTAAATAACTAAGTGTATTTTGTCTATTTCTTTCTAAGTCATCAAATTTAAGGGCAGAGTTAAAGAGACTACTAAATAAAAAAAAGTAGAGTGACTGAATGTCAAATGAAAATAACATCGATGAATCTCTTCAGATTTTATCACACAAGGGGTTTTTTTTTTCCTACTGGGTTTCCCCTCTTTCCTCTTTTCATGCATTGTATATGGGTACCTAAAATGACTATGTTGCCGAGACTCATTCATTTTGCATCACACTCACCTATGTTATTCTTAGGAGGGGGTGTTGATGTACATGCACCTAGATTAGCTTTATATCAACGCTAGAGATTGCATTCGATGTGCACTTGTCTTTAGATAGTTAACTTGAGTGTTGTACATGCACATAGTTAGTGTTAATTAGCTTTAGTTCAACTCTAGATATTGCATGCAATGTGCACTTGTCTTTAGATAGTTAACTCGAGTGCTTACATGCGATGTGCGTTTGTCTTTAGCTAGTTAACTCAAGTGCTTACATGTGGTGTGCACTTTGATTTAGTTAGTAAACTCTAGTGCTTGCATGTGGTGCATGTGCATATTAACATAACATAAAGCACACTTAGCTTCAGTTAGCTTTAATTATCAATATTAATTGCATGTATAACTAAGCTTAACTTAGTTTCTTTTATGTATTAATTCTAAAACTAATATTGATGAATTCATTTCACTCTCAATTTTAGTTGTTTTTCTTTTTCAACTTGACGAGTTTGTGCAATTATTCTTTAGCTAGATCCGTATTGTGCTCTAATAATTTTACAAAAAGTTTTTGTGAACCTTTTCAATAAATATTGAGTTGGAAGAATCCACAATGGAAAATGCTCTGGGAGGTGACAATTTGGAAATGGAGTTGAAGATAAAATATTACCCATCGTGCCCTCAACCAGATATGTCGATGGGAGTGATCCCTCAATCTGACATGTCTGCTTTAACTGTGTAGAAGCCCGACGATGTGTTGGGGCTTGAGATATTGAGGAACAACGATTGGGCGACAGCCAATCACATTTCTAACACGCTTATCATACATATCAGTGACCAACTACAAGTAACTAGTTTGTTTAAAATAATTTATAATAATAAATAAAGAGTTGATTTTGAAAAAAAAAATTACATCAAAATTTATATTTACTGGAAATGATTATATTAAAGTAGTGCGTATTCTTTTTTTTTGGGCAGACATTTAGCACTGTTAGGTACAAGAGCATATTTCACAGGACGTTGGTGAGCAAAGATAAAGTGAGAATGTCATGGTCCATCTTCTGCATTTATCCTCTTTATTCGGTGGTGGGCCCACTCAGCGAGTTTATAGATGAAAAGAATCCCCCAATGTTCGATGCAATGACGTACAAAGAATTGAAAGAACACAACAAAACGAAGGAATACCAGAAAACATGTTAGAATCTTGCTATGGGAACGTGCCTGTGTTAGTGCAGATGTAATAAACATAATCAATTTGTGATGTGGTTTCTCGCATCTTCGCTTTGTAAGTGTTATTAATCGACTGCTACTGTTGATATAATAGAAGTTATCGATTTCTTATATTATTTCTGCTTAGTTAGTTGTGAACGTGTTAGGTCATAGGTTAGGGCGTTTAGTGGAATGTTATTACTAGAATTTTGGGAAGTTTGGTTGAGGATGCACACTCCTTGAAATAGTATTGTCTATTTTCAATTTCTTTCATAAAAATTAGAACTCACCATTTAAAACTCGTGAGACTAAACTTATCTCATGAATTTTTTATATTCCTCCTTTAAAGTTAATATATAGCTGCTAAAAGTTGTCATTGATTCCAATATCCCACCATAGTCTTGAGTGGTAATATTGGTGTGAAATGGAAAATAATGCTTTATACTGAAAAATAAAATAAATCTAACGTGAAACACAACAAAACAGATATACTGATTTAAAGAGAGAAACCTAAATTTTCTGAGAAAGATTAGAAAAGACTATTGTATTAGTTTTTTTTCATGTTATGAAAAAAATTGGACAACTTAAATGGAAATACATGCTTATCTTCTGACTCTATGAGTTAAAATTAATTAAACCATATATTGTCTAAAACCTTTTCTAAGAAGGCGTGAAATAATTTTTAAAATAATTGAAATATAAATATATGTAGTTTTGTCAATCCAGAATGGACTAAGTCATTAAAAACTTCCCCATGAAATCCCAGGCTGACTAAGGTTAAGGAGAAAAGTTCATGTGGTAACCACCCTTTTCAACTTAACAAAGATGTGAAAAAAAGGTTCTCGTACTAATGTCATTTTTTAACATGGTTTTTAATTTAATTTCTAATTTTGAAATGGTAAATTTTATTAATTACTAGCCTAGATCCATTTTAAGTCCGGATCTATGATGTCGCGAGAGGAATCAAATTTCTCGAGGTAAAAACCTCTTTTTTGAATGAAAATTTTGAGGAAAGGTTTGCAACTCGAGATATTTGATCCCTCCCAGTGCTTGATATATCAAAATTTAAGATGGATCTCGGTTGGTTTGAGTCGTGAGTGGCCAACGAAAATATTTCGAACATATGATTAATTTTATCAACAACATGTAAATACATCTAATATTAATTTAACCATTTTAAATATGCTAAATATGTCTCACATTTATCTAATGATTTTAATTTTAAATTTTCTTAGTTAGCTTAGTTTTTTGAGATGATAAATACTTTAAAATAACTTTAATGATGAAAAATGATAAAATAATAATTTTGATTGAAAAGTGGCAATGCAATAGTGTTGAATGATAGAAAATGTGAATAACAAGAATGTATTCAATTATAAATAGTCTTCATCGTGATCAATCTCAAAATATTCTCTTCTACTATTCGTATTGTCATCCTTATTAGTTTTTTCATCTTTTCATATCAGTTATATGAAAAGGACAATTGAAATCATAAACCCTTTAAATATTTATCTTGATCTATTGTAGTAAACATCATACCTTGTCTCTCTTGCTATCCAATATTAATAGGGTTAATTACTATAACACATAAATCAATGTACATTGTCAATACTTTTTTGTGCTTACACTGAAATCAATGCACTCTATTAATCCAATGACTTTAAAATTAATGTACCATCATACACCAAATTAAATCGAATTAGAAATTAACATATACACTGAAATCAATGCATGTAATGCAAGAAATCAAATAAGATTAGAAAACAACATCTACCCTAAAATAAATGCATCTAATGCAAGTAATCAAATAGGATTAGAAATCAACACCTACACTCAAATCAAAACATCTAGTGCAAGTAAGCAAATAGGCTTAGAAACCAACATCTTCACTGAAATCAATACATCTAGTGCAAGCAATCAAATAGGATTAGAAAGCACCATCTACACATAAATAAATGCATTTAGTGCAAGCAATCAAATAGGATTAGAAACCATATACATTCAAATAAATTCATCTAGTGCAAGCAATCAAATATAATTAATAATAAACATATACATTGAAATTAATGCATCTAGTGCAAGCAATGAAATAGGATTCGAAATCACCATCAACACTGAATTCAATGTGTTTAGTGCAATCAATCAAATAGGATTATAAATCCTATACATTGAAATCAATGCATCTAGTGCAAGTAATCAAATATCATTAGAATTCAACATCTACACTAGAATAAATGCATCTAGTGCAAGCAATCAAATAGTATTAGAAATCACCATCTACATTGAAATCAATGCTTCTAGTGCAAGAAATATTCTTCCATCTCTCCCCCCTCCATCTATATCTATATCTCCCTCTTTATCTCTTTATCTCACCCCCCAAACACAAATTCTCTCTCACTCTATATCTATCAATCTCTTTGTCCCTCCCTCCCTATCTCCATCTCTCTCTTCTTTCTCTTCACCTTCCATATATATCTCTATCTCCCTCTATCTCTCTATATCAACGATAAAACATACACTATAATTATCCAATCTATCTATCTATCACTCCCTCCTCCTTTCCTCCTCTCTCCATCTCTCTCTCTTCCACTTCCCTCTCACCCCCCCGATTCTATGGCTCTTCCCTCCTACTATCCTCCCTCCCTCTCTCTCCATATTCCTTATCACTCCCTCTCTTTCTCTCTACCCATTTCTCTCTCTATGTTTTTCTTCTTACATCCCTCTCTCTCTCTACACCTTTATCTCTCTATGTTTTTCTTCTTACATCCCTCTCTCTCCCCCTCCATCTCCAGCTCTCTTTCCCTACCTCGCTCAACTCTCTCACATCCTCTCTCTCTCTCTCTATCTCTCTCTCTCTCTCTCTTCAACTTCTAAATTTATTACTACATCCCTCTCTCCCTCCTTCTCCCCCCCTGATCTTTCTGTCTCTTTCTTTTTCTCTTAAACCAAGCGCAAATAATGAAATAGGATTAGAAATCACCAAAATCAATGCATTTAGTTGAAACAATCAAATAGGATTATAAATCATATAAATTGAAATCAATGGATATAGTGCAAGAAATAAAATATAATTATATATCAACATCAACATTGAAATTAATGCATCTAGTGCAAGCAATCGAATAGGATTAGAAATCACCATCTACATTGAAATTAATGCATTCAGTGCAAGAAATCAAATAGGATTAGAAATCATCTACATTGCAATAAATGCATCTAGTCGATGTGAAACACATGAGGCTAACAACCAATATTTTGAATAGAGTTGGATTGAAATTTGATCGTTCATCATCCTTACTTAAATTTGTACCTATTGGAACTGGTGTAGGGGCAAGTTTAAAACTTTCCATCTGCAATATTTTCAACAAATCTCTAACATATCTATTTTTACAAATAAAAATTCCTTTTTGAGATTTCTTAGCTTCTATGCCAAGAAAATATTTCATGAGACCAAGATCTTTCATCTCAAAAATTTTCATCATGACTGCTTTAAATTCATTTAACTGAATATAACCTATACAAATCATGTCATCAACATAAAAGGAAACAATCATAATTTGTCCATGCTCATTTACCTTTGTGTACAAGGTGGACTCAATATTGTTTCTGCAAAATCCATTCTTGATCATGTAACTATCAATTCTATTATACCAAGCTCCAGGAACTTGCTTGAGTCCATAGAGCACTTTCTTCAACGTGTAAAATTCATCTTCTTTACCTTCAAGTTCATTACCTGAAGGTTGTTTCACATAGATTTTTTCTTCTAGAATTCCATTCAAGGAGGTTGATTTCACATCCATCTGATATGATTTCCACTTATTCTGAGTTGTTGTGGCTAGAAATTCTCTTACAGTATCCAATCTAGCTACTGGAGCAAATGTTTCTCCAAAATATATTCTCGATTTCTGTGAGAATCCTTTTGTTAAAAGTATTTCTTTAAATATATCAATTTCACCTTTCTCATTAAATTTTTTCTTATACACCAATTTTACACCAATAATATTTTTATTCTTTGCTAAATTACCCAAATACCATGCATCACTATTTTCAATAGCTTCGATTTCTTCATCCATGGCTTGCACTTAATTTTGATCTCTTATTGTTTCTTCAAACAAAATTTTTTTGAATGAAAACAATGCAAAATTTGAACTAAAATCCAAATCAGCATAAATATATTTCAAACTTCTCATATTTCTCTTACCATTCCTTGATCCACCCCCTAATTTATTGTTGGGAAAATCTTGATCTGTTGATATGCTTCAAGATACATGTTGCTCAAAAAATCTTGGATTCTTGCTAGCATGACTCTGTTTGGTGTCTTCTCTTGTGATTCTTGTTTCTACTTTTCTGTTATTTCATCTTCTTCCATCAGTGGCACTTGTGAATCAACTTTTTTATCTATAGTACCATTCCATGATTCTTGTTATTTGAACACAACATATCTACTAATTATGGTCTTCTTGCTTATATGGTTGTTGTTTTGGATTAGTCGCACGAGTGTATGAAATCGCATGAGCTTAGAGAGTGTGGTCTACTCTCTAAACTATTGGTAACAGGCAGAAAGTGGGGGAGCTCAAAAGCATAAAACTTAATGGAAATAATATGCTGAAGTATCCTGTAGTTAAACTAAAACTAAAAAACACAAATATATAGAAGCTATATAGAGAGTTCGAAACGATAATAATGCAAATGATGGCTTGATGGCCTATTCTTATTAAAAGTTTGAAATGGAGAAGAAATTTTACCCACTTGCTAAAGGGCACTTAGGCAATGGCTCTAGGTCTAGATGCAAGGATGGTCCCGATGCAATGATGTTTCCTTCCAAGCTCTGCCTCTGATGCAGTCTCACTCTCTCTCTCTACTGTGGTCGACTAAGATGTTGGGTGGCCAACTATCGAGCCCTCTTTAGCTCCAGCTCTGGGTCACACACAATGCTGGTGTTGCTGTGGCAACTTTGGCCAACATAGCATTGTGATCACCATTTCTTGATCTCTTGGTGGGTTTATATAGGTGAGCTTCAAATCCTCCTTCCCTCTCTTGGTACATGATGGATGGTGACCCAAGGGAGAGGTGTGATTCCATTGTGTGCTCAAATATTCTTTTGTGTGCTCACATAACGCCTAAGGAGGCGCTGGTGGCTGTCCTTAGGCAGATTTCACATAAGGAGTAACTGTCCTTTTCTTTTTGTGGTCGCGGAAATTGACTTTTTTCCATTTCCAGGAATGTGCGCTTATCAGGAAAAAAGGCGCGTATAAGGCACTCTTCTTGAAGGATAAAGCACACATTTGAGCATTTATGACTAGTTCAAATGTGATTTTCTCAAAACCTTAGAGATTTTAAATACTTATTGATTCCATATTGTATTCATGTCCTGTGAATCCTTGGGATCGAAATTAATTGATGTCGTCTTCTATTGTATGATTTTCCAGTGTTAACAGTTGCCCCCTAATGTGTGAGGTCTAGGAAGAACTGTATAGCTGAAATACATTATAGTTTATTTTCTGTATCATACGCAGAGAGAGAGAGAGAGAAAGAGAGAGAGAGAGAGGTATATGTGTCTTTTGGAATTGAAAACACCTTGCACCATTTTAGAGATAACCATGACCTGAGGGACCACCTCCAAGCAGAAAAAATATACAACATATTTACAAAATTTCAACGAGGCGGGCATGTCCTATGCTTGTGATGCCATGGATAGTTAAACAAAAGTTGACAGATACATGTGTTGTCTATGCCACTACTGTGGTAGTGTTGCTGGTGGTTGCTGACGATGACTACTGACGCCCTCAGGGGAATTTTTTCTTTGATGATAGGTGGAATTTCGTACCCATATGCATAGTATTGGTATGGCATATCATTGCGCAATGTACGCATATGTACTGGATGGGACCTTCTCGTGTAAGCATTGTTGTCAGAGACGCTTATGGAGGCACGGGTCTTCGATAGATATGATCAAAGTGCAATGGTTGTAAGGTATGATACCATCGTGACATGAAAGATTTTTCTATGGTCGAATGTCAAGAGGATTGATGACATCTATGGAAAATGATGTCTCCCACAGTGCCACCCAAGGACACCCCTTTGCATGGGGAGGGGTCATCCAAGGTACCGCTTCCTTTTTGGAAAAGAGGGGTTAAGGTCGACAAAAAGGAAGCCTTAACTAAACCATGGGTTGCCGACCTAAGGGGTTGGGAACCGAGATGTGATGAGTTTAACATAGGCATGTTGGTGAGAGGTGACTGAAAACGGATGAGGGGGATTCAGTGGCCTGAGGTCGAAGTATACTTGAGCAGCTTGGTGGCAGTCATAGGTATTTTTGAAGGAAAAATCCCTGGAGTCGGTAGGACTTCCAGGGCAGGTGTGAACCAGCTATGATTTTCGTAATGGTGCATGCATGGGGGGTGAAACACTTCGACCAAGGGAGATGGGGGAATTCTGCCATGGGATAAAAGGTGAAATATGAGGGCGAATTGGCAAAGGGCATTGTTTGCGGTCTTTTTGCACTTACCAAAATAATCAAATAATGGGGTTTGGTTTGTACAAAACACAAAGACAGGTACCCCAAAACATGAAAGAGGGTCGCTCACTGAAGGTGTGAGGATGGCGTTTTTCTGGGGGTATGGTTCCCATTGGTTTGTCTCATGCACGGGGTTGATGATGCATAAGATGTCGTAGATGGGATTATGCTAATGGAGGTATGGCGGGTCAAATGTGGTGTGAGGAGGTGCACTTTCAATCTTCTTGTACAACCTGATCATCTAGGAAGAGGGTTGAGTTTGAATGATGAACTTGACCTTATGCATGATATATGGATGGGCACGAGGTGCTTCCTGGACTAAAATGGCATGGCCATGGCATCACTTGTGGGGTGATGTATGGTCTACTTTAGATGATGATCGCCATGGAGGGGAGGCTCTACCGACCATCGCAGGAATTTATCATATGCAGGGTGAGTTATCCAAGTGGATATTGGTGGCCACCTGCCTATTCCACTTGGGGCCCCACCATTGTCTCTTTCAGTTTTTCAGTTTCAGCACAACTTACTATTTTTAGCAGTTTTTCGGGTCTTGAACATCCGGAGCCGCTTTGAGGCCCTAAACGATGTTTTTTGGGCACCGTGCATCCAGCGAATATCATTCATTTTCAGAATGGATATTCATGGCGAAAGTTGTAGTCCTCGGATAGATCTTTCTAATGACGTATCATGTGCATCAAACGGAGATGGTATGCCAAAGTTACGTCCCTGGGAAGTTGAAACACCAATTTACCCAAACGGGGCCCATAGTTTTGGCGCTTCATCTCCTAGAGTTAGGTTTTTGGATGTGTAGAGTTCTCCATTGTTTCTCAATAATAAATAGGCCCTCAAGCCTTATTGTAACTTAGTTCAGAGGTCTGTAGCCGCCACATCTCTTCTCAGAGATAGCTACCAGTTCCCTAGCTAGTTTTATTTCCATTGTGTCTATAAGCGAATTTCAGTTCTTTGATATTAATGAAATGAAGTGTTATTTCTGATGCATCTCTGTATTTATGGTTATGTGTTTATTATTTTTCATTCTTGCATAAATTTGAATCAGTGGTATTAGAGGGGTCTACTTTTTCTCGATCCTTCTTTTCATGTCCCGAGCGAGGTCGAGGTATAAGGAGTTAGGGCTCGATCTGGTGGAACCTTTGCAAGATCAGCCTCGCAAACCCCAACGGACGCCCATGGGGGACGAAACGAAATATGAGGGATCAGGAGATCCTATCAAAATATTGCTCGAGGAGACCCTCAAAAAACAAAGCAACGCGATGACTTTGCCTAGATCCTTCAACGGCTGCCCACCGACGGTGCATCTGCATCAAGCAGCCACTCTGGAGGTGCGACTCCTTTTAAGGTACAAGTAAATTTTGACACTCCCATATTTGAGGGTCAAATAGATGTAGATGCCGTAGATAGATGGTTGAATCTATTAGAAGGATGTTTCTCGGTTCATGACTTTTCCGACAAGGAGAAGATTATTTTTGCAATCCTCAAAGTTGCCCCCCATGTCAAGGACTGGTGGGAAACCCATTGTGAGAAAAAGGATGAGACAGAACCCTCTGCGTTATCGACCGTACCCACTTGGAATTCCTTCTGAGATGTCGTCAAGGAACAATACTATCCCATGGGGAGCTATGAGGACAAGTACATACAATGGACCGTGCTGCGGCAACAAAGGGATGAAGATGTGCATGAGCTGATGAATCTGTTCCATACCCTGCGCACCAAGTTGGGTATCAAAGATTCAAAGAAACATCTGGTGCTAAAGTATTGCAGTTGTCTGCACAGATACATTCAGGAGGAAATGGATTTCCTCGACATCTCCTCGCTTGGTACGGCATACCAGTATGCTGCCAAGATTGAGCAGAAATTCAAATAGAAGAAGTGAGACTTTGGATCTGCGAATCAAAAGTAAGGGAAAGGTGCTCCCAAACCACAGAACAAAGGACAGAGCCAAGGCATGGTGACTTAAGAAAACCTGTCAAAGCCACAAGTAAAGAACAACACCGCAAAGCCAAAGAATGACACGGGAAAGTAGTGTGAGTTCCATAAGAGCTCCACTCACAACACAAGTGAGTGTCAGGCCAAGCAGTCGCTGGTGGCTGAGATGTGGTCTTATGAGTCAGATGCATGCTCCAACTCTAAATCAGAACCTGACAAGGGGAATGAAAAAGGGAAATAGATTATTGATGCGGAGCCTAATGCCATTGTTGCCACTACGAAGATCTAGAAGGAGGAACCGAAAGATCTGGAGGAGGAGGAACGTCTCTTCCACTCCCAAATGTGGGTAAAGGGCTCCCCAGTACAGTTCATTGTCGACAATGGGAGCCAAAAGAACCTCATTTCGAAAAACACCATGAAGCGGTTGGGCTTGCCGACCACAGCTCACCCACATCCATACACCTTCGGATGGCTTCACCAAGGATGAGATCTCCGCGTCGGCCAGCAGTGCCACCTTCCCTATAGCATCAAGCCCTTCACGGATGAGGTATTATGTGACATTGCTCCTATTGATGTTTCTGATGTATTATTAGGGCAACCATACTTGTGGAAGAGTCATGATGTGTATGAATCTCGGCCTCGCGCTGTTATTGTTACTTTGGGAAATCAG
Organism: Pinus albicaulis; assembly: GCA_034641835.2. NCBI lineage: Eukaryota > Viridiplantae > Streptophyta > Pinopsida > Pinales > Pinaceae > Pinus > Pinus albicaulis. The sequence goes on from CM076577.1 coordinate 386,892,091, forward strand.
TTGTATAGGATACCAAAGGTACCACCTCCTGCCGTTATCTCTTTGGTTATTGCAAAAAAATGTAGTAAGCTCATTTCTCAAACAAGGAAATTCGTTTTCCTGATGATCCGCCCCCAGGGCAAGAGGAAGACTATGGCCATGACCTCCAGACAAGGCTCCTCTGCACGACAACAACAAATGGATAAGGTTGTGGAGGAGTACGGGGGCATCTTCACCTCACCCACAGGGGTTCCTCTGCACTGTCAGGTCAACCAATTGATTTATCTAACCCCAGGTGCACTGCTACCCAATGGAATGATCTATCTGCGCTCTGTTCTGGAGAACGATGAAATCAAGAGGCAGATTCAGGAGCTCTTGCAAAAAGGTCACATCCGACCAAGGTCATCACCCTGTGGGAGCCCGATCATGTTGGTACAGAAGAAGGATGGGACGTGGAGACTCTGTATTGACTATCGGGTGCTGAACAAGATCACTGTCTGGAATAGTTACTCGATCCCACAGATTGATGACCTTCTAGACCAACTCAAAGGTGCAAAATATTTTAGCAAGACTGACTTGAAGTCAATGTATCACCAGGTACCGATTTAACCCTCCGATGTGTGGAAGACTGCCTTCAAAGCCAAGGAAGGCCTTTTTGAATGGATGGTCATGCCTTTCGGGTTGACGAATGTTCCCGCAACCTTCATGAGGATGATGGAAGACATCTTACAGCCATTCACCAACTCATTTGTAGTGGTGTACTTGGATGACATTCTGATCTTCAGCCAGACTTGGGAATAGCACCTTCACCACATCCAACAAGTCCTCCAAACACTACGGCAACACAAGTTGTGTGCCAATTTGGGGCAGTGCACTTTTGGCATGACCCAAGTTCAATATATGGGCTACATTATTGATGAAAGGGGGGTGCATGTGGATCTAGCCAAGATCCAAGTCATTCGGTATTAGCCAGCCCCACCTACTATAGCAGAGCTTCACCGCTTTCTGGGTCTTTCTAATTTCTACTAAAGGTTCGTATTGGGATTATCTCATATCACTTGGCCCTTGAGTCAAGTCACCAAGGGAGGAACGTGAGAAAAATTCTTTTGGTCGGAACCTCAATAGAAGGCGTTCACAGAATTGAAAAATCGCCTCTGTTTTGCCCCAGTGCTCACTTTACCAAACTTGCAACAAGCATTTGAGATCGAGACAAATGCCTCTAACTATGCTATTGGGGCAGTTCTTACTCAACAGGGACATCCAGTGGCATATCATAGTGAGAAATTGTCTGACATAGTTCTTAAGTATCCCACTTATGAAAAAGAAATGTATTCCATTCTGCAAGATTGTTGACAATGGAAGCATTACATTTTGGGGAAGGAAACAATCATCCACACAAACCACCGGCCCCTGCAGTTCATATAGACACAAGGGAAGTTGCATAATGATCGCCATCAGAAGTGGTCCACATATCTGCAATAGTTTCATTTTTACATCAAGTACAAGAAGGGTAGCACCAATAATGTTGTAGACTGCCTCAGCCGACCACCGATCATGGTGCTCACCACCGTGCTCAAATCTTGTGGGCATGAGACTTCTGATTGGCCACTTCTCTATGAGAATGACCCAGAATTCAGCCACACTTACAAGGCACTCTTGGGGGGTACGCAAGTTCCAAATTTTCACCTCCAAGATGCACTTTTATGTCACCTGGGACACTTATGTGTTCCTTCAAGCGAGCATGCCAAGATGATATGGGAAGCACACTACAGTCGAGTCGCTGGGCATTTCAGGGTCGAGAAAATAGTAGCAATCCTACAGAATTATTTCTATTGGCCGAACCTTCGAAAGTATGTTGAGAAGCACATCAGATCCTGCACTGCTTGTGCCATTGCGAAATCGACCATCAAGAAGCAAGGCCTATATACTCCGCTACCTACCCCTAGTCAGCCTTGGGAATTCATCTCCATGGATTACATGTCAGGCCTGCCTTCTAATAACTAGGGAAATGACTGTGTTTTCTTGGTCGTCGATAGATTCTCGAAGATGGCCATCATGGCGACCTGCAAGAAGAATATCACAGCAAAAGCCACTGCTAAACTCTTCTTTGAACGAGTGTGGGTGCACTTTGGGATCCCACAATCTATCATATCAAATCGAAATAGCAGGTTCCTCAGCACATTTTGGTCCAGCCTCTGGTCAATGTTGGATACCAATCTCACCAAGTCCACAACTTTCCATCCCCAAATAGATGGCCAGACAGATGTCGTCAACAGAATGATTGTACACATTCTGCGCATGTACAATTCAAAGCATCCACGCACATCAGATGAGAGCCTCCCATATGTACAACATAGTTATAATCGGGCTCTCCATAGTTCAATCGGCCATAGCCCCTTTCAGGTGGGCTTGGGGTTCCAGCCACTATGTCCTATTGATGTAGCCATACCATTTGCAGCTGCTCAAGCCGATTCAGCTCATGTCCAGTCTGAAGTTGACAAAGCACGTAGCTTCATCGAGTGCATTCAACACATCCACCAATAGGTTCATGATATATTGGACAGAGCCAATGCCAAGTATAAGAAATGCCATGATCAACACCGGGTGCCACAAAACTTCCAGGTAGGCGACAAATTATGGCTTCATTTGCAGAAGGAGCGCCTCACTGGACCCCATCGCAAGCTTCGCTCGCTCCGATATGGGCCATACACCATCACCAAGGCTGTAGGGAACAATGCCTTCAAGCTCATTATTCCACAATTCCTTGGTCTGCACCCAATCTTCAATGTGGATTGCCTTCGTCCTTACTTCCCACCTCTACTGGACTCCTCAAACATTGCAGAACAATTCACACCAACAGAGTTAAACCAAGACTGCATGGAACAGGCCACCACAGATTGTATCATGGACATGAAAATAAAGAGCACTCGCCAACATAATATCCAACTGTATCAGGTTGTTAAAGCTGGCCAACTCCTACACCAAGACAAGTGGTTCATCAGGGACCAAGTTCAATAGAAGTTTCCTCATCTCATGGGGGAACTCAATGTAATGGGGACCATTGCTTCCTCAGGGAGGAGGAATTATGGAGGTGGATATTGGTTGCCACCCACCTATCCACTTGGGGCCCCACCATTGTCTCTTTCATTTTTTCAGTTTCGGCACAACCTCCTATTTTTAGCAATTTTTCAGGTCCTGAACTTCTGGAGCCGTTTTGAGGCCCTAAACGACGTTTTTTTGGCATCACGCATCAAGCAAAAGTCATTATATTCCAAAATGGATATTCGTGCTGAAAGTTATAGTCCTTGAATATATCTTTCTAATGACGTATCATGTGTGTCAAACGGAGATAGTATGCCAAAGTTATGTCCTTGGGAAGTTGAAACATCAATTTACCCAAACGAGGCCCATAGTTTTGGCGCTTCATCTCCTAGGGTTAGGTTTTTGGATGTTTAGAGTTCTCCATTTTTTCTTAATAATAAATAGGCCCTCGAGCCTCATTATAACTTAGTTCAAAGTCCTGTAGCCGCCACATCTCTTCTCAGAGATAGCTACCAGTGCCCTAGCTAGTTTTATTTCCATTCTGTCTGTAAGAAAATTTCAGTTCTTTGATATTAATGAAATGAAGTGTTATTTCCACTGCATCTCTGTATTTATGGTTATGTGTTTATTCTGTTGCGTTCCTGCATAAATCTGGATCAGTGAGGTGATGATAAATATGGTCGGGTATGAGGACCCTATGGTTTATTTCTAATGGAGAAATGATGCCAAGATATGCAAAGTACTGTGGGACTCTATCATGTTGGGGGTAGGATGATACCTGCTCTTGATCCTTCAGTGGATGGTGTTGTAAGTAGTTTACAGGTTCTTCCTGCAAAAACAACTATGTCAAGTGAAAGCATCTTCTTTTCATCAAATATTATTGAAAGGCATGAGCTTTAAAAAAGGAACATGGGAGAGTGCATACCTGCCGGTGCAGAAAATTTATTTTTTCAGGAGTGAAAATGTGTGGCACCACCTCTGTTTTTTATGCAGTGCTAATCATAGTGTTGCTTTTGGTTTGGTGATCAGATACTCTAAGCTCCAATTTTTCCTTAGGAGTTGTTACTTGGGTCCTAGTTTTGATTTCCGTTGGGGTTGCCCCCAGACTAAGATCGGGGGAGGGGGCGTTGCCGATTACTACCCCCTATCCAAGATGTCCCTTTTTTTTGTTTCTCGACTTCTTTTTGCAGAATTTGGAGGATTATCATAATTATCCTGGTTGTATGGTTATTAATGAGCCTAGGAAGGGTTGCACTAGATTGATCGGCACATTAAATTTTTCCATTGGTTCATTCTATGCAGGAAATGGGGGATATCGGTTCTGTTGTCCCTTGTTGGTATATGAGTGCCTGGGTGACTTTCATGATAGCTATGTTGTGATACGTTCTAAGTAGAATTGTATGAGTATCCAGGGTATTGATTAATGCTGCCTAGGTGTCCTTGGGCCAAAGACCCAATCGAACCATCTGCAGAATCGACATGCATGGTGCTACTGCTAGCTAGGTGATCTTGGGAAAAATACCCAATCAAACCGTTTGCAGAATCGATGCACATGGTACTACCGCTGCCTAGGTGATATTGGGTCAAAGACTCGATCAATCCGTCTGTAGAATCTAACTACCTGGTAACTCCCTAAGTTCCATGGGTGCTACTACTGCCTAGGAGATCATGGGTCAAATACCTTATCAAACCATTTGGAGTAGAGGACACACCTGGTAACTTCCCGAATACAGATTACTGTTTCCTAGGTGACCTTGGGCCAAAGACTCTATCAAACCATCTGTAGTAATTGATGCACCTGATAACACAAGTGGATGAGGTGACCAGGTTCCCCTGTTCCTGGTTGGTGTATGGTGGCTTGGAGGGAGGAGGGACAATTGATTTCCTTTCAGGTGACTATCGTTCCTCCTGTAGGCACAGGATGGTACGACGTTCGTCATTGACAGACTGGATGGAGGGATCCTCTTGATAGGATCAATCGACCGCATGTAAGGTGTCCCTATATCATGGTATTTCTAGACAATGGTAGGTATAATGCCCATAGGTGTCAGAGATAGTGCATGCGTGATTGGTACACAGTGTTTTTCTTATACTTTTGGTGGAAAGTTCCCTTTTGTGGGAATGTCGTGTCGAGGTGCCTGCCTTGCAGCCGAGGAGTGGTTTTAATTCGTCTAACTCTGGACATATGTGGGTCAGGTTTATTGTGACATCACATATAACACAGGCTGATGACTCCCTTTTCACGGTGGGGATCACCACTTTCTTTCCTTTCTTGGCGATTTTCTTGGTCGTGGTCACCGTTTTCGCAATGGGTATTTCCCTTATGGGGGCGGTTTCAACTGCTGCTTGGGTAGGTTGGGGCTCGTCAGGACTGGGGGGATTTAACACAAATGCAGTAACATTGGTAGCTGTTGTTCCTAAACGGGTAACGAGGTACCAAATTGGGAATGCCAATGATATGTTGGGTAATACCAGTGTTGCCAAAACCTGTTGGGCAGTGAAGCCAGGAGGTGGGTAGAGGAAAGGAGTTTGGGAGGCGGCGTAGAGTAGTGAAGCTGCCATGGTTACTGCCTCAGTGTCATTACTGCTTGAGTCCAAGTCCTGACTAACCTCGGTGCTTGATGTGGACATCATGCGTACCGGGGCCCCTGTGGCATCAGGTGATACCTTAGGGATAATGGGAGGATCTCCTAGGAATGACCCTAGGACGGACGACGGTTTTAATTAGCTAGGGAAATATTCTTGATACCATGAAAGACCATCTATGGCTGTATCTACATAGGGTAGAACCATATCTGTGTTGGTCAAGGGACGCTTTTCACTGTGCGTCGTCTGGTCTACTGTGATGACTCGATCCTCATGGGGGAACATCATGATGTGGAAGATGGAGGATTCTATGGCAGACATGGTGTACATGTAACTCTGCCCAAGGAGTATATTGTAATCCAAGTGAGTGTCCAAGACTTAGATGTATATGTGGATTGTCTTGTTGGCTAAACAGACCAGTACATTTTGGAAGAGGCCGACGAGGGTCGAGGGACGACTGTCGTATGCTCTGAGTGTGATCATGGAAGGTTTGAGTTCGGGGGCCCCTAACTTCTGCCATACATTCTTTGACATGATGCATGTGGATGCACCCTCATCAATGACACATCGGTGAATAGTGATATTCTGTACCAATACTAGTATCTAGAAGGCGACCATGGAGGGAAGCCTAGGGGTGGCTTTGTCTAAGTCAAAAGCCATCATGCGCGTGTCAGCGGGGTCGACAGTGCCTAATGCAGAAAGTAGGGCTTTTCATTATTTTTGGCATAACTGGAGTACTTCCAATATGGACATAGCAGCAGGTGATTGAGCTAAATCATTTACGATGCTATAATTATGGGCCGCTTCGGAGTAGTTACCTGCTTGCCTATTAGGCCCTTTTACCATTTTTGGTAATGGTTCCAAATGAATCTTCGGAATGGTTAAAGGTGCAGTTGGTGCATTCGTACTATCCCCTAACGTACTAGTGTCTGGTGGGGTGTCGTAGCTGTGATTCCGTGTTTGGAAAAACATTTCTTCCCCAGCCATGTAAATTTCATGGTTTTTTTTCCTGGAATATCGAGGTTTTGCTGCTGAGTGCTAATCATTCCTTGATGGGGCAAGGGTTCTTGCATCATTGCAGTTGTCTGGGAAGACCCTCCTTGTCCTCGGTTGCTCTGTAGCTTTTTAAGCTCAGGGAGATCAGGATAGTGGTGAGTATAGTGCCCGTACTCACCACATATTGAAAAAGAATGGTTTGTTCATAGAGGTGGCCTTTTGCCTCACCTTTGGGCATGGCTTGGCTCCTGGTTTTGATTCCGGTTGGAGTTACCTCCAGCCTGGGATCGCAATGGGCACTGTTGGTTGCTGCCCCCCTATCTAGGGTTCCCTTTGGGCTTGCTTTTTACCTTTTTATTAACCACGTTAGGAGGGTAATTCTCCTGATCATATTGGTGTGGTTGATTTTGGGACGGTTGCACAAAGTTCACATGTGCATTGTTTTGCATAGGTGGGTTGTGTGCTTGGGACTGAGCATATTGTTGTCCCATGTTTGCACCTGGCCATTGGGGGGGCGGGTTCTTCCATCAATTTTTATTCCTGTGTATTGGGTCCCCTTAGTCAGATGATAAGGTCCTCCTTAGTGATATGCTGGCACCCTATTAGTAAAATTTTGCTGCTACATCTGATGAATTTGAAATCTGGATTGAGACATGTTCTCGGTAGACCCATGTGTGTAACTGAGATTTTGACTCTTTCTGCATAGGTAACCTTTTGTCATTGACCCAATAAGTCCGTCTGCAGAGTTCGATGTGCCTACCAATTCTTGATAAGATTGCAGGCATGGGGCATTGGGCAGGATATTGTATATGTATCCTGACTACGTGTAGATCAGTTCAAGATGTTGGGCTTTATGGATTGCGTCCTCTTCGGATTTGGGGTTATGTTGCACCACATCCTTTGAAATCTCTGCCGTCATAGTTTTCAAGAATAAATCTAAAAGGACTCGTTCGTCGAGTTTTGCTTTGCATAAAATGTGACACTGCCTCCACTCATGGAGATGCTCTAAAGTATGGGTAGAGGGGGATTGTCTGAAATGAGTGAGTAAATCCATTCTCGAATCGTGGTGAATGGGAAACTGAAATTATGTGAGGAATGCAATATCGAGGGCACTAAAGGTTCCATGCGAAGCAGGAGGTTTCTCCACGTACCATTTCACGACCACTCCCATAAGAGTGCATTGAAATAGCCTCAACTGAATAGTATCATCTATGATGTTATTCGATGAGCACCATAGGTGAAAGGTCATTATATGATTTCCTGGGTCTTCCTCTTGCTTGCCTTCAAACTTTGGTATGTTCGAAGGGAGCTTCGTGGGCATGGTAGGCCAATTTCGGTTGTGTGCAATGGGGTCATTGGTGAGCTTTGTCAAATCCAATAGATTTAATGCCACTAAGAAGGGTGACTAGGAGGTTGACGCCATGGCAATGTGTGAAGACACGAAGTTCTGGTTAGAATGAGGGTTAGTCTGTGACGTACCCGGTTTTGAATTCAGCTGGCTTCCCGTATGGGATGCACTCCTCTGCCCCCCAGGGGACGAGGGGGGAGCGGTGTGTAGTGTGGTGTTGGGATACTGATTAGGGTTCCCAACTAAGGTTTCTCCAAGAAAGGAGGAACCAGTTACTGTGGCAATGTTCCGTATTTGACGCCTAAACAACAAAAGACCTAGAACCCCGCCTGGTAATGCGGGGAGGTCCAAAAGACGCTTGGACTGACGAGGTTCTATTGGAACCATTTGAGTGTTGACCAGGTTAGGTTTTGGAAAAATCTTGAGGGGATCAAGTCTGTGATCATGAAAAATTTACAGCCACATACATAAAACAAAGCGAAAATTAAATGAATTTTCCTTTAGCTTTAATCTATGTGATCAACCAAGCAAAAAATGGTTTCTTTTTTCTTTTGCACGTGATACTCAAAATCCTAGAAGACCTATTACATCCTCACACACTCAAAATTAACTAGGCCTTGAGATGATTTCTTGCGAATGCTGGCACAATGTCCCGTAAGAGCTGGCGATGCCCCCAGTCAGCCGAAGAGAATCAACCAAGGTAAGGGTAGAGGGTCTGGCACTTACCTGCACCATCACCTATAGGGTAAAGGATTCCCTAGTTTTGGCCACTAAAAACCACTATCCCACATGAGCATTCAAGTCTTGGGCTTCTTGGTAGTCAACTAATAGTACCGAGTATCAGCTGGGTCAGGTAGCCCTAACTGATACCGTACGCACTGCGCCTAAGCCTAAGCCCCTCTGAATCGGGTCTCTTCTGTGCTTGGGTTTTCTTTTCCGTGGCATGACAGGTGGATTTTAAAACTCCCTAAATACACAACTTATATGTTTCAATATGAAGTGTGATCAAGGCAGCTTATTTGATGCCTACCCTCTTGATCCTAACTTAATCTATAAATTCTCTTGTGGCCCCTATGGGGAGAATTTAGTGAGTTGGTTTAAGTTATTTTTAGATGGATTTCTTTTCTTAGTGGGTTAATGTGTGTGAGTGTATGGTGAAAAATCTCATAATTTGAACATATGGATATTGGTGGTCCTTTACAAAAGTCCCCTAGTTAAACTATGTGACGTTGTTCCTTGCTCAAATGGAAATCATTTGCGAATAATGGGTCGCTTCCAAATATTCCTAATTAGTCTATGTGAGTGACTAAAGGGAGATGTAAAATCACAAATGTAGAGTGTTCATATGCTTTTCTAGGGTCTCCAACTGGTGCAAAGACAACAGAGATTACTTGCTCTAATTGGCGATTCAATCCTAGTCACGCAATTTCCTAGATGCAAAAATTGAATTTAAACTAAACAATTTCTACACTAGCTTATGCATGTGTGGTCATGAACCACTTACATGGACTATTTAAACTAAGTGTGCATACCAGAATGTGCAGAAAACATAAATTGTTCGAAAAGAAATGGTTAATTCGCCCCCTACTTAAACTATGTGAACATTTTTTGCAAAAACCAACTTAAATGAAAACTAACTAAATGCATACTGAAAGCAGAAAAAGGTGAGTTCTTAGAAGCTATGGGGTATCAACACAGGTATTGGCAGATACATTAGGGGCTTCTCAACACACTTACAAGCAGAAAAAAAATGTAAAAAATAGGGAGAAAAAATCTCTCTGCAATTTTTGCGCAAAAGCCCTTGACAGGTGTTGAGTCCCAAACTTGCATCTTTCCTATACACCTTTCTAGAATTTTTCCATTTACCTGGACCTCCTAAGTCATAAAAATCATTGCATATTAATCATAAAAGAGCATTTAAAGTGGTTTTTAACTATGTTTTGTGTCTGCTGTTTGAATTAGATTTTTGCTCATTGAGCTGCGGAATCTTGTCACTTTCCGCAGCTGCTTCAACTTTCCGCAGCCATTTTGTTAAATTCTATATTGCAGGTGTCTTCAGGCAAATCAAGCCACATGGGCAAGTTGGAAATGACATGGATATGGACCGAGTCCTATTGGCTCAGTCGAATTCATCAAAGAAGGCCGTGGTCAAAGGTAGTCAAGCGGTGGTCAACTTAAGAGTCCTACGGTGACAGAACTCCGTTTTTCACCACGTGAACACTTGCGTGGCCGTTCCTAAATCTCAGGGGACATATCAACACCTGTGAACTGCTCCATAAGCCAAATCCAACGGCCACCCTCCATAGATTTAATCTTCACGGCAGCCATAATGCTAGATTTCTGGACGTGGTTGTTCACGTGTCTTTTATCAGCGCAGATTGTAGAAAAGTAGTTATGTCATCCTCTGTTATAAATAATGCGTTCTCATACGCATAGTAGCTAGCTTTTGTAATGTAATTTTGCTGTAAAGAAAGCCCACTGTGCCGTGACATTATTTCCTTGTTATGACTGCATTTTGAATACATGAGAAGACTCTGTTCATAAGCATAATTCGTGGTTGATAGCTGTTCCCCGAGGATTGTGCAGAGGGCCCCTGCACACGCCGAGGTTTTGTTTATTGCTGTATAATTTCATGCTTTATTTCCTTACGTTCATTATGCCATAGTTATTCACGTGTATATATTACATCTCTTATGGTATTAACGTTTTATTTCTGTCCATAATTTTTCATGCTTTATACTGTTGTTAACTGATCAGTGTCTTTGTTCCAGATTACAGTAGGCAGCCCGAGCATTTGCACATAGTTTTACAATGACTAATGACATGGAATCAGTCTTGTCCTTCTGCTGATTTATTTTTCTTAGCTTTTAATTCCAGCACTGTTTTATTTATTTCAATTTTGTACATTTGCTTTATTAGTTAGATTAGATATTAAATTGCTCATGTCATTATCAGTTACCTCCGAAAGCCATAGCGAGACTAATGGTGAGGGATTGAAGTATGAGTGTGTAATTTGATATTAGTTTGTTTTTCTGCAAATTAGATATCAGATTGCTCAAGTTGTTTATGATTACCTCCGAAAGCCATAGCGAGACTAATGGTGAGGGGTCAGAATATGAGTTGATGTAATTTGATTTTAGCTTTACTTTGCTTGCAATTCTTGGATTTCTTTGAGCACAGTTTCTTTTGTATTTAGACAACAACAAGGGTAATGGGTTTCATGATCAATAGTTCACTGTTTGTTTGACTAGTATAGTGGCACATTTTCATTTTCTTTTAGGAATTAATTTTGTCATTCCATGTTTTAAAACCCTTTTGAAGTTTGAAGTTTGGGAAATCATTATAAAGGACATCATTGCCTTGAACATTTATATCCATACTTTTCTTTTAGAATTTCCATCTCACATTAGGAAACCAACCAAGATAAAACCCCCAAGATAAATAAAAAAACCCAAAAATGACAAAAAGTAAGAGATAGGTTATCTTGCACATATAGTGCGCCACACTTCGTCAGCTTACGAATCCTGGATTGAAAAATTAATGTAGCAATTTAGGAAACACTAAATTGACCAAACATTTTGGCGCCATTTCCGGGGAAGTGTAACTAGTTAGCCAATTTCTTAAAAAAAAAGAGAATAAAAAGAAGGGAAAAATTGATAACTTCTTGAAGTATGCTCTCCTCTTGCACCTAGTGTGACCTGGAGGATCATAAAAGAGAGTTATTGGTTCAATAATTTCTTCAGTTTTCTCTCTTCTTGCACCCAGTGTGACCTGGAAGATCAGAAAGAGAATTATTAGCCCAACTTAAAAATTAAAAAAAAAAATGACATGCATAGAGCAAGAGATTCTAGGGGAAGGTTTATAGCTACAGCAAAGAGTTCGATTTTCACAACTCCATATTCTTCAAGGCATAGACAAGATTCACCACCATCTACCCCTAGCCTTAAAATTCTTGGAATTCATGGAGTAGTTGAATTAGAGGATTCTCCTACACCATCTACCAAATCTCATTTAGAAGAAGATCCTTTCTTTATTTCTACATGAGAGTATATTGTAATTAAAGAAGTAGAATCACCTGAAGAAGAAAAGGGAGAAACTCCCTCTCATCCTCCCTTCATAGAAGAACCAGAGGACTCTGAGGACTCTAAAGAAACTATCATGACAGAGGAAGTAGTAGATGGATTCAGAGGTAGAGGTAGAGGTAGAGGAGGAGGAAATAATGGAGGCAACAATGGTGGAGGTGGAGGTAATAATGGAAGAAATAGGGAAGGAGAAAACCCATTTGGATTCCCTATAGTTGATGAGGAAACTCATACAACGATGAAAAACATCTCACCATCTGTCCTCCCCAACTTTGATGGATTGCGAAGTGAGGATCCTGAAACATTTCTGTTTGAGTTTGAAGTCGTGTGCCGAACCTATGACTATATGGAAGACTCTCAAAAACTCAAACTGTTTCCTTCAACATTGAAGGGTGGCGCTTTGAAATGGTTCATGGGATTAGTCACCCAATCTATTAGGACTTGGAATGATATGAAACAAACATTTTTGGATAGATACCTGGACTATTGCATGCCCACCAATCAAAACGATGAGGTATTCAAAATGGTGCAAAAAGAAGATGAAAATTTGGAGGATTTACTTGAAATATTTCAATACAACTTAAAAAGAGCAAAGATGAGCAACTTAGATAAGGAAAATTTGAAAGCCCTTCTATTAAAAGCCATCAGAGATGAATGGATAGATATTTTAAACACGATGGGGAAAGTATACATTTCTCAACTTCCACTTCGTGACATAATAGAACTATGTGTCCATCTCTCAAGGGGAAAATCTAAAATGGGAAAAGGGCCTAGAGATCCTTCTCTTATCAGGGAAAACAAATCTACAACTGGATCAGTAAGTAGGGCAGAGATTGGAAATATGCTTGATGAATTCAAAACTGATATCTTAGGGAGCCTTAGTGAACAACTAGACACCCTTAAAATTCAAAACAAGCAGAAAGCAGAAACTGATGCTCTAGCCATCTTTTGTCCGAAATGTAGGAAGAAACATGCTTTAAGGGAATGTCCCTTAGATGCAAAAGTTGTAGAAACATGTATGATTTTCTCAGAGAATCATGAGACCAAGGATTTTCCTTCAATTCCTGGACTCAAAGCTGTCTTTCAAGAAGATCCAAATTCAGTAGAATCTCTCTGTTTTGTTGCAAGAAGACCATGGCAAGGGCAACAAACTCAAGGGTTTAACAACCCTATGAATTTTCAACCCCCACCAAATTGGAATCCTTGGAAGAAACCTTGGCCCCAACCTCAAAATTCATATCAGTGATGGGTACAAGGTATGCAAAATCCTTATGGGAGATTTGCTCAATTTTATCAATATCCTCCATCTTTTCAAAATCAAAAAGCTCCAAAACTTCCAAACCCAAATATACAACTTTCATTGCCATTTGCACAACAACAACCTTCTCAACAAAATCCAAATCCTCAACTCATGCTTCCATTCCAACAAAAGACAAATCAACTTCCAGCTCAGCCATTGCCAAATCCCAACAATAAAATTCCTCATAATACTTACATGATAGAAGGACAACAATTTCCTACCTATATGATTGTTCCTCTCAATGATGTACAACTCAGGTCTGGTAGAGTTTTAGAAAAACCTTCTATAGATGTCCAAGAGAAAGATACCTCTAAGGAGGACTCTCTTAAAGTCAATAAGGGTTTTGAGGAAGCATCTCTTCAAAACTCAAACATTCAAAAAGAGAAAGAAAATTTAACCCCCACAACTCCTATAGTTGAGCAACCTGCATCTTCATCCACACCTCCTTTCCCTGAAAGATTACAAATTGATAAAGGGGTGGAAAAACAAATCTTGTTGCCTAACTATGATTTTCTAGATGAATTAAAGAATGTTTGTATAAATATTCCCTTGCTACAAGCCATTAGAGAGATTCCTATTCTATCAAAAACAATAAAGGAGTTGAGTCTCAAAAGACCAAGAAGGAAACTAAGAGATACAAGAAGAATCCACCTGGTAGGAAAAATTGCATATATCATGATGGGAAAAATTACCATGCAGAAGTATGTAGATCTAGGTAGTCCAATTCTCAAGACACATATAAATGGGATAGAAATTCCAAACACATTGATTGACTTAGGGGATGTTATCAACATTATGAGTTGATAGACTATGGAACAGCTAGAACTTCCTAATCTTCTTTTTACATCTACTTTACTGCAACTTGTAGATTGATCAATTATCAAACCAGATGGTGTATTAGAAGATATTTCAGTCTCCTTAGATTCTTGGGAGTATCCAGTAGATTTTATGATTTTGACTCCCAAGAGTAATCTACGAGGGCACCCACTTATCTTAGGAAGACCTTGGCTAGCCACAGCTGATGCTTTCATTAGTTGTAGATCTGGGGATATGTACATTTCTAATGGTAATTCAACAAAGAAATTCAATTTGTATCCTCCAGCAAAAGCAATCACAGAAGTAGGAGAAAATGAATGGGTCGATGATGAGGACACTATACAACCTATCTTTACCATTTCTGAAATCAGAGAGGATAGTCAAATTTTGAACACATTAGAAAATTTTGAGACATCTTCAGAATATGACCCCACACAATTTCAGTTGGAATCTGACATTGAATATTTATCATCAAGACAAATGTTTGTTTACTCTATGGAAGAGTTTGGTAGTTCTACCATTGAGATTTTTTTAGGAAAAACATTGAATATCAACAAAAATTTGAAAAAGTCACAACAGGAAGAACTAACCAAAATCTTGCAAAAACATTCTACTGCATTTGCATGGGAGTATACTGATATGAAAGGTATTGATCCTAAGACTTGAATCCATCATATCTATATTGAGGAAAACAATAGACCAATCAGACAACCTCAGAGAAGGATGAATCCAAACCTTAGGGAGATAGTGAAAGAAGAGCTCCAAAAACTAGTCAATGTAAACTTCATTTATCGAATTTCAGATAGTCGATGGGTTTCTTCTTTGGTTATAGTACCTAAAAAGAATGGTAAATGGAGGGTATGCATTGATTACAGGGAATTGAACAAAGAAACTTTGAAGGATCACTTACCTTTGCCCTTTATCGATCAGGTATTAGATACATTAGCAGGCAAAAAGTACTTTTCATTTTTGGATGGTTTTAGTGGCTATAAGAAAATTCAGTTAGCACCTGAAGATCAAGATAAGACCACATTTACCTGTCCATGGGGGAATTTTTCCTATCGAGTGCTTCCTTTTAGGTTATGTAATGCACCCGCAACATTCCAAAGAGCAGTACTAGGAATTTTTTCTGATCTAATCCATGATTGTGTAGAGGTTTATATGGATGATTTTATAGTTTATGGTAATTCATTTGAAGAGGCATTAGAAAATTTGGAAAAAGTCCTTATAATATGTAAAGAAACAAACCTTTCATTAAGCCATGAAAAATGCTTTATGATGTTTACTGAAGGGATTGTTTTAGGACATCATATTTCAGGAGATGGGATTAAGGTTGATAGATCTAAAGTTGAAGTCATCTCCAAGTTGCCTATTCCAAATTGTCAAAGAGATGTTAGAAGTTTTCTAGGATTTACTGGTTACTATAGAAGATTTATAGAAAACTTCACTAAAATAACATCTCCACTCTTCAAATTGCTTACAAAAGACTGTGAATTTAAATGGGATCCTGATTGTCAATCAACCTTTGAAACTTTGAAAACAAGAATATCTGAAGCACCTATCTTGAGAGGACCAAATTGGAAACTCCCTTTCCATATTTCTACGGATGCTTCAGATATAGCTCTGGGAGCTGTGTTGGGTCAAAAATATTTAGTTCCTTATGCCATTTATTATACCAGTAAAAATTTGACTCCCACAGAGTTAAACTATACTGTGACTGAAAAAGAGTTTTTAGCTGTTGTTCATGCAATCAATAAGTTTAGACATTATATAACAGGATATGAAACTTTTATTCATACTGATCATTCTGCGATTAGATATCTAATGAACAAACCTGTTACTAATGGTAGAGTGACAAGGTGGCTCCTACTTTTGTAGGAATTCAATATTACTGTGTTGGATAGACCAGGGAAACAAAATACAGTAGCTGATTTCTTGTCTAGGATTCAGAATAATAAAGAAGATTCTCATGTAGAGGATAATTTTCCTGATGAATACTTGTTTGTAGTAACTACTAAGACCCCTTGGTATGCAGATATTGCTAACTATTTGGTTACAGGGAAGCTGCCTCCACATTTATTTCCAAGTGAAAGAAGAAATATTATTCAGGAGAGTTCAAAATATTCATGTATTTCTAACGAATTGTTTAAAACAGGGCCAGATCTTGTGATCAGAAGATGTGTCAGGGAGGATGAAATGCCTGATATCCTCAAGGCATGTCATGATGAACCATGCGGCGGACACTTTGCGGAAAAAAGGACAGCCTATAAAATCCTCTCTTCAGGATATTGTTGGCCTTCCCTCTTCAAAGATGCAAAACAATATGTCAAAAGGTGTGACAGCTGCCAAAGAGTAGGGAAACCTACCCTTTCAAATGAAATTCCATTGCAACCATAGGTACTCATCGAACCCTTTGAAAAATGGGCTTTAGATTTCATTGGACCTATTAATCCACCATCTAAGAAAAATAAGTATATATTGGTTTGTATTGATTATGTTACTAAATGGGTGGAAGCCAAAGCATTAGTGTCTGCTACTGAAAATTCAGTTGTTAATTTTCTTTATGAGGATATTTTTACTCGCTTTGGTGTTCCAAGAGAAATTGTGATAGATCAGGGAAGCCAATTCACATCCAACCTGGTGGAGAAGCTGATGGAAGAATACAAAATCAAGCACAGAAGATCTACTCCTTACCATCTGTAAGAAAATGGTCAAGTGGAGTCTACAAACAAAGTTATCGAAAGTATCATCACCAAAACTGTTCATCTACACAGAAGAGATTGGGCAGAAAGGCTTCCTAAAGCCTTGTGGGCCTACAGAACTACATGGAGAAATACAACAAGACATTCTCCCTATGAACTTGTTTATGGGAAAGAAGTCCTGCTCCCCATTGAGTTCCAAGTCAAAACCTTCAAGATGGCAGTTCAGTTGGGGATGGATCTATCAGAAGCCCAAAAGCATAGAATGGAGTAGTTAAATGAGCTGGATGAGATCAGACAAGAGGCAATTCTAGGAACTGATCTAGTTCAATATCAAAGAGCTAAATTGCATGAAAAATACATCAAAGAGAAGAAGTTTCAAGAAGGAGATTGGGCATTGCTATTTGATTCCAAGTTTAAAGATTTTAAAGGAAAATTTCAGACTAATTGGCTTGGGCCATATGAGATTGACAAGATCTTTAGCAATGGAGCGGTAAGAATCAAGTTCATTGATGAATCTCAAACTCCTCTTATTGTGAATGGCCACAGATTAAAGATCTATCATAAGCCACTCTCAAAAGAGGAATTTGTCAAAATGTTTCAAGATAATTCTGCAATAAGGCTGGTGAAGAAGAATCCTTCTTCTCCACCAGCCTAACCTTTGTTCTTTTCAGTTTCAAAATATTAAAAAATAAATAAATAAATAAATTGTATAAGCCTGAAAACCAATCACTGATTGGCAGTCTTATACAGAAAATGTAGGGTGAAAATTAGGAGCACCTGACACCCTATATTTTCCAAAATAAAAATTCCCTCTCTCTCTCATTTCACAAGTTTTATGACAACCCACTCCATTTCATTCCACTTCATTCCACTCCAATTCATTTCATTTCACTCCATTTCATCTATTTCATTTCATTTCACCAATAAAAATTTTCTTTCATGACCATTTTCATTCAGTCAGTTATCATCTATCCATCTCCATTCACCCAAATAATTGTTGTGTCAGTTTCCGTAGCTAACATCAGTTTCCGCAGCCAGAAGCAGTTTCTGCAGCACCACTCTATTTTTCAAAAATTTATAGTCAGATGTTAGTTCAACAATAATGAAATCAAATGCAGGTATGAGGACATATTATGAAGACATGAGGCATTCAAAAGCATCAACGAGGAGCAATTGATTGAAGACTAATGAAAAATGGCAAGAACTCCATGGTATGAATAGAAATTTATTTCAAATGGCATTCAAGCACATTTTTACATAGTTATAAACCATATCTCCATTATATGCAATGATTTCATTGATAACTCCATAACCGTTCCACGATCTCTATACAATTCCCCCACAATCCTTGCATTCATTTTTAAATGACCTCATAATCAAGCCTCCGGTCTTCACTCGTGTTTGGCTATACTTTGATACTCCACCTGTAATTATGGAACGTGGTTGATTTGACTACGGCTTCTCTCAGCCGCATAAAATCCATAGCCGTTTCATAAACGTGCTTGCGTCTACTCTACAACCACTCAATTTTAAATATTTCCGGATGCATTTTACTCCCCCTACTGTTATATTGACCTCACGGCTGCATTTACACTGTGCTCACATAAGCCTTCACCCCATTTTGTTCTCTGTTCCGCTTCATTCCGTGTACCTATTCTCTGATATCCGCTTACAGTCACTGGTCTCCTTCATAAACCGTGTTCATTTCCGCTAATTCAGCCGTCTTACCTCGGCTAAACCCTCTTCACGCAGACGAGTTCTAAAGAACATAAGGAAGGATGGGTCAGTTGTTGAGGACAGAACCAGAGGGACCCAAATTTATGGAAGGATACCCGCAAGTCAAAGAAATATTGAAAAAGGAAAAATGGCTTCGATTCATTCAAAAGTTTATAGGCTATAATAAAGAGGTAACAAAAGCTTTTGCGAGGTCTTTCAATAGTCTGGAGGTGGAAATTGGGGACCTCAAATCTACAGTGACTGAGGCATCCATAGCAGCTGCTACAAAACTCCCTCAAGAAGGTGAACGCTAGTTCAAGAACAAGAGCATTGGCGAGGAAGCCTGGAGAGTGATCCTACGTAACCCAGGTATGGATGTCACCATTTTCAAAAAGGGAATTCCTGTTCATTCTTTAAAAGAAGAGTGGGCCAGTTTACTATTGGTTATTCAAAATTTTATCACCTATGAGGAACGTTTTGGATCAATGTACATGTATCATACCCGACTGTTGATGAATTTCTTAGACAACCAGACCCTCAATTTGTCATAATTTTTACTAAACAGTTTGAAAAAGATGTCTGTAACCATCCAAAAGCATCTGGGGGATGTAGAACCACATTTGTATCACCATGGTCTCGTGAAAATCTTGATAGAAAAATAATTAAAAGAGAAAAAGGACACCTGGGAGCAGTTTTTAATTAGAAATTTCTTTGAAGAACCCCAAGAAACCCTTGAAGGCAGTACATCAAAAGGAAGTAGAAGAAAGAGAACAAGTGATAAAACTAAAAGCACTCCTACTAACATAGTTGAAAGAACTAGTAGAGAAGAAAGACTGTCTAAAAGGAGGAAGGAAAATACTGAGGGTAAAAAGGCAACAAAATCAAAAGAGAAAAGAAGCATTGAGGCTGTGCATCAAACCCCTTCCTCAGAAGAAGACCATCAAGTATTTTCTGAGAGACTAGTTCACCTTCAGGAATAGTCAGCTATGGCCAAAAATAAAGGAAAAGAAAAACAGAAGGAAAAAGATAGTAGTCCACAACATGTAAGAAGAAGCACCAGGCTTAAAGGAAAGTGGAGGAAAGCACAAACAAAAGGACCCCATTTTATTTATTTGGGAGAAGAAACACCTGAAAAAACTCCAGCTGGACATACTCCACCTCATTCTCAGCCAAACGTTGAAACTAGTCCTCAAGATGATGACATGAGTCCTTTTCGGCCAGATTTTGAAGTCAATTCTCCTCCACAGCATTTTGAGGACAACCCAAGGAAAATGACACCTGAGATAGATCCAAAGAAGCAAGAGGTGTATGATTACATAGAATCCTTAGAAATAACAGCCACAGGTCCGAGCACTTCATCCACTCAGCCTCACATAGCACAAGAAACTCTAGTCCAATCGTTGAAACAATAAGTCTTTGAGTTGGAGGTTTTAAATAGACATATTAAAAATGAAAATGAAGCATTAAAGGAGAAAAACAGATTGGACAAGATCATTCATGACAACACTATGCTACATCTGGGACTGTGGCACAAAAAGAACAGGAAATTGAAGAAGAAATGCAAGAAGATAAGTAGAGCACTAATTAATCTCAAATTCAGATGCTTGATGAAGAAGCCCAGGATGTTGGCAGCACCAAGAAAGAGGAGAAGAAGACTGGATGTACTGGCAAAGGTATCAGGGCATATGAATTGAAGGAGGATGATCAAAATTTTGGTTGCATGGGGACATGCAACACCTTCATAGTGGAGGTATGTTGAGTCCCAAACTTGCATCTTTCCTATACACCTTTCTAGACTTTTTCCATTTACCTGGACCTCCTAAGTCATCAACATCATTTCATATTAATCATGAAAGAGCATTTAAAGTGGTTTTAACTATGTTTTGTGTCTGCTATTTGAATTATATTTTTGCTCATTGAGCTACGGAATCTTGTCACTTTCCACAGCTACTTCAAATTTCTGCAGCCATTTTGTTAAAGTCTATATTGCAGGTGTCTTCAGGAAAATCAAGCCACATGGGAAAGTTGGAAATGACATGGATATGGACCGAGTCCTATTGGCTCAGTCGAATTCACCAAAGAAGGCTGTGGTCAAAGGTAATCAAGCGGTGGTCAACCTAAGAGTCCTACGGTGAGATAACTCCATTTTTCACCACGTGAAGACTTGCGTGGCCGTTCCTAAATCTCAGGGGACATATCAACACCTATGAACTTCTCCATAAGCCGAATCCAATGGCCAACCTCCATAGATTTAATCTTCACGGCAGCCATAATGCTAGATTTCTAGACGTGGTTGTTCACGTGTCTTTTATCAGCGTAGATTGTAGAATAGTAGTTATGTCATCCTCTGTTATAAATAATGCGTTCTCATACGCATAGTAGCTGGCTTATGTAATGTAATTTTGCTGAAAATAAATCCCACTGTGTCATGACATTATTTCCTTGTTATGACAGCATTTTGAATACATGAGAAGACTTGGTTCATAAGTATAATTCGTGGTTGATAGCTGTTGCCCGAGGATTTTGTAGAGGGCCCCTGCACACGCCGAGGTTTTGTTTATTGCTGTATAGTTTCATGCTTTATTTCGTTACATTCATTATGCCATAGTTATTCACGTGTATATATTACATCTCTTATGGTATTAACATTTTATTTCTGTCCATAATTTTTCATGCTTTATATTGATGTTAACTTCTCAGTGTCTTTGTTCCAGATTATAGTAGGCAGCTCGGGCATTTGCACATAGTTTTACAATGACTAATGACATGGAATCAGTTTTGTCCTTCTGCTGATTTATTTTTCTTAGCTTTTCATTCCAGCACTGTTTTATTTATTTCAGTTTTGTACATTTTCTTTATTAGTTAGATTAGATATTAAATGGCTCATGTCATTATCAGTTACCTCCGAAAGCCATAGCGAGACTAATGGTGAGGGATTGAATTATGAGTGTGTAATTTGATACTAGTTTATTTTTCTGCAAATTAGATATTAGATTGCTCAAGTTGTTTATGATTACCTCCGAAAGCCATAGCGAGACTAATGGTGAGGGGTCAGAATATGAGTTGATGTAATTTGATTTTAGCTTTACTTTGCTTGCAATTCTTGGATTCTTTGAGCACAGTTTCTTTTGTATTTAGACAGCAGCAAGGATAATGGGTTTCATGATCAATAGTTCACTGTTTGTTTGACTAGTATAGTTGCACATTTTCATTTTCTTTTAGGAATTAATTTTGTCATTGCATGTTTTAAAACCCTTTTGAAGTTTGAAGCTTGGGAAATCATTATAAAGGACATCATTGCCTTGAAAATTTATATCCATACTTGTATTTTAGAATTTCCATCTCACATTAGGAAACCAACCAAGATAAAACCCCCAAGATAAATAAAAAAACCCAAAAACGACAAAAAGTAAGAGATAGGTTATCTTGCACATATAGTGCACCACACTTCGTCAGCTTATGAATCCCGGATTGAAAAATTAATGTAGCAATTTAGGACACACTAAATTAACCAAACAACAGGTTCGCCTTCCTGTGCGCAGGTTAGTCTTGAACGCGTGCAATGTGCCTCTCTGAGGAAAGACTGCACATGTGCGCAAAAGCCCTTGACAAGTTTGCCTTCCTGCACACAGGTTAGTCCTGAACGCGTACAATGTACCTCTGTGAGGAAAAACTGCGCGCAAAAATCCTTCAAGTAAAAAAAATTAGAAGCTCCCTTCTTCAGTCTATCACCTCAGTGAGTCTAGGGACTGCAATATGGGTCAGAGGACTCTTAGCTCCACTCTAGCATAGAGAAAGGGTCTCCTGCAAAAGATGGCACAGCCACATAAACTTGAAACACGTCAGTAGATTTTCCAGTCCTGTTGTTGTAGATTAGTCACACGAGTGTACGAAATCGCATGAGCTTAGAGAGTGTGTTCTACTCTCTAAACTATTGGTAACAGGAAAAAAGTGGGGGAGCTCAAAAGCATAAAACTTAATGGAAATAATATGATGAAGTATGCTCTGGTTAAACTAAAAATAAAAAACACAAATATACAGAAGCTATATAGAGAGTTCCAAACGATAATAATGCAAACGATGGCTCAATGGCCTCTTCTTATTAAACGTTCTAAATGGAGAAGAAATTTTACCCACTTGCCAAAGGGAACCTAGGCAATGGCTCTAGGTCCTGATGCAAGGATGTTGCCTTCCAAGCTTTTCCTCTGATGTAGTCTCACTCTCTCTCTCTCTGCTCTGGTGGACTAATATGTTAGGTGGCCAACTATCGATTCCTCTTTAGCTCCAGCTCCGGGTGACACACAATGCTGGTGCTGCTTGGGCAACTTTGGCCAGCATAACATTGTGATCACCATTTCTTCATCTCTTGGTGGGTTTATATAGGTGAGCTTCAAATCCTCCTTCCCTCCCTTGGTAGATGATGGATGTTGACCCAAGGGAGAAGTATGATTCCATTGTGTCCTCATATATTATTTTGTGTGCTCACATAATGACTAAGGAGGCACTGGTGGTTGTCCTTAGGTGGCTTTCACATAAGGAGTAACTGTCCTTTGCTTGTTGTGGTCCCGGAAAGTGACTTTTTTCCATTTCCAGGAATGTGTGCTTATCGGGAAAAAAGCCGTGCAGAAAGCGCTCTTCTCAAAGGATAAAGCACGTATTTGAGCATTTATGACTAGTTCAAATCTGATTTTCTCAAAACCTTAGATATTTTAAATACTTCTTGATTCCATAATGTATTCATGTCCTATAAATCCTTGGGCTCGACATTAATTGATGGCGTCTTCTGCTATACGATTTTCCAATGTTAACAAGGGTTATATAGTTAGTATGCTTTTGATTACTCATTATAAGTAGTAAATGTGAATTTTTCACTTTTATAATCCAATTTTCCTCTTAAATCCTTAGGCACATATGCATAAGCTACACATCCAAACACTCTAAGATGAGATATGCTTCAAGACATACCTGACCATGCTTCTTCTGGTACTCTATTCATAACACTCTTTGTAGGAGATCTGTTTATCACATAAACAAAACATGTAACTGCTTCTGGCCAATACTCATTAGACAAGTTTCTTCCTTTCAACATGCTCCTTTCCATGTTCATAATTGTCTTGTTCTTTCTCTCTTCTACAATATTCTTCTACGGTGTGTATTTGGTTGTAAACTGTCTTCTATTTCCATGTTATTTGGAGTAATCACGGAATTCCTTCAAATCATATTCTCCACCATGATCTAAACTCAATACCTTGATGTGTTAATCATTTTTTTTCTCTACTACCACTTTAAATTATTTTAACTTTGCAAAATTTTTAGACTTCTACTTCAGGAAGTAAACCCAAGTATTTCTACCATATGCATCAATAAAAGTGAGGAAGTAACAAATTCCACCAGTCAACCATGTCCTCATAGGTCCACACAAGTTTGTATTCACCAACTCAAGTGGCTTCTTTTCTCTCTATGCAAATCCCTTTCGAAAAATCTCACGGTGTTTCTTTCCCAAGAGTGAACACTCAAAAGTACTAGTGTGTTATTTGATGGGAGGTAAACCTCTAACCACATGTTTTTGTTGCAATATTCTTAAACCAGAAAAGTGCAAGTGTCCAAACCGAAAGTATCAATACCAATAATCATTATAACACGCAACTGCAAACGAACTGACCAGATCACTGTAATTAATGGTTAGAGGAAATATTTTTTTCATCATCATCTGCACCTTTGCTATCAGCTGCTTGCCTGGGGGCTTTTCATATATAACACACGCTTGTCCTTAAAAGATAATTTTGTATCCCATTTGCATAAATTAACTAACATGTATCAAATTATGCTTGAGACCAGGGATATAATATACCTCTGAAATTTTCTTTGGCTCCCCTTGCTTGGACATAATGTTGGCCACTCCTTTTCCATCTACATCCACAGTCTTGTTAGTCCCCAAATTTACCTCTGTCTTCACATATTGGTCCAAATTTGAAACCAAATTCCTGTTGCCTATCATGCGGTTACTACAACCACTGCCTAATAGCCACACATTATGATAAGGTTTATGCATGGTATGACAAGCGAGGAACATGGAGTTAATATTCTTTGTAGTGAAATTAGCTCTCTGGTTTCCTTGATTAGCTACCCTCTTCCTGCAATCACGGGCATACTGACCAAATTTATTGCAAAAATAATATTTCACTTTTTATTTTTCAAATATTTGCTTATTTTTGGAGCTTATTTCGTTGCTCTCGCTTTCATGTTCATTCTCTTCTTGACCATCTCTTTGACCACCATATCTTTTGCCTCATCCTCTGCCTCTCGATCGACTTCTGTCTCCACCTATGTCTCTTGAAATAGAAACCTAGCTTTTGAAAGAATATTCTAAAGTGGAATCCTTATTTCTGTCTATCCTTGCCTCATGGGATATAAGTGATTCCATCAACTTATCAACTGCCAATGTTTCGAAATCGTTGGCTTCTTCTATTGCTGCTATCACATCGTCAAATTTTGTAGACAAGGATTTGAGGACCTTCTCAACAATTGTTTAATATTTAATATATTCAACATAAATTTTTAATTTTTTTATGACAATCATGACTTGAATCATAAATCAATCTATGTCCTCTCTCTCCTTCATGTGGATACTTTCAAAATGTCTCCTAGTATTCCACAACTGAACAATATTGACTTGAGCCATACCATTATAACTTTTGTCTAAAGTCTCCCATATTTTCTTTGTTGAAGACATGATCATAACATTTTGGAACATTTCTTAGTCTACTCCTTGCTGGATAAGTTGCAAAACGTGTGCATTCTTCTTCTTTTCTTTATTCCATAGTTCCCTCTGTGCATTAGTGAGAGCGATTTCTTCTTCTTCATATTAGGTTTTAAAAACCCAAACTCGACATGATCCCAAACATCATGAGCCTTCAATGTGGTCTCCATATTAATGGCTCACACATCATAATATTTCCCTGTAAACAGTGGGAACTGAGGATGGAAATTTAAGAAAACTACCTCTCTTCAAAAAAATACTTTTCAAATAATAAAACCCTCTTTTGCTAAAGAATATTATAAACCCTTTTCAATCTTGTCAATAAAATACTTGATATATATATATATATATATATATATATATATATATATATAGTCTTTCATATAACACTTTATCCAAGCCTTACGTATGGTTCCAAAATATCTTTAATAAATATGTTTTATGATCCAAACCTCACGTATTTTTCCAAAAAACTAATACACATGACTCCTTTCACCCCACGTGACTTTATGGACACCGAGACCATTTAACTTAATCATGGTGAATCATGACTATTTTCCTATTCCATATGTCCTTTTTTTGACATTATTTGTGTGTTTAATAATAGATGGGGTTTACCCACCCTAGCACATATAAACTGTGCATAGAACCTAATCAAAAAAATTCAACCTTCTTTTTTTGGTTGTTTTTTCAATGGTCACAGACCTTGTGATCTTCCTCATATTTGATACCAATTTGTTGGAAATGTAGAGGAGGTAATACAAATAATTCACACACACAATAACACAAGTTGTGACTCTTGTATTGACTGTCTAAATCTATAAATTTAGCTAACTCCTCATGTGGGAGTAATTAGCTTATTTTAACATAATGTAACCAACAACTGGGGAAACACTAATCGTTGTAACTGTGATAGTGAAGAGTCTCATTGGACTGGATGCCCTGCACACATTTCCAATCTCATTTATGTTATGATTCTTTGGCATGTTGAAGGCGGAGTCACCGTACTACTCCATTAGCTTAGAAGGGTGAGAAAAAATTAATTATGATGGGTTGAAACAACCGAAAAGTACACAATTCCATTCTTGTTACAAAATAAGGTTTTGACATTTTCCAACAAATAAATAATAACTTCCTGAATAGATATGTTAATATTGTATAGATATATACTAGAAATTTCCCAGAAAGGTGAAAAGATACACAAAAGGAATTGAACATTCCTATGATATTACTGCAAAAAAGTTGCAACAAAGGAAACATAACAACCTAAAGGGTGGAGGATGGACGAGAGGAAATGTGTTCACGCTTTAAATAGTCTCGCACTTATGCATATGTATGTCTGACAGATGAAATGTTTTCATGCTTGCAATAGTCTCACACTTGTGTAGATGAATTTTTGCTAGATGAAATGTGTTCATGCTTCCAATAGTCTCACACTTGTGTAGATGCTTTTCTGAAAGATTTTGAATCACCTGGATAAATAATTTTTTCCCAATCATACCACTATGCAAAAATATTATAGGCATATTATATACAAGCTATAACATGCAAGGTAATGAAGAAAAACATATCTAAAGTATTTCATATAACACTTTATCCAAACCTTACGTATGGTTCCAAAAGAACTTTAATAAACACATATTATGATCCAAAACTCACATATTTCTCCAAAAAAATAATACACATGACTCCTTTCACCCCACGTGACTTTACAGACACCGAGACCGTTTAACTTAATCATGGAAAATCATGACTATTTTAATATTCCATAGGTCCTTTTTTTGACATTATTTTTGTGTTTAATAATAGATGGGGTTTTCACACCCCAACACATATAAAATGTTCATAGAACCTGATAAAAAATTTTCGACCTTCATTTTTTGGTTGTCTTTTCAGTGGTCACAGATCTTGTGATCCTTCCTTAGATTTGATACCAATTTGTTGGAAACGTAGAGGAGGTAATACAAATAATTCACACACACAATAACACAGGTTGTGACTTTTGTATTGACTGTTTGATTCTCTAAATTTATCTCACTCCTCATGCGGGAGTAATTAGTTTATTTTAACATAATGTAACCAACAATTGGGGAAACACTAATCCATGTAACCGTGACAGTGAAGAGTCTCATTGGAATGGATGCCCTCCACATGTTTCCAATCTCATTTATGTTATGATTCTTTGGCGCGTTGAAGGCTGAGCCACGATACTACTTCATCGGCTTAGAAGGGTGAGAAACAAGTAATTATGATGTGTTGCAACAATGACAAAGTGAAGGATATATAATTATGATGGGTTGCAACAACCGAAAAGTACACAAGTTCATTCATGTTACAGAATAAGGTTTTGAAATTTTCCAATGAATAAATAATAACATCTTGAATAGATATGTTAATATTGCATAGATATATACTAGAAATTTCCCATAAAGGTGAAAAGATACACCAAAAGGAATTGAACATTCCTATGATATTACTTCAAAAAATTTGCAACAAAGGAAACATAACAACTTAAAGAGTGGAGGATGGACCAGAGGAAATGTGTTCATGCTTGCAATAGTCTCACACTTATGCATATGTATGTCTGATAGATGAAATGTTTTCATGCTTGAAATAGTCTCACACTTGTGCAGATGAATTTTTGCTAGATGAAATGTGTTCATGCTTGCAATAGTCTCACACTTGTGCAGATGATTTTCTGACAAACGTTAAACCACCTGGATAAATCATTTTTTTCCAATCATACCACTATGCAAAAATATTACAGGCATATTATATCCAAGCTATAACATGCAAGGTAATGAGGAAAAACATATATAATTTCTTTCATATAACACTTTATCCAAATCTTACGTATGGTTCCAAAATAACTTTAATAAACACGTATTATGATCCAAACCTCACGTATTTTTCCAAAAAAATAATACACATGACTCATTTCACCCCACGTGACTTTATGGGTACCAAGACCATTTAACTTAATCATGGCGAATCATGACTATAGTCCTATTCCATATGTCCTTTTTTTGACATTATTTGTGTGTTTAATAATAGATGGGGTTTTCACACCGCAACACATATAAACTATGCATAGAACCTAATAAAAAATTGTTGACCTTATTTTAATGGTTCTCTTTTCAGTGGTCACAGATCTTGTGATCGTTCCTCAGATTTGATACCAATTTGTTGGAAACATAGAGGAGGTAATACAAATAATTCACACACACAATAACACGAGTTGTGACTCTTGTATTAACTGTCTAATTCTCTAAATTTATCTAACTTCTCATGCGAGAGTAATTAGCTTATTTTAACATAATGTAACCAACAACTGGGGAAACATTAATCGATGTAACCGTGAAAGTGAAAAGTCTCATTGGACTGGATGCCCTCCACACGTTTCCAATCTCATTTATGTTATGATTCTTTGGTGCATTGAAGGCTGAGCCATTGTACTACTTCATCGTCTTAGAAGGGTGAGCCACAAGTAATTATGATGTGTTGCAACAATTACAAAGTGAAGGATATATAATTATGATGGGTTGCAACAAACGAAAAGTACACAAGTCCATTCATGTTACGAAATAAGGTTTTGAAATTTTCCAATGAGTAAATAATAACATCTTGAATAGATATGTTAATCTTGCATAGATATATACTAGCAATTTCCCATAAAGGTGAAAATATAAACCAAAGGAATTCAACATTCCTATGATATTACTGAAAAAAATTTGCAACAAAGGAAACATAACAACCTAAAGGGTGGAGGATGGACGAGAGGAAATGTGTTCATGCTTGCAATAGTCTCGCACTTACGCATATGTATGTCTGACAAATGAAATGTTTTCATGCTTGCAATAGTCTCACACTTGTGCAGATGAATGTTTGCTAGATGAAATGTGTTCATGCTTGCAATAGTCTCACACTTGTGCTGATGCTTTTCTGACAGATGTTGAACCACCTGGATAAATCATTTTTTTTCAATCATACAACTATGCAAAAATATTACAGGTATATTATATCCAAGCTATAACATGCAAGGTAATGAGGAAAAACATTTTCATAGGTCCCCGTGGGCATTGGCACAAACAAAATATAATTTCACTGAGGAAATGATAAAGGTAGCATGTCTTGATAATGAGATTACATAAAGAGCATCTTTCAATTGAGTGGCCTTCATATTCTAGGATATTCAACAATCAACATAAAGAAGGGGGTTTGGTTTAGCATTTTAGCTATTTATTTTTAAAAAAATTGGTTTATAATTTTAGCTATCTCCTTTTAAAAATTTTAAATAATTTGGATTTGTTTTGCCATTATTTCATGTTTTAAATTTAAATTTAAAGTTTTTCTTAAAAATATTTGTTGGAATTTCAAATTTATGTTGTGTAGTTTACACAATCCAAGTGACCAAGTGTACTTTTTTAAGATGATTAAATCTCTTTAGGTACATACTTTTTTTTCAAATTTTGCACTCTAAAAGAGGCCCGCTCGGATATATTTAGCCTTGTGGACACTAAAATTTTCTTTCTTTCTTTCTCTTCTTTCCAAAAGTAATTACGGTTTCCTTCGCATAGCTCGTGCGGGTACCACAATAACAAATGACCATGTAAGTTAACCGTAGTTAAGAAGTATTTATGTCAAGGATGGTCATTCCTAAACAATAAAATGACCAATAATGACTCAAGTTGAACATGATTTAAGGTGTGACTTTATCATAGTTGATTAAAGAAATTTTGTGTGGGAGTTATCTAAGAATTTTGATTTGAAGGAGCATCTACTAAGTTATAGTTTGGGAAAATTTCACATTATTGAATTGTTTATTTTACATATATTTTTTTTGTATGTGGAATGGAGAAATTATCAATCTCAATTTCATTTTAACAAAGTATAAATATAAATGAGAGAAACTTAATATGTATCTATATATATATATATATGGTTAAGAGTATGTGTTTCTTTGGTAAAATGTTATAGGTTCAAATTCAAATAAGATTGAAATATATACCTGTATAAACTTTAAATGAAAAAATATCATATATCAATTGAATATCTAATATAGACATAATCTTAAAATTAAATTATCATTATCATTATCATTATTATTATTATTATTATTATTATTTAATTGCAAAAGGATTTTTATTTCAACTTAAAGTGGATGAGGATCCGTTGAATTTTTTTTATGGAGTAGTAATGTTTATAAACAACTGTTGTGTATTACAGAGTTTTTAGGTTGCATTGATTTATCATAAATTTTAAAAATTATATTAGTGCCACGTGGCCACCCACCAATTTCCTAGGGATTTGGGATTATTCCAACTTTAATAAGATCCTCACTATTATTTATAACATTCATTTCTATATAAGAAAATTTTATTTAGAAAAACAGTGCATTACTTTTAATAAGTTTTAAAAAATTAGATTTGTGCCATGTGCCCCCCCACCCATCAATTTCCTAGGGATTTGAGATTATTCCAATTCTAATCATTTCCTCCATAATAAATTCCTCATTATTATTTATAACATTCATTTATATATAAAAAAATTCTATTTTGAAAAGTCCATTTTACAATAATATATGTAATTCTTTTGTCTTCTTAAGTTAAAGTTGACACATGTCAAAACAACACATACAAATGTCAAATGGAGATGAGAAACGTAGACAATACCTAGCATGACCATTTGTAAAATGGAAAGGATTAAACTAGCAATTGCACCACATGTTGCAAAGAAAACGACATAAGGATGTAGCATAGGAAAGAATAATTTGTGCAATTTTGTTTCTTTATTTGTTTTTTTCTAAGAAAAAATTCAAAAGTCATTAATTTTCCCATCTAACAAAGAATAACAATGAAATATGCTAGTGAGAAGAATGGTAGCAACTTTTAAATGTAAGAAATCTCTTACTTGGTGAAAGTACTTTTTGGTTTTCAAAGAAAATTATTTTCCTCGTCTTCTAAATAACAGATTACTCTCCAACATACCCTTCAGAAAGGCCCAATTTATTCAATTGATTGAAATAGGAAAGTGTATTTTGTCTAGTTCTTTCTAAAATTAAGGGAACATGTAAGAGATTTCTAGAAAAAAAAGAGCAAAGTGACTGAATGTAAAATGGCTATGTTATTAAGGAATCTCTTCAGATCTTCTCATGTGGGTCTTTTTCATCTTATGAGGTAGTAGGAACTTTCTTGGCTCCAAATCCTCCAGAATAAGGGGTGGAGAATTATGTTTACTGAACTACTGGACCTCGAATCTAAATATCCATCTTGTGGAACAACTTCTGTGTTATTAATTTCATGTAAGATATGATTTTTCATAATGGATGAGGAAATTTGGCCAAAGTACTCAAGGCCTCTATATGAGGAAATCTCCATGTTTATTTTTTTTTGCATGAAGGATGCACTTGATTTTTATGACTAGGTTGGGCGGACTTCACCCTTCCAGGAAATTAATTTCTTCTATCAAATTCCCAATGTTCAATTCCTCTTATATTACTCATGTAACTCTAACTCTGGTTTATAACTAGAATTATTTAATGCCATAACAACTTATCACTATGAAAGATTGTAATTCATAACATATTAATAATAAGCTTAAGTATGGTATATCCACCTTCACCTATCATTTGAACATAGAGCATAGAGTTATCTTAGTTGTCAATTTTTATCGATACGAGACATTTGGGCATCTTTTAACCCTTGGGGATGCTTAATTAATCTTAGTTCAAATAAATTTATATTAGGAAATTATCTACAATCATATTTCCATAATTCCTCTTTGAACGACAAATATTCCACTACTTTGGAACTTTTCACCTCAGTCATAATAACAAACATTATCAAGACCCAAAATTAAGAAGAAAAAATCAGCTCATAATCAGGGAATCTAGTGACTTGTTTAAGGATCATAATTCAAGACCTTAGTGCCATTTAGAGATCATTTATTTTCCCATCAAATAAAAAGAAACAATCAAATTTTGAAGTGATAAGAATGGTAACAAATTTTAAATGTAATAACTCCCTTCCTTAGTGATAGTAAATTTTTGTTTTGAAAGGAAATTATTTTCCTGATCTTTTAAATAATAGATTCCTCCTCAAGAGACCCTTTAGAAAGACCTTTTTGTTCAAATGATTTAAATAGGTAAGTGTATTTTGTCTAGTGATTTATAAGTCATTGAATTTAAGGGCAGAGTTAAAGAGAATAATAAACAAAAAATAGTAGACCAACTGAATTTCAAATGAAAATAACATCAAGGAATCTCTTCAGATTTTATCACGTGGGTCTTCTTCAACTGATGAGGTAGTAGGAACTTTCTCGACACCAATTCCTCCATAATAATGGACGGAGAATTATGTTGAGTGAACTACTGATGCAGGAGCATCATGGTTCCAAATTTTGTACATTTATTAGAATCTAAGGGGTCTTGTGTTTTCAAGGGAGTTGGTTCCCCAAATATTTAATTAATGTAATTTTCAATGTTTTGAGTGATTTTATGTGAGCAATTTAGAATAGGATTTAACTAATTATTGTGAGGAATATTTGTAAATGTTCTCAAATGTAGGAGAACATGAGAAATTGGTGGGAATTGAGAGATTCTAAAATATTGAAAATCTTAGATTAGAAATTGGTTTCATGATTTTGTAAAACTAGAGAGGATACTTAGGAATTAGTTGAGTCAAAAGTGGACTTAGAGGATTTTTAGGATTTTTTTGAGAAAATTATGGACCTAAACCAGAATTGGTTACATAATCCTTTTGTATATAGCTGTAATCCTCAATGGCATCAGGGGACCATATTTTTAGATAGGTAATTAAGTAGGAATAGAGGAGATTGGGTTGTAAGCCTACGGGAAGAGAGAGGGATGAGAGAAGGCCATTTTTAAATAAAATTTTGCCCTAGAATGAGTAGATGGAAATGAGCCTTGAAATCATTTGTATATATACTATTTTAATGTGATGAAACATTCTTGCAAGTGAAATTTTATTTACCTGTGTGTTTGAAGAAATCTAGGCATGCATAGATAGTTGTATTATATGATTTCTTGTAGAGTGGAGGAATTAAATTATTTCAGAGAAGCGAACAGGATATTTTTCTGATATGATTGAATAACCAGAATAAATCTTAGGAGGGAATTAACATCGTGGAAAAAGAAGTGAAGTCGTAGTGATTAATTTTGAGAATCTATGTTTTATGAGATTCCAGATGAGAGGAAAAATCGACTACATTCTTTCGAAGGCAACAAACCACAATTTTCTCCAAAACATAACAAATTTTTGAATGGATGAGATTTGCAGAGGAGTAATGCGATAAGCCGTGTTTCAAAGAGAAATTATGATGGGGTATTTGTGATAAGTGGTTGCATGGATGTTCATGAAAGAAGCCTCTATCAAAGTGAAGCAGTCGAGTAAATAAGAGAAAGATGATAAGGGTAAGTATAAGTGTTTAATGTTAAATTTTCTTAATGTTAAATGTGCTTATTGTGAAGGATTACATTGGTTTTTAAACCAGAGTCCAAAAAATCCTGTTATTGATGATTTCTGCTTGTAAATTTAGAATTATTTCCTTTTAAATTTAAATTGGACTAAGGTTGGATTGAAGGGAGCTTCCACGTTTTTAAAATATGATCACACAGTATCATGCTATCCTACAACTGGTGATTTTTTTGTTTCATTCTATCCATTTTCTAGAATAAATGAAAGACTGAAGGCATTTGTGAATGACATGGTTAAAGAAATAACTGAGAGAAAAGATGTGAGTGGGCTAGATTACTGAAATTCATTAATTGGAGTATTTCAGGATGATTTCCATGATTGAAACTATGTTTCAATCCAATGTTAAATAAGGGGACACATGTAGAATATGCCATAATTTATAAATTAGTGAATAATAGAAGACAAGACCTATTGAAGGCATTCAGATCCAAGGGAAATTTTCTCCACGATGATTGAGAAAGGAACAACTGCAAACTTGGGAGGATCAGTGAATCTGTTTCACATAGATAAGGAGTCGATGACAATGTTGTGACTGGAGGAAGTCGATATTTACTGCAAGTTGTTCAATTAAGTTTCTACCTGGATGAGTAAGTTTTGTGTTTTAATATCTAAAACTTGAAGTATTAAACCCAAACTCCGATACATTCTGATTTCAGTTCTAAGTCATTGAGGTTAAGATTCAAGGCGTTACACATATATTGGAAGTGTTTCACAGGCACTGTGCATAACCTGGAGACACTACGTATACACCTAAGGTGCTACACATATGCTATTGTTTCACCTATGCGCTACCTTTACATGCTACGGTTTCACCTGTATGTTGCCTTTACATGCTATGGTTTCACCTATATGCTACCTTTACACGCTACAGTTTCACCTATATGCTTGTAGCCAATGCATTTTTTTATCATTGAAAGAGTGGTTTTCTGAGTGTTGTGTTGAATAATTTAACTGTCGACTGCACTAGAAAGAGCGTGGATAAGCATACGAGAACTGAGGAACATTTCCAGAGTGGCTGTGTGATAGATCCTTCGTTCCAGTTTCTGGGTAGAGCGTGGAAGAAATCGACCTACCAAGTGGGATAATGGTGGTAGTGCAGAGGAGATCAGTAAATAATGATCAAAGCAAAGTTGAAAAGAAGAGGAATCAAATTTGAAATTTGATTGAGGGTCAAACTATGTAGAAGAACAAAGAAAGAACAACAACTGTTGATTTCTTATAAAAGGGGATTACACCAGAATAGAGATGAAAAAAACAGTATTGATATAAGAACTAACATACCCTACATCATTTGGTATCATAGAAGAAGGAGATTTTGCATGTAAAGGAAGAAAGGATCATATTTTACATCTGACATCAAGCAACACACAGAGATAAAGTGTGACAGAATATCTAAAGGTAATATGATATGTTTGATTTATTTTAATTTTTTGTTTCAGGATTTTTTTTGCAGATTTGAAACTACAAAATGAAGGAGGAATATCTCAGCAAAATAATAACAATAAGAGTTGTAAGAGAAGAACCAATTGCATTATTGAAGGTAAATTAAAGTGGATACTCTGAAGGAAAGTGACAAAGAACCTAAATTTTCTAGTTGAAGGTTCGACAGAGAGGACAAGAGTGCTCTCAGAAGGAAATGGAATTGCAGAAGCCAATGAGCAAAGGAGTTTCTCAATGGAGGTTTCAGAGATAGAGAACCATTATTACCAAAATACTGAGCTCAAAGGATAGAAGGCTTGGTGAGGTACTTGCAACAGGTATGGATACTTGATGAGAAAGATAGGATTAGTGAAATTCACAAGTGAACAATATGGAGTTCACATAGGAGGAGAAGATGGTTGTCGATAATAATTGCAGAGGTTTGGGGAGAAACCACAGAAAGGAGAAGGAAGATGACAAGGCAAATGACATGATAAATATTCAAGAAGAGATTGACAGAGCGAAGGATGAGATAAAATTCCATCTTGATTTATTGATGGAGATGCTACATAGGAATAAGGAAGACCAGAGGTATGGTTGGATTATGAGAATAAAATTCGAATGGCATAAATTGCAGGTAAAGTGGGAGCATAGATTGAATGTTCAACTGAAGGAAGAGTTACTCAGAATAAGTGAGTATGCGAAGTTTTAGTATGTAAACTAGAACATGGCCCATTGTTTTTTGAAAGAAATGAAGATATAGAGGATAAATATATAGAGGATATAAATCATAAGAAGGATTGAGAGCAGCAAGAAGACTTGGTGGTTGAAGCATCAAGTGAGACCGGAAGGTCTTATGTTTTTAAAACTAATAATTTGTGTATTATTGCAGGTATTGCAAGAGAAAGGCAAAATTTTGAAGATGTCTTGAGGATAGATGAAGATCTTGAAGTAAAATATGATGAAGAAAACCTCCCAGATGAGTAAGGCTTTGAATAGTTGTAGCAGAAGGAGTTCATTGATGATTTACTTAATGGGAGAAGACATACATCTAAATTTGTCATGTAGATGGAAGATCGAGATCTTATTCTGATGAAGGATGAAGGAATATTGTCTCAGAAAGGTAAAAAAATGAATTTGTCTAATGTTATAGATGAAGAAAAATTGTAGTAGAATGTTAATGCAGAAGGCAAGGTAAGGATAAATCTTGAAGAGGGCTTACAGGAAGACAGTAGTGCAAAGTGTGTTGAAGAAGGAGGTGAGGCATATTTGTCTCAGGACAAAGAGAAGACAGTCATAGGACTAAAGATAGAGGAAGGACATCTAATGAAATATGTTAATATTGAAGAACATATTGAAGGCTATAAACAACATCATGATGAAGTAATTGCAAGGTGTCAAAGAGAAATTGAATTGTTGGAGTACTTATTGAAAGAACAAGAGTATGAGAGTGTGATTACAGTCAGAAATGAAGGAGTGTCTCAAGCTTTTATTGGGACAGAAATATGTGTTAGTTTCCAAGTTTCTGATGTATCAGATAACAAATAAGAGAAGGTGGATGAGTATGATGTTGTTATCAAAAATATTAAAGAGAGGTTGTTTGGAGATGAGATAAAAGTTAAAAATAAACAAGAAGGTAAGGATGTAAGGGTGGTAGTAAGAATCCAACAACTCCAAAGTGAAGGTAA
This sequence comes from Pinus albicaulis, assembly GCA_034641835.2. Lineage (NCBI taxonomy): Eukaryota > Viridiplantae > Streptophyta > Pinopsida > Pinales > Pinaceae > Pinus > Pinus albicaulis. Next base: position 386,929,020 of record CM076577.1, read on the forward strand.
AAAACAATAGTTTGAAGAGGAATGGACAGAGTGCAGCAATAGATGGCAGAGTGAGTACCAATCAGAAGATAAAATGAACATGGAGATTGAAAGAATAAGAAGGTTGATGGTGAAAGTGTCTCAGAAGAAGACATCAGCAAGAAAGAAAAGCAGGAGCAGCAAGGAAAAGACAACAGCAGACTGTGAAAAAATAGCTAGTGGGGCAATTGCAAGACCTAGAGAACAACTACAAACAATAATAGTAGCAACAAAACAACAGAAAGGAAGACAGGTAGACAAAGACAAACTACAGAACAAAGTTTGGGATCCAAGAGGAATTCCATTAGCATTGAAGACACACAATCTGGTGATCATGATTATTTTCTACCTTGGGAGTCTAATGTAGGAGCATCATGGTTCCAAATTTTTTACATTTAGTAGAATCTAGGGGGTCTTGTATTTTCAAGGGAGTTGGTTCCCTAAGTATTTAATTAATGTAATTTTCAATGTTTTGAGTGATTTTATGGGAGAACTTTAGAATAGGATTTAATTAACTATTTTTAGGTATATTTGTAAATGTTCTCCAATGTAGGAGAACATGATTAATTGGTGAGGATTGATAGATTCTGAAATATTGTGAATCTTCGATTAGAAATTGTTTTAATGATTTTGTGAAACTAGAGAGGATCCTTAGGAATTAGTTGAGTCAAAAGTGGACTTAGAGGATTTTTAGGATTTTGTAGAGAAAATTAAGGACCTGAACTAGAATTGGTTACATAACCCTTTGTATATATTTGTAAGCCTCAAAGGAATTAGGGGACCATATTTTTAGATAGGTAGTTCAGTAGGAATAGAGGAGATTAGGTTGTAAGTCTATGGATAGAGTGAGGGATGAGAGAAGGCCATTTTTAAAGAAGATCAGGCCTTGGAACGAGTAGATGGGAATGAGCCTTGACATCATTTGTATATATAATATTTTAATGTAATGAAAACAATCCTGCAAGTGAAATTACATTTACCTTTGTGTTTGAAGAAATATAGGCATGCATCGATACTTGTATTATCTGATTTCTTGCAGAGTGGAGGAATTAAATTATTTCAGAGAAGTGATCTGGATAGTTTGTGGATACGGTTGAATAACCAGAATAAAGCTCAGGAGCGAATTAACATTGTGGAAAAATAAGTGAAGTCGTAGTGATTAATTTCGAGGATCTCTTTATTATGAGATTCCATCTGAGAGGAGAAATCAACTACATTCTTCCTAAGGAAGCAAACCACAATTTTTCCCAAAACCTAAGAGATTTTTGAACAAACGAGGTTTATGGAGGAGTAATGCGATAAGTCATGTTTCAAAGAGAAAATGAAATAGGGTATTTTTGATAAGTGGTTTCATAGATGTTAATGAAAGAAGCCTTTGTCAAAGTGAAGTGGTCAAGTAAATAAGAGAAAGATGATAAGGGTAAGTATAAGCATTTAATTTTAAATGCGCTTAATGTTAAAAGCACTTATTGTGAAGGATTACTTTGGTTTTTAAACTACGGTCCCACAAAGCCTGTTATTGATGATTTTCACTTGTAAATTGAGGCTTATTTCCTTTTAAATTTAAATTGGACTAAGACCAAGTTATGGTTACTAAAAATAGGTGATGTTGTTGAATTTTGTAGCTTGGGAGGTACTCCAAAAACCTAATGAGATGGGTTTGTGTGAGTTTGGTCATAAAAGGATTTGTGGGAAAATAAGCCAAGCAAACGGATTTTGGACCCAAGACGGGGTTTAAAATCTAAAAGAAAATTAAAAAGGAAAATTACTAATTCCTAAGGTCTAAGTGGATAAAACCAATAAGTTCTCCAGGGTTCCTAATAGTTCTAGGAAAAAATATTTAAGGAGGCCTTAGGATGAAGGAAAGAACATCAAGTGAGAAGGATCTCATTTGATCAAGGGGGTGAAGAGAGATGTAGTCCTAAAGTAGGTTGAGAAAGGGTTGCTAAAGGGAGGCCATGGTCATCCTCCATGAGAAAGATCATCATGTGAGGGTTCACAAAAATGTTGCATACCTTAATGGTCATTTTGAGCTAGGAAGGAAGATGGCATATTGTTGGTTATCTTGTGCCATATCGAGCTTAAGAGAGGTTGCTCTTGAGAATCTGGGCGTGCGATTTTAATAGTGTCTTTGTGTGAAGGCTGCATCAAATTATGAAATGTTGAAATGTTGGGATTGAAGGTATCTTCGTCATTTTTAAAAGATGGTCACACGATCACACAATATCATGCTATCCTCCAAATAGTGATTCTCATGTTTCATTCTATCCATTTTCTGAAATAAATGAAAGACTGAAGGAATTTTTGAATGACATGGTTAAAGAAATATATGTGAGAAAAGAAATGAGCACACTACAAGAAAAAAGGACATTGGTGAGGGTCATGCTTGTGACATACCTTTAAGGTCCATCACCAATGTCACATATGGTAATCGTCCTTAAAAAAGCATCGTTGTAAGTGTATGTAGTGATGGTACTTTAAGGTCCGTAATCGAAGCCATTTTCAATGAAACTTTTGGTGAGGTTCATTAAGGGAACATCACTAATTTTTTCTTTAGTGACACTTCTAGTGACGTACTTTTAATGACACTCACCAATGGTATTTTTTTTAATTTTGGTGACGGTCAAAAAATGTTCGTCACCATTGATCATTCCAATGAGTTTTTGATGACATTATGTTCTTTTTAATATATTTTTTGTCAAAAGATAACAATTTAATACCATTGTTGTGGAGTATTTTTTATAGAATGTCCAAGGCCATAATGGTTAGAGTGAGTCAATTTTTTAAGAAGTAATTAGTGCTTATCATTTCCATCAAGTAATGACTAGTAGCATAGATTTTTCCTATAAGTCAACACATGATTCATATCTATTAAGTTTATTATCTAGAAATTTTCCTTTAGATAAAGTCGCACTAATGTGTGTAGGAAATATATTATATAATACATAATCAAGCTCTCTCAATTCTATTAATGAGAAAGGCCTAACACTTCTCAACAATCCGGAAACGCCTTAAATTAATTCTTTTGCACACACCAACATTTCTTAGAACCTCGCATGTCTTGGAACATCCTTGTACCTAGAACATCTTGCCATGACACTGAAGCCCAAGCACATGGTGGCAAGCACTAGTACAACATAGAAATCTTCTAGCATGTGTTCGCATGCATGCAGTCCCTAACGTGCTATGGAAAACCTTGGTTGAATACATTGACATAGATTAGAACTTGGCACACACTGCCACTTGGCATTTATTGGGACCTATTATTAGTGTGGTTAGCATGCCCCTTTTAAAAAATATAAATTCCATACTTATTAACCCTCTTATTGGTTCTTCCTTTTGTTTCCTTGAAACTTATTGACACATATTGACATACCCTGCCACCTTTCACATCCTTAGCACTTGCCATCTATTGGAACTATTTGGCACATATGATTAGCACACCCTGGAACTCCCAAGCACACTTTGAGACTTCTGGACATGCCTTGATATTCCCTAGCATGCCTTACCGATCCTTATCATACCTTTTCACACCCTCCTTGGCATGACAACTAGCACTCATTAACAATAGTCCCTAGCACACGTTCCTCGTATTCATTAACTTCCATGAATTTTGAACTAGTTCTCCCTTAATTTTTTGTCCTAGTACTCCTTAACACTCCTCAACATAAATTAGCACTCTCTAGAACACCTTATCACTCTTCAACATGCCCTTCCACTTAATAGCATGCATAACACTCTGTGACACATATTGGCACTTGGCACGTGTTGGTGCTTTGAAAGTCTTAGCATGTATGGAATACATTGACATTCCTTGGTATAATTTGGCATGGTTTAATATTAAATTTCTTTGAGATCAATTGATGGAAAGTAGATGATAAGCAACAAAGGAAGACTTGGAACTTAGAATGCACTAATACTTTTCACTTGGCACCTATTGGCACCTAGTGTTGGCGTTCCTAGCATGCCCCTCTTGGAAAAGGAAAATTGATAACTTATTAACCCTCTTATGTGTTCATTTCCATGTAGTTTAACTTGTTTCTCCCTTTTGTTGCCTTGAATGTCCCTGGCATGCATTGACACGCCCTTGCACATATTGGCATGCCTTATCACTTGGCACATCTTAGCATGTTTGACCTGCCTTCGCACTAGCTGACACATCTTAGCATTCCCTAGCATGCCTTGGCACTCATGTCCTCACAATTAGCCTTTACATTTTTTTAGGACTTGGTAACCCAATCAATTCCTTGGCTACTGTAGTTCATGTGACAATATTGGCTTACTTCAATCACAACAACTTGGCCAATTGCACCTAATACAAGTAGATTGTGCCTTGTTCACCTAAGAACTGCCTATAACTCATATTATGCCACTCATGTCCGAGCTCAACTTGTCCCACTTGACTAGTTACCAAGACAAGGATCACATGATCTAGCCATGGCCATAAAACAACTAAGAAACATAGATTACATAGGAAATATTTCACATATATGTTCAGTTCATATAAATAGTAGAACATTAACTGAGAGTTTGCAAGAACCACAAGATGCACAAGTCGCAGAAGATATAAGCTGACATAAGTCGAGTGCCCCAAAACTTATACACAACAATGTCTAATATGAAATTATTTAGAATAGTTTAAAACATAAACATGTAGCCAAAGTGTGCCACATCTCATATGGAAAAATAGCTAAAGGAAAATCAATGTTGTGCCTGGCACAAAGTGATCTCCCTTGTCTAAAACTGATATGTCGAGCCCTGTATAATAACCGTATGCTGGCCTCCTATAAATCCTATATTGAACTTCTAATAAACTTCATCCTTAGCACACTTTAATTCACTCACACTCCCTAGCACATACTCTTATTCATTCCTTTCCATGCATTTTGACCTAGTTATCCCTTGATATACCCTGACACTCCCTAAAACTCTTCAGCATGCATTGACATTGTCCAACATGTGTTAGCATGCCTTTTCATTCCTAATGTTCATGCCTTAACCCTCCCTATCTATCATTCCTCACAACTACACTTACTTAATTTGCATATTGGTAACCCAACTAAGCCCTCACTTGACTAAAATATCTTGACCAAGTTATGGTTACTAAAAATAGATGATGTTGTTGAATTGTGTAGCTTGGGAGGTACTCCACAAGCCTAATGAGATGGGTTTGTGTGAGTTTGGTCATAAAAGGATTTGTGGGAAAATAAGCTAAGAAAATGGATTTTGGACCCAAGACGGGGTTTAAAATCTAAAAGAAAATTAAAAAGGAAAATTACTAATTCCTAAGGTCTAAGTGGATAAAACTAGTAAGTTCTAGAGGGTTCCTAATAGGTCTAGGAAAAAATATTTAAGGATTCCTTAGGATGAAGGAAAGAAAATCAAGTGAGAAGGATCTCATTTGATCAAGGGGGTGAAGAGAGATGTAGTCCTAAAGTAGGTCGAGTAAGGGTTGCTAAATGGAGGCCATGATCATCCTCCATGAGCAAGATCATCATGTGAGGGTTCACAAGAATGTTGCATACCTTAATGGTCAGTTCGAGCTAGGAAGTAAGATGGAATATTGTTGGTTATCTTATGGCATATTGAGCTTAAGAGAGGTTGCTCATGAGAATTTGGGCATGCGATTTTAATAGTTTCTTTGTGTGAAGGCTGCATAAAATTATGAAATGTTGAAATTTTCAACAAGAAACATTGAAATTGGAAACCAGAAAGGACAAAAAAAAATGCACCCACACTGGTGAGGAACTTTGATGCACCGAGAGTCAGGAATGTGGGGTGTCTAATTTATTTTTCCCTGAAATAAATTGGACAATAAATTGTAATTTCATCTCATAACAACTTGTGTCAGTTAACTAAGTCATGATGATTGAGTTATCTCAACAAATTCGAGTTAAGGGTCTAAGATGAGGCATGTAGAGATATTAATCTAATATTTTTGGAGTCTAGTTATAGTTGATGCATTAATGGGGTGCAGGTGTGAATTAGTTAACTCAATTAAATGAGTTTAAATTAGTTTAAATAGTTCTAACTAATTGTTGAGCTAGAGAGAGGTTGGTCAGTGAATTAAATTATATTTAAATCACAATGAGTGATCAATTAGATAACTCATAATTCACTATTAATAGTTTCATGCATGTCAATTCCAAGGAAGACCCAGTTGAGACAAAGGTTAGTGGGAACATAACTATCGGTTGTATTTATAATAAATTTCCCATGTGCAATTATAAATTCATTGGGATGCCATGATGGATTGTGCAATAAAGAAATACTAATTTCCTAATTAATAGGAAGCTAATTCCCTAGGAATTTAATGAATAAAGTAGGCTGAAGGAATGTTGAGAATTGGCTAAGTACTAAACCGAGTTTGCGTAGATCAGTGGGAGACAATTGGCAGAGTGCTGGAGAATTTCATGAGAGATTAACCATTGTATTGTTTCATGATTCCTTGACTTAATACATTATAGAGATAGAGGGTTTTGAGCAGTTGCATTCCCCAGATACATCTTGTATTGTGCGATTGATAATTTTTCTCTTACTTATATGTGATTGTGTGATCCTGTTTTGTTTTCAAAAATTGTTGGAAGGATTCAGTGTCTTGTTTTAGAACATTACATGATCATATTGAATCTCATTGGTTAGATTTTCTACATGGTATCAGAGCAGGAATTTTTTTGGTGGCGAGTTTGCAGAGAATATCTAAAGATTTTGGTGTAAATTTTTCAAAAAAAAATAGCATATAATTTGGATTAATCCTTGCAAAAAACTACACAAATGGAAAATAAATTCGAAGCTCGGATGAGGGAGATATCTTCGATTTAAAATCAACTATTTTTTAGAAAATTTTGTAATGGTAGGTCAATTACAATGTGCGTGAGTCAAGAACCTATATGCACTTGAGGTACTAGATGCATGCAAAGCTTTGAGGAGAAAAGCAGAGGTTAGAGACTTGGCTATTGAGAGGGAGCACAAATTACCTCTCAACATGCAACCTTAGAAGAAGTTTTAGAATGTTGTGGAGCAGCCACAATTGGAGAAGCGGAGAGGAGACTAAGTGGAATAATCCACTCAAGTAGAGACCTCCATGAGGGGGAAATTTTGATCCAGATGGGCAGAGGGATTACATGCAACCATACCCCCAGGTGAAAGGTGGGGTGACGTGTAGACATAATCCCAAGGTAATAAATTTGGGTAGGGTCCATTGTGATGGTGTGTGCAGCAAGATGTTAGGAAGACCTAGCTACAAGGAGTCCACAGTACAACAATAACAAGAAGTATCAGTTGGATTGATGCAGTAAGATGTCAGGAAGACAAAAATTAGAGTGATAGATGTCAGATACTGGATCACAAATCATAGTTGGAAACAATGCAAAGGGCATTGATGTAGATGGTAGGCAGTGCAAAGACTCCAATAGACAAGTTTAGTAGCTAGCAGCAATCAGAAGAATCTAATGAAAAATGCATTATATTGATTCAGTTTTTCGGAGGCTATTCAGTTTTAGGGTTTGCAAGTGAAAGAAACACTATATAAGTGTTGCAGGAAAAATCCCAAAGGTACCGTATTAGGATAAATTGAATTCCTTTCTTGTTGGGAGGGAGTGTTGAAATTTGCAACAAGAAACGGTGAAATTGGAAACCATAAAGGACAAAAAAAAATGTAGCCGCATTGGTGAGGAATTTTGATGTACCAGGAGTGAGGAATGTGAGGCATCTAATTTAATTTTCTCTTAAATAAATTGGACAGTAAATTGTAATTTCATCTCATAACAACTTGGGTCAGTTAAGTAAGTCATGATGATTGAGTTAGCTCAAGAATTTCGAGTTGAGGGGATCGAGGTGGATATTGGTGGCCACCCGCCTATTCCACTTGGGCCCTCACCATTGTCTCTTTCATTTTTTCAGTTTCCTTAATTATAGCATAGTTTACGACTATTTTTGTTATTTTTTCGGGTCGTGAACTTCTGAAGTAGTTTTGAGGCCCCAAATGACATTTTTTGGTCATGAAATTTTTAGTGATTTCATAGAAATCACATTAGAAGTTGTAGTCCTCAAAGATATATTTTTGATGAGGTATCATGTGTGTCAAAGGAAGATCATATGACCAAGTTAAGACCTCGAGAATTTGGTTGCCCAACTACCCTCAATGGGGCCCATAAACCCTTGGTGTTACATCTCCTCCGGTTAGGGTTTTCTCTTATTTTTCAATAATAAAAGGCCCTTGAGCCTTATTGTAACACAGTTAAAAGGCATCTAGCTGCCACATCTCTTCTCAGAGATAATCTACCATCACCCAAGCTAGCTTGTTTTCCATTATGACTTTAAGCATTTTTCAGTATTTGATATTACTGAAATGAAGTGTTATTCCCACTGCATCTCTATGCTTATGTTTATTTTTGTATTTTATTGCGTTCCTAAATATTTATGGATCATGAGGGTTTAAGATGAGGCATGTAGATGGTTTCTAATATTTTTTGGGTCCAGTTGGAGTTGATGCATTAGTGGGGTGTAGGTTTGAATTATTTAACTCAATTAATTGAGTTAAAATCATTTTAACTAGTTCTAACTGAGTGATGGGCTAGTGAGAGGTCCACTGAATTAAATTAGATTTAATTCAAAATGAATGATCAATCAAATAAATTATAATTCACTATTAATATTTGCATGCATTTCAATTCCGAGGAAGACCTGGTTGAGAGAGAGGTTAAAGGGAAAATAACTATCAGTTGTATTTATAAAAAATTACCCATGTGAAATTATAAAGTCATTGGGATGCCATGATGGATTGCACAATCAAGGAACGTTGATTTTCCTAATTAATAGGGAGCTAGTTCCCTAGGAATTGCGTGTGCAAGGAAGGCTAAAGGAAGGTTGATAATTGGCTAATTACTAGACCGATTTTGCCTATTTTAGTAGGAGAAAATTGGTAGAGTGTTGGAGAATCGCATGAGAGATTAAGCATTGTATTGTTTCATAATTCCTTGACTTAATACACAATAGAGATAGAGGTGTTTTGAACGGTTTATTTCCCTAGATACATATTTTGTTGTGTGATTGATAATTTCTTTCTCTTACTTATATGTGACTGTGTGATTATGTTTTTCTTCCACAAATTGTAGGAAGTATTCAATATATTGTTTTAGTACATTACAAGATCAGATTGAATCTCGTTGGCTAGATTTTCTACATGAAATAGAAAAGAGGGTTGATACAATCTTTTCTTGTGATGGTTATAAATACAAACATAAATGAGGGAGGGCTTGCATTGTAATTTAGAGCCATAAAAGAAGTAGACGCAGGTATAACATTGACTGAGCTAACCCTAGTTTGAGGTTTGACATTGAGATCTAAAGTTCATGTCAAGATTCGTTCAAATAAATGCCCAAAATATATGGATCCATACGAGCTAGGTCGATTCCCTTATAGAGGCAAAATTCTTGGTTTTTCCTATGGGTGGATAGGGTTTGTTCTTCAAAAATTAGAAGTACATAAGTATAGTGCCCTAGTTAGGACAATTTCCTAGCATGTTTAGTTCATAAAGTATGCCCTTAAGACTGTGAAAAATTTTCATAGAAAAAGAGCAGTTGTGACCCTTAGAGTGAGGTTTATTTCTGAAATATAGACCACATATCTGGAATATGGTTTGCAGATTCAGTATGTGTGGAGATACTAGATCCAAAGGAGGGTGGAACTTGAGCAGAAGATTGAGCATGCAGAAGAAATGTGGCATGTGAAGAATGGTTTAACATGCAAAGGAGTTGATTTGGTGGCCTATACATGGAGTTTTATAAAGAGATCTAAATAAACATATAAAAAATTAGTCAATGGAATGTTAGTGGTTGATTTGTGACCCTAGTTCAGTCATCTACAGATTTTTAGAAGGATGATAAGAGGAGTAGTTTAGATTTGTTAATTGATTGGAAAAAAAATATGAAATTGTCGATACACAAGAACAATGATTTTGAGAGGAATCAAACCATTGTTAGGTGGAATAATTGAAGATCCTTATATGAAGACGATATTTTGAGCCCTAGACTAGTAAAAAGAATTGAATGTGGTTGGGCAGATTGATGGTAGTCTAAGTATAGCTGGAGGGTTGTTAGGTGACTGTCAAAGAAGAGCCCTAACTCTTTTACTTGTGAAGGACAACAAGATTGGTAGAAGGGTGGGTGTATAGGGCCTAAGGATGTGTAGACTTTGAAGGACTAATGTAGCAGTCAAGTGGGCCAACCAAGTAGCCCTAGTTCACTATATTATAGAGGATTAATTCAATGAGAAGAAGGGCAACCTCCATAGCCCTAGACTTCTCATCTTGGAGCCGTAGTATGGAAAAAGTGGGCATACCAAAGAGTTTTTCACAAATGGAGTTTTGAACAACTTGCTACCACTCAAACTAGTAGTGAACCTAAAAGGGGTTCCTAAGAGGGCAACTGCTAGGACAAGAGCAATGGTGGAGGCTTAGCCCATTGTCAACACAGCTAAGGGTCCTTGCTCTTCATGGACTTTCACCTATGGGAGGATTCTAGGTATTTTAGGAAGTCACTTTTATATTATAGGTCAATGAATAGGTGGGAAGTGACCCTAGAAACCCTTTCCCTAAGATAGAATAAAGATTGGGACATTCTTGCCTTTTAAGAAAGGGACTTGATCTTCTAAGGAGAGAGGAGGGGCATTGAAGGGTCGAGGGAGAATAATATGGATTATAAAGGAAGTTATCAATCCCTAAAATCCTTTGGGAACTTGGATTCTCAAATGGTCCTTGATGAAAGGCCTTTGACACCAAATGGGACCACACGGGGCCAAGTGGACCCAGCCCAGGTTCGAGGATGGAATTTACCAACCAATGATGTTCCTATCCTGGAAAATGTGAGAGGAAAGGATCGGGCAAGATTTTTTACTTCGATGTGTCAAATTGATCCTAATAGGTTCTAGCCTTGGGAACACTTATGAAAAACTTGATCCTAGAGCTAGGGCTTGAGGAATCCAAAGATTCCATTGTCAGAATTGGCCCAAGTTATGAGAAGAGTGAGGGGACCCACCAATGCAGTTGCCTCTAGGAGATAGAAGTTTTCCTCTGGCTATATTCTTGGGAAATTGATGCCCTAGGTGACCTAATGGGGTTAGACCTAGGGAAAAATTGAAAATTTTGAAAAAGGGGGGGAAATAATCACCCTTTTTGAGGTACTAGCACATAAGTCACTTGGGGATATGGAGTTAGGGGTGATAATGAACAATAATTCGGTTTCTTGATTAAGGAGGCACAGAAAGTCAACTTTGTCCAATGTTAGAGGAAAACGAAAAGTGACCTTAAACAATTTATAATTCATACAAATGGTGTAATTTTATTGAGATAAAATTATATCTAAGACATTTCATTCATCTAGAAATGGCCCATACATTAAATAAGCTAAATAGACACATAATTACACATTTTCATAATGCAACAATTACCCTAGTTATAGTGAATTTCAATAGCATGCAACAACAAGAAGAATAATGTTAAATTTGCACTCACAATGTTAGAGAGTATATCCAACCATCTTCACATTTGAAGAAACAAATCTCTAAGATAAAAATAGCCCAAATCCATACATGAAAATGCATCCATCATCCAAAATAGTCCTCCAAGGAAAAATGTGAGGTTCTCTAAAGATAGAGAGATCCTAAGTCAAGTGATGATACAAATGAATCCAACTAACTCCTATTTATACATTGATTAGGATTTGATCGAATTAGCTTATGGGCCTAGATTAGCACATAAACATAAAATAATATGCAAGTAACCCTAAATTTTGGTGACAATCCCACCAAACTATCTCATACATGGAATAATAAGCTTCATATAAGAGGTCAAATGATGTCTTAGGGCCTTATAGGAGGCATATTGGGGTACATGAGTGCCATAATGAAGCATGGGACCCATCAAAATTTTTGGAAAAGGGGGTGGCCCCTTGTTCTCCAAACATTAAACCTATGGTGCTCTCATTAAACTTATGGACTGAAAGGGTAGTTTGTGGCCACCATAAACAAGTAGGTCAAGTGTTGTCTTGTTCATGATAGACTGGTTGTCAAAGGCTTAACACCAAGCCCTATTTGTATTCCTTGTATTAGTGTGATTGTAAAGGGTCATGATCCACGGTACAAGATCTCTAGCATGTTGTATTGTAGTTTTTAATATAATGAAGAAGGGTTTTCACATTAACACTCCCTGACATGCCCTGGCACTCTAGCATACCTTGGAATTTCCTAACATATAATCTTTCTACTCCCTCCTTATCACACCTGAAACTCACTAACACTCCCTATCACACACTATTATTCATTCATTACCATGCATTTTGAACTAGTTCTCCCTTGTGTTTCCATGGCACTCCCTAACATGCATTGACACACCCTAGCATTTGGCACATCCTAACATGTCGCCCTGGCACTCTAGCATTCCTTGGCACTACCTTGCATACCTTTAAAATCCCTCTTTAGAACACCTAGAAATCGTTTATACTCCATGTCACACAGTCTTATTCATTCATTTCCATGCATTTGACACTAGTGCTCCCTTGTTTTTCCTTGGCACTCCCAAACACTCCTCCCTGACATGCATTGGCACACCTTGGCACCTGGCACATATTGGCATGTTTCCATGGCCTCTAGCATGCCTTAACACTACCTATCATACCTTGATGTCACTCCCTCCTTAGCACACCTGAAACTCACTGACACTTCCTGTCACAAACTCTTATTCATTCATTTTTAAATATAGTTTTATCTGTTCTGTTATGATGAAATATCTAGTGGAATATCCATGATAGTTTACGAATTACCCCAACATATATCCTTTATGAAAGTCATCTGATGATATTTCCTCACACTTATTTATCTCTAGTTGTCCCAACATAGTGCAGGTCGTCACCACCACCCTTGAAAAATTCAACATGATAGGCTCATGGTCCTATCTAAGCTTGGAAGAAAAATTAAAAACTTAGTTACACAACATGATGGAAGATTATTATAAAGGTTTCCCATGCATTTTAATCAACAATATCTAGTGGGATTGGAACAACAACACATTTTTTTCATGATAAATATCCATGATAGTTTACGAATCACCCCAACATATATCCTTTATGCAAGTCATATGATGATATTTATTCACACTTATTTATCTCTTGTCCGAACGCGGTGCAGGTAATCACCACCACCGTTGAAAACTTGAAAATGATAGGTTAGTCATGGACCTATCTAAGCTTGGAAGAAAATTTCAAAACTTAGTTACACATCATCATGGAAAATTATTATAAAGGTTGCCCATGCATTCTAATAAGCAATATCTAGTGGAATTGGAACGACAACACATTTTGTTCACGGGAAATATACACGACAACTTATGAATCACCCCAACATCTATCCTTTATGAAAGTCATATGGTGATATTTCTTCACAATTATTTATCTCTTGTCCCAAAATAGTGTAGGTCATCACCACCACCCTTGAAAATTTGAACATGGTATGCTCGTGGGCCTATCTAAGCTGGGAAGAAATTTCAAAAATTAGTTACACAACATCATGGAATATTATTATAAAGGTTTCCCATGGATTTTAATCAGTAATATCTGGTAGAGGCTCATGGTCCTATATAAGCTTGGAATAAAATTTCAAAACTTAGTTACTCAACATCATGGAAGATTATTATAAAGGTTTCCCATGCATTCTAAGCAACAATATCTGGTGGGAATGTAACAACAACACATTTTTTTCACGATAAATAACCATGATAGTTTACGAGTCACCCCAAAATATATCCTTTATGCAAGTCATATGATGATATTTCTTCACGCTTGTTTATATCTTGTCCTGACACAGTGCAAGTCATCACCACCATCCTTCAAAAATTGAACACGATAGGCTTGTGGTCCTATCTAAGCTTGGAAGAAAATTTCAAAACTTAGTTACAAAACATCATGGAAGATTATTAAAAAGGCTTCCCATGCATTCTAATCAACAATATATGGTGGGATTGGAATAGAAACACATTTTTTTCACGAGAAATATCCATGATAGTTTACAAATCACCCCAACATCTATCCTTTATGCACGTCATATGATGATATTTATTCACTCTTATTTATCTCTTATCCCAACACAGTGCAGGTCATCACCACCACCCTTGCAAAATTGAACATGATAGGCTCGTGGTCCTATCTAAGCTTGGAAGAAAATTTCAAAACTTAGTTACACAACATCATGGAAGATTATAAAAAAAATTTCCCATGCATTCTAATCAACAATATCTGGTGGGATTGGAACAACAACACATTTTCTTCACGAGAAATATCCATGATAGTTTATGAATCACCTAGAAATCTACCTTTTAGGCAAGTCATATGACGATATTTCTTCACACTTATTTATCTCTTGTCCCAACACAGTGCAGGTCATCATCACCACCACCCTTGAAAAATTGAACATGATAGGCTCGTGGTCCTATCTAAAATTGGAAGAAAATTTCAAAACTTAGTTACTAAATATCATGGAAGATTATTATAAAGGTTTCCCATGCATTCTAATTATCAATATCTGGTGGGATTGGAACAACAACACATTTTGTTCACAAGAAATTCTAACAAATATCACAATTCAATTGATAAATAATAGTGTTTGGAAGACAAGATTCATCCTAAACCACAAAAATAATGGATTTTGGTAATTAATCCACTCCCTCTTTGATGCCCTTGTGACTTATTTGATGGTGTTACACAAGTTATCCCACCTAGATGAAAATTGGGTGTGGTACTCTTCCTCTCCCAGTCTTATAGCGAGAAAGTAAAATATACCCAAAGGTAAGGCTCCAACAACTTATTTGATTCCATTGTTCTTTGTACAATTCTGGAAATTTCATCCATCAAATGAGTCAATTCCCTATTGATCATGGGGGATTCAAAAATCATGATCAATTGGGTCAATAATCCATGATAGAAAACATATACCTACATCCCATCCTACAGGATATCACAGATCCCCCAAACTCTTTGGAATGCCTATCTTTCAGACACATTCTTAAGGAGCTAAATCCCACAACACATAAGCTTTCAAAATAATCTCTAAAACTACCCATCGATACATTTGTGATACTAGATTCCATCAAGAGGATGGAGTATGACCAAATTATTATTCATCTCTAAGCTCAAAAAACAAGCGAATGTATATTGATGCATGCGAATTCCAATCATGACGATAAATTTCTACATCTTCTCAAAAGAAAAAACAAGTAACTTTTTTCTCTGTTCACTTTACAACATAAACACCAATTTCACCCATAATGTTACGATAAGTTTAATGAAATGAACGAAAAGGGGGGAGGAGTATTTTGTGGTTTATTGAATAGGACTAGGGGACACACATGTAGCATGGATGCGTAGAAGTGGGATGTCAAAGCATGGTTTAATAAGATCTATAATTCACGCATTATAGAATGAGAAGGGGGATTAAGACCTAATGTCATAGGTGCTAGGGGGCCTAGAGGGAAGGTAACAAGAGAAATTGAAAGGGGAACCCCCGATAGTGGTGATAAGGGGATTAGGGGCCCCCTTATCACAACCAATAAGCCATTAACCCATAACCACTAAATTCCCTATCCCTTAACCTTGAAGCCATAATCTCTTAACCCTACACTCATAACTCATAAGCCATCAACCCCTTGATGCATTAAACCTTAAGCCATTAAATCCTAACCTAGAATCCATGAACCCGCTAAGAACTAACCTCTTATTGTCTTAACTTGTGACCCTTAAACCTTAATCCATAACCCATAAACACCTTAAAACCCAACCCATTAACCCCTAATACCTAAATCCCTTAATTATCAAGCCTTTAACGTATAAAGACCTTTCCCCCCAAGCCCTTCGCCCTTAACTCTTAACCCTTGAAGCCCTTAACCACTTAATATCCAAGGAAACAACAACACATCAAACCAACAAAGTAACCTCTTAGGAGAATCCTTCACGTGTAATTAAGAATATTGGTACCATTTTATTTTTAGAGAACTAGGTATTGGTCTTGAGGGTGTGTGTTTGTGGGAAATTCCCTTATTAACATATATACCAAATGTAGAACAACTGGATAATTTGAAAAACCTCAATAATAATTGCTCACAATATCTACACTTCATGTTGACATGGAGCTTGTAGTGCTCTCCCACATAAGGAGTTGACAATTAATAGATCACTCATAATGACACAACCTCTTCAACCCTAATGAACAGGGAGCTAACCCTTGATACAAATATTTTGTTTGCTAGAAAAACACAACTATGTCAATGTAGAATACTATACATAAGAGAAAATAAAATGATATTATGCACATCAATTCTTGAAATAGCCTCACATTTTCCATGAGTGGTGACCCAAGGGGTGAATGTAGGGCACTATTAAGGTTACATAATTTTTAAATTTATTTTACATCACCATATTGTTCTCCATTAGGGTTGATGCATCATCCCAACAAAGAATGACACATTTTTGTGGGGGAGTGATTAAAGTTGTAACAAAATTCAAGTGACATATACCTCCAATGTAAATGACATCATTATATGTTTGTTTCAAGTTGTTAAAGAGGTTATTTATAAACAATAAATTTAGTACTTGAACTTCATATTTTCATGGCCTTGACTCTAAGATGGATTCGTACTAGGAAAACTTCATGCAAATAAGAGGGGGCCTTATTTTTTAACCCTCATACACACAAGAGCACTAGAAGTTTCCCTTCAGATCCCTCTTGGTGGTTTCAAAGTGGGTTTACATTAGTGTCTAGTTGAAACTAACGACATTATGATATGCCTCTTCTCAATAACATATTATATATTTGACATATACACAACATTGAGTTAGAATATCACCTCATATATATATGCTCCATTTATTATGGGATTCAAGGGATGTTCTATTTTCTTTTATCAATATTTATATGGTCGTTATCTACTTTCTTTCAATACATGTCTAACTATTTTTATGAGGGAGGTCCTTGGATTTAGATCTTTATATAAGACCTTATGTGGCCTTCCCCTTTTGAAATTTTCCAAGGGGGTCACCTCCTTCCATGTTTCCTTGCCAACTTAGGGCTAATATTGACAAGCCAAAATTTGAACTTCCTCAACTGTCAAATTGGTAGGGCCTCATACCTCTTATTGAACCCCTTAATGGGACATTATTTCTCCAAAGAGACTGTTTAGGATTTCCCATTGAAAATCATAAGTTGGATGTCATAGGATGTATTACCCCACTTTATATATGAATTTTTAGAGGATAATTTTAAATTTTTATTGACATATCAACTGTTGTGATTCCTGTGACATTAATAATTTTCCAACTAAGTTATACGAATGATTGTATAATTAGTTTGATGACAGCTTGCCTTGGCCATCTAGGACACTAGGTGTAGGAAGATGTTGCTTTAGCGATCACGTTAACTTGATATATATGATCCATTTATATATCTCTAATATGTGTTAATTTTATTTTGATCACTTAAAAAATCTATTTTAGCTCTTAAATATTTTGGCCATAAATCCTATTCTAAATTATTCCATGGTGTTTTATAATTTTACTCATATAAATGTAATGGTGGTTTGAGTAATTACTACACATCCTATATTATTATACCCTTATTTCCCTTGGTCAAATTTTATCCCATATAATTTCATGGCGTATTCATTCATTTTAATCACGATGTCCTGCCCAATGATTCCCGCCAGTAGGAAATCAAACTAACTATGTAAACTACTCTGTTTCAATTTTATCATCATGCTTTCATGTCGGGTTTTTGATCTTAATGATATCAATTGTGCAAGTTCATTGAACGAGCATCATTATATTAAGCTCTTTTTCTACACAATCTTAACCCAAATAGAACAAGCTCAAATCGACCCTGACATCAAATGACAAGAAAAAGAAATTACATGTATGATGAATCACTTGGCAAGCAAATTACAAGGTCATGATATGGTGGCCCACTATTGATGACGCTCTCAGAATCACCCATCTGGACTATTTTTTGAAGGAGGCTAGAAATTTATTATATGGGGGATTTTTTATTCTTCCATGATTTGGTTCCTCAATTGCTTTTACTTTTGGCCTGTCCTCAGACATCTCTCTTGTTACCTTAAAGTTCGACCACATACACACTTTCTCTAAATCTTGTTGAATGAAAATGTAATTCGATTTTTTAGGGTATATGAAATTGAAATGATTTCTCTTTGATACTCTTTGAAAATGAATCTTAATGAATTTCGTATAAACTCAAGATGTCAATATTTAATATTTATTGAGGCATCTCTATTGACAGTAGTAGAACTGTTCCAAAGTGCCATGCACTTTTTCTCCAAGCAGTTCTTCAATATTGAAAGCTTCAAATGTGTTGTAGTTTCTTTTGCCGTAGAATCCCTATCACCTCTTCTTAGACTGACATGATATCGTGCATATTGCATGATGGAAAGGAGACCATAGATGTGCCATAGAGGAGCTGATATAACCAAGAATATTTGTTGTGCAGACTTATATTTCAGATCTTTCAAACTTCCAAGTTCGTTCCCCTTGAGAGACCTAGGAATTCTATGATTGACATGACTCGAGCTGAACCTCTTCTTTAAACAAAGATTAATTATGTTAAACAAAATGAAAACATCTCCACAGCTTGATGCCAGAATCTATCTTTCTTACAAATGTAACCCAAAAATTCTATACTCAGTGTGTACCCACTTTAACTAAAAGAAACTTTAACAAGTTGGATAAGAAGTGTATGAGTTGATGTTGATTGAGAAAATCAAGGGTCTCTGTATAGATGCACTTTTATGCTTTTACCTAAAATAATGATGAGCCTTGATGATACATTTTCCTATCACTCCTTTTCTAAACTCCTTTTGTATGGAGAATATTGTCAACATACAATCTATGGCCATGAATTTTCCACAAATTAGATTGTGAGAAAGCCTTATCATCAAAAATTCCAAAAACTTTGACAGAATGCCAAGGCTGATTTTAACAACAACGCATATCTCAATTCTTCTTTC
Source organism: Pinus albicaulis (assembly GCA_034641835.2). NCBI lineage: Eukaryota > Viridiplantae > Streptophyta > Pinopsida > Pinales > Pinaceae > Pinus > Pinus albicaulis. The sequence continues at coordinate 386,948,095 of CM076577.1, forward strand.
AAGGTTGACTGAATGTATCTATAGTAATAATGGTCTTCCTGAAAATATGATGTAATGTTAATTGAAAACTATATTGAAGAGGGGTAGGACAAACTTACTCCAGAATATATGATTACAGAGAGTCATAACAGGAGTACATATAGATCAGCTTACATGCCTCAAATGATGTTTATAATATCCTAAACCTATACCCTGATTGCCATAACTTATATATATATATGGTGCAGCCATACTTTTCACATGCTTATAACTTGAGATTGCAAAGGGAGAATGATACAAGATGTTCACATAGACTGTGGGGCTATTTCAATTGAGATTAAACTAAATTATGTATAGTAGGAACCAAGATATAAGATATTGAGCAATGCCTTCTTCAGAGGAACTGAGCTAACTGAGTGATACCATATATGATACTTCACTAGGACAAATATTTCCTCGTCATATTGATAATACTTAGAGGATGAGATCCATTCAAGGATCACAGAGAAACATGACCTGTTGATGATATGTTTTTCCGAACAATTACTTTAACCCTTCAAGCAGGGAACCATAGTGACAAGACCTTATCACAGAGGATTTCTATCTTCAAAATGAAGTATTATTAAAGGCACATTAAAATATTCAAACTAAAGAGAATATTGAAATGTTGATACAAACACTGATGATAGTGATCATGCCCAAAAGACCTATGATTTGGTATCCATGTGTTATGCCCAGGACTGTGATTTTATGGTCTAGAAACTCTGCTTCAAATATAATGAAGATACACTCTCAATCTTGACTGAATGGGAACGATAAATAATCCTTGGAAAATATATTACTGGAACATACCTTGATTACTTTCAACTTTTTCTCATGATATTGGAGTTGTTCTTGGATTGGAGCTCATATTCACTGATTAGGGCTAGTAGAAGGCCTTAAGAAAATACCACAGATTTTACATTCTTGATCCCTAACACAAAGGGATAGAGGTACCAAGGAAATTCTTCAGATGCTTCTCAGTGATTGCAATCTCTTTGAGCTTGGGTTTGCCCTCTCCTGTGCTCTGATTCCATGTTAATTTTGGAAACATGTTATTTTCTTAGGATAGTTACTTCATTCAATCATGAGCCCATTAATCCATTATCAATTACATTAAACAATATATGACAATAACTAACAAAAGAAAATTAATGATAAATGTTGAGGACAAGCCAAGACAGAAGAACAAGAGAATATGGATCAAGTGAGGGAAATCCCCCAATATGGGGAAAAACCTTGAAAAATTCTTCTTATTATTCAAAAAAAATGTACAATAGAGAAAGCGAGAGAGAGAGAGAGAGATGATAGAAACATTATTGACTTGCCAAGGTGACAATTAGTATCACTATCCAAATGCCAAAGACATGATTCGAAATTCTTCCTTTAAACATTAGCAACCATATTCTATCCAGATTAGTTGTAAAATGTAGTCAAAGCTTTTCCTTAGTGCTGACCTACTTTATATATGAATTGAGTTCTGGTTAGGGTATTTTGTCCTATGACAGGAAACCAATTGCACTCCTCTAAATATTATTACAAGGTTGTGACTTCCCCTTTTAAGTCATTGTCTACAATCTAAGGCTGGTTAGGGCTATAGTTACAGCATTCCACAACTGGTTAGGGCTAGATGCATCCCTCCACAGCTTCCTGATGGTTGTGGCATAACTATGACCCTAGATCTGGCCTGTATAGGGATGTGGCCTGATTGAAACAACTTCCATGGAGTTGCAGAAATCCTTCTCTAGAGGATTCACACACTAGGCAGCTCTAAAACATCTACAAGTCTACAACTGACTTCATGATGGATCTTGGTTTGTGGGAGAGGGTTAATAATGCCCAGATTAAGCATCATTTAACCCATATATGCTCGGTATCATGTCTAAGGAGCTCAGTCTATATGGAGGAGGGAAATCATGTAACGAAACCCCAATATATCTACTAAGATTGTCTTTAAACCACCAGTAGTCTACCCATAGCATCCTCGACACTACAACAAGCAAATAGACTCACTCAAAATAGACCCAACCTCTATGTTTAGCCATTCTCCCCACTTCGCTACCTCAAAGATGCAAGAGATATTTTCGATGCCTCAAATGGGTTGGGAGAGAATTATTATATACAATTTATAAGAGAAGTTGAATTTGATATTTTGGAGGCAAATTCAAAATTAGTATTTTCAATTTTCCCGCCTAAATAAAATCGCGATTTATATAATTTGTTTCTAAATAAACAAATATTTTCCCTATCCAAATTTGATGATATTTAGATCAATTTTGGTCGTCCCGAAAAAATGAATTCAATGAGATTATAATCTCCATCAACTGAGCAGAAGAAAGTGGAATTTGGCCCTAGTTGCCAATTTTAACATAATAGAATGAGCAACAACTTGAAATAATCAAGAAAAAATGTTAAATTACTTATACATCTTTTTTCTTAGAAAAAAATGCAACGATCCTCCACCTGCAAAGCTTTTTTGGACAAGAGGTCTACCTGTTGATTCCATTCTCTCAAGATGTGATGGAAGAACAAATTTTGAAAGAAACCTTTGAGATTTTGAATACATTCCATCCAGTGCTTCAATGAGAGGACCCTCAGATGGCCCTTTCGAGACAACCAATACACCACACACTTTGAATCAACAAAAACATGCATAATGGGTATATTCAATTAGGCTACAAAAATAATAGTTCCCAAGAATCCTCCACTTCTTCTTTAGTATTTTTCCTTGCAATTGCAGTCAACCAGATGTAAAAGGAAACATTGTCACGAAGGAAAATGGTGGCTCCCCCTCTATAAACCTCATCTTGATACACTCCATTAAAGAAGCCAATGTTTTTAAATATAGAACTAGGTGGAAGGCGGAAGGATTGACTTCTGGGAGGCTTCCAAGGTTTGACATAATCTGAAAAGAATCCCAAAATTTGGCACATGATTACAGTGATATATTTGGGTCCCCTTTCAATGATGATATTATTTCGGGCTTTCCAGATACCCCATGCAGTTAAATTGTATAGTGCTTTATACTTTCCCCCATTTTGATCACAACAAAGAAGGAAATTGTCCTGTGGCAACATCTAGCCATTAACCTATAATTTTAATACCCATAAGATATATGACCAAAGGGACCTGGAAGTGGCATAATTAAACAATAAACAATTGATAATTTCTAAATCTTTTGTGCAGAGAACACATACATTTGGCGCATGAAAAAATTTCTGCAATAGGAAATCCCAAGTTTGAATACAATTCTCTAAGGCAAGTGAGATAAAACATTTTATTTTAGGGGCAACAGGCTAATCCCATAATTTTGAATGCCACCAACTAACCCTTTGCAAAGAGTAGCTTTATGATATAACATAATAGGCATGGTGAGTTGTGACATGCCTCGAGGAGGGGTTCTAGGCCCATTCAAAAGAATCATCCTCCTCAGATAGTGTAATACCATTAACAATCAGGGATTTGGTGAAACTATCACACTCAACAACATAAGAACCCCGCAAGCCCAAATCATGGGCACTTTTCCATCTTCTAGCTGTGAACAACTCCGAAGGGAACACATAAACCCAACGAAGTCTGGAAACACCTTGATCACAAAGATGGTTGGAAAGCTCAGGGGAGCATCAATGAGAACAAAAAAACACCTACTTCTCTGGAAGCACATATACTAATTTTTTGGGTTTCACTAATCACCCTTTGGTCAGTGTCTACACACTAGCATAGATTCTAAAGTGATTTCCTTACAATCATATTAAAATCGGTGTATTTTCTCTTAAAAAAATATGTAAAGATAGATGTCCCCTTTATGTCCAAGTTCAACAAAAGTGGTTACTCCTACCTACCTAGTACCTCCATTTATTTTATAACAAGACTACTCTACAAGCCACCAAATGTCTATCATATCCATGAGGTCAACAACAATTTTTGGTTCAAGATATAGCTAAGTTGGAACAAACTTAGCTCTAGATCCTATCTTATTTTTCAACCCCTAATGTTTATGTACAAAGAGATATCAATTTTCTAAAGCATATTGGAGCCAAACTATCACCTTGCCCATGTTGACTCCCTATATTAAACATCATGGAAAATCTCCATAGATTATTTATCCTTACTAAACCATACATTTCGTTAGAAATGATAATTCAACATTAACATGACATTACTACTTAGTTGCACTTTTTGACTACCCAAAAATTATTTTGGTTTCACCATAATTCACCTTTGATATCACAACCAAAACCCCATCCCATAATGTTTAGTGACATAGAAACCCAACAATTTTCATACCATTAATAATTATTTATAATTAGAAATACTTCCCTATTAACAAAAAGAACTTACACATTTCATTTAATTATGCTTGAAAAGCACATAACTTCAAAATTTCATGGGTTATATGTCTTTCAAATATCAAAATTGTTCATTTCCCTCATTTATGAATTTCATTTAAGTTCAAGATTTCATGGATATTGGTCTTTCAAACATAAAAATTGTTCATTTCTCTCATTTATGCATTTAATTTAAGATCAAGATTTCATGGATATTTGTCTTTCTAATATCAAAGTTGTTCATTTCCCACATTTATTTCCCTCACATTGCAAGGTGTGTGTCCAGGGAAGGAAAGGTACAGCCTTGCTGTCACAGGTATGATCTGATACATTTGGTTGAATCAAGAGATTGGATTCTCGGTTCCTCAAATCATCGTGATTCGTTCTACAAAGGTAATTTTCACAAGGTTCACCACATTCCTAGGTGATGGCCCATCCCTAAGCCTCCATCTCTCTTTTCCACTTCAAAATACTTCTAAACAAGAAAAACTAGGTGTTTAATAAGCTATATGTTCAGGATTCCATGGAGGAGGATTAAGCTAAAGGCATGGGCAATAATGGCTTCACCAAAGAATACAACGACTGGTGCCTTTCCAATTCAAAAATTAGAGAAGAAGTGGATAAGAGAGTAAGAATATATTGATTAAGACAAGGAAATAAAATCTCCTAAGATCGTAGGTGGTCACTAGCCAAATTCTCTAGCACAGATGGACTGTGATGATCCAGTCATCCCTAAAAATTCCAGAGACCCAAAACGAGCCTCAGATTTGCCTCAAAAAGGGCCTGAGATTTTCCTGGACCCATATTCCCAAGAGTCTCGAAGCAAAGAAATTGGATCCTAAAGAGATGACCGTGCGTTCAGAAAAGCAAGATTAAGGCTTTGTTCTAGAGGAGAAGCTTCCAGAGGCTACTAAATCCACTCAAGAGGTACTAACAACATTTTATTTTTATTGTTTAATTATATGAATCGTTGCAAGAAACATTCCCATGAGGGACTTCCATTGGCTTAGGTGACGGGTCTGAATGGTAAATATTCTGCAAAAATGGCCTAGGGCTTTGATGTTATGCCATTTGGGTGGCACAAACCACAGTGAAAATGAAACCTAGTGGTTGGGTTAAAATATTTTGACCTCATTAGGGAACCAATATTACCTTGGGTGTCCTAGGTTGATTAATTAGGCTTAATAACATTCTCATTTTCTCACTATTTTTACTATTTCTTTGTTTTCAATCCTTCTTTATTTACCTTTTCGCATAATTGTAATTCCTTTCTGCCCTATTAAAATTTTATGGTTACTAGTGGAGTCTATTTTTTATTTTGGTGTCATTAATATAGAATGTTGTAAACACATATTTCTTTTCATATGTGAATTTTATTTAGCATGAAACACGTGGCAATTAAACATTAAAATGGCTTGTGCCCTAAAATTTGTGCATTGTGTGGGTTAACCTTTCAGGCATGGGAAAAGTAGATAAAGGATTAAATTGACTATAGTTGATTTTGTTTTGGTGATTGATGATCTCAAGTTGAATGAAATGTGTATATTCAAAGATGGCATCATAGACCAATTCAAAGTGGAATCTCAAAAGCTGAAAGAAAAGTTGATAGACTCAACTTAGAAAGTGGAGAAATCAAGAAAGAGTGTAAGATTTTGACCAAGATTCAATTAAAGTTATGCAAAACTATGTTAATAGTGAATTCACCAAGGTTTTTTCTCCCAAGGTAGGATCATGCTTGAGATATAATCACCATAGGAGAGTTCTTAAGAATCCATTCTTGAAATTCTCTTAACTTGCTTGTACTCATACCATAGAGAATTCTAGGATGATGTTCCTTCCATGGAGCACTCTTTTATGCTCCATAGATATAAAATGATGCCACACTTAGGTTCTTGCCTAGCCATCTCTGTCAAATCTTTGTCATATTCACCCAAAGCAACATACTTGCCCTTAGGACCTTGATCAATAATTTTTTTTGAGACTTATGAGTTGCTTGTATAACACTTACGAGATTATTCAAAGAAACTTTAAGATTATTAAACGAATATTGTCGAAACCATTTATCTCACGTGAATGCAAGAAGTAAATTTTCCATAGACCTAAAGGAATCTACATATTATTTCATCAAATTATCTTTCTCAACTATTTGGTGTTTACTCTCTTTTTCCACTTCTGGAGCTGATACCACTGCTCCCTAAACCATTTTTTTTTTTCATTTGTGAAATTGACACTATTGCTTCTTGTTTCTAAAACAATAAAATATGTATTCAACTCCTTCTACACTTTTTTTTGCTCTTTTTTTGCAATCCTGAATGAATGTCCAAATTATGAGCCTTTCTATAGTTTCAAATTCTCATCCAAAGGAAATTCCAGATTATTTGCAGCTTGTTGATGCACCTTCCCTATTTATTTCCACTCCATCTGATTCATTGTTTAACATCAATAGGGTAGGCTCATATCCCACTGAGATCATGCAGTGCTTCCTCACCATAAGCATGTTCAACATATCTAGTAACCATTGTATTTCAGGAAAAATCCCTCTGTTCAAACATATTATCAAAGACTACGCATGCCTCTTTTATGCTACCACATTTGGCATACGGGTCAACAATAGAATTTGGCATATAGGTAAACAAGAGAATTCTCCTCAAAGATATTTGAGTCCAGCCTAACTTTAATAATGATTATATGGAATTGCATCCTAAACTAGTGCATGCTGTAAAAGCAGTGGAAAAGGTGAAATTATCCACTTTCATCTCATTATGTTGCATCTGATTGAAAAATTTTAGTGACTCCTCACAAAGACCATTCTGAGAAACAATTTCAGTGACTCCTCACAATGACCATTCTGAGCAACAATTTCAATGACTCCTCATAAAGACCATTGTGAGCATATTCTTTGTCACGGAGAAGACCTTAATAGGTTGATCCTTCAACATAGCTAACATTTCGATATCCAACCTCTGAGCAACATATCTCTAAGCGGACATTTCTATATCCAACCTCCTAGCATCAAATTGGTTAACTCTTGATAATTCCCTATTCTTACCCCTATGCCAAAATAGGGGGTAACATAGGCTCCAACTCATAGATGTTCTATTCTAGGGAGTGCATGAGAGTCTTAGAATTTTGTCATGTATATATTTGAATGGCCTCCCCTTCTAGTAAAAGCACCACACAATTTTTTCTTTTGCAAAGCAAAAGACAAGTCGTCTATTTATGACAACATGAAATCAAATTTAGTGATCAAGGGAGCTTATTCATGATACACTATTTCTCAAAGGAGTTTATTCCTTTCCTACCCTACTGTAGCATGTGAGAAATGAGGGTGCTACTTCAAATCATTGATCCATTGCAATGACCTTAAAACTTCACCAATAGAATGTTTTCTTTCCCTATGCTTAGTTATCATGCAAAATAATGAAACATTAAAAATCCAACATTCATAGGCTGGGTTTTCTATCACTGATGGGTCAACCAAGAATTTGGGTACCCGAAAATCAATGGTACCTTCAAAGTTCAAACACATGTAAGTGTTGACATAAGCTCCTACAGGATTTGTCCATCCAAGATTACATAGGACTGTAATAAATATTGCTCATTAACTTTTCATGATGTCATAGGACCCGTTACTCCCTTCTTTGCATGATAATTTTTTTGATGAATAATATGCATTCCTAGAGTTTCAATTTGAAGGAAATCTGCACGTTAGCCAGTTTTCTCAATATGAAAAATATCATTGTGGAGATATGGATAGATAATTGTTTCTCTAGATTTATCATTCTGAAATATAGGTATTCAATTCCCTGTCTATTATTAAGATTTATAGATCTACGATTAAATATTTTATTAAAAGTTTGGATAATTCTTCTGTCCACAAATTCTTCTATCCACACCTCTATATGCTTTGCAACTCAAAACATGTTCGAAATGACCCTGTTTCCATGATAAAAAAATATACATTTCCTTAACTATTATGTTTTCTTGGCCTGCATTTCATTTATTTCTAGTCGTTTTGTTGTTTTCAAGGTTTTCTTTTCATGTATTTGGGTTTGATTTGGAATTCTCCAAAAAAACAAGAATTTTGAAAAACATAGTGACTAAATCTCTAGTGAATTGTTGCAATATGGCTCTGCTTTCAAAGCTCACCCTTGTTGGATTCAACATAGGTTTTCGGGAGAAATTAAAATAAACAAAGAATATGTTAATTTTGGAAACATGTTCTTTCCTTAGGATAGTTACTTCATTCAATCATGAGCCCATTAATCCATTATCAATTACATTAAACAATATATGACAGTAACTAACGAAAGAACATAAATGAGAAATGATGAAGACAAGCCAAGACAGAAGAAAAAGAGAATATGGCACAAGCTAGGGAAAAGCCCCAATATGGGAAAAACCCTTGAACAATTCTTCTTATTATTCAAATCAAATGTCCAATAGAGAGAGAGAGAGATGATAAAAAAATTATTGATTTTCCAAGGTGATGACTAGTATCACTGTCCAAATACCAAAGACATGATCCATAATTCTGACTTTAAACATCAACAATCATATTCTGTCTAGATTAGTGGTCAAATGTAGTCAAAGATTTTCCTTAGTGTTGGCCTGCTTTAGATATGAACTGAGTTCTAGTTAGGGCTTGTTGTCCTATGACAACAAACCCTTTGCACTCATCTAAACATTATTACAAGGCTGCGGATTTCCCTTTTAAGTCACTGTCCACAATCTAAGGCTGGTTAGAGATATAATTACAGCCTTCCACAATTGGTTAGGGCTAGATGCAGCCCTCCGTAGCTTCCTGATGGTAGCGGCATAATTGTGACCCTATATCTAGCCTGTATAGGGCTGCGACCTGATTGAAAAAGCTTCCTTGGAGTTGTAGCAATCCTTCTCCAGATGATTCGCACAATATGAAACTCTAATCTATCCACAGGTCTACAACTGACTTGATGATGGATCTTGGTCTATGGGAGAGGGTTAATAATTCCCAGATTAAGCATCATCTAACCCAGATCTCCTCAACATATTGTCTAAGGAGATTGGTCTATATGGAGGAGGGAAATGATGTAATAAAACCCTAATACATTTACTGATATTGTCCTGAAACCAGCAACAGTCTACCCATAGCTTCCTCGGCACCACAACAAGCAAATAGACTCACTCAAAATAGACCCAACCTCTACGTTTAACCATTATCCCCACTCGGCTGCCTCAAATGGATTGAGAGAGAATCCTTATATACAATTTAGAAGAGAAGTAGAGATTGATATTTTGGAGGCAAATTCAAACTTTGAATTTTTAAATTTCCCGCCTAAATAAAATCATGATTTATAGAATTTATTTTTGAATAAAAAAATATTTTCCTGATCCAATTTGACAATCTTTAGATCAAAAAGAGGAATTCAATGGGATTATAATCTCCATCAATTGAGCAGACCAAAGTGGAATTTGGCTCTAGTTTCCAATTTTAACACTCCCTCTCAAATAGGGAGAATTCCATCTGCCAATCCATCAGTTGCCATAGGTCATCATGCCATATTGAACCATGTATGATCTGCTCTACTCTACTTTGCTGAAAAATCATGTGAATAATAAAGAAGAATTGATCGAGAGTGATTTAGAAGACCTTGCAACTCTCCATTGACAGAGTCAGTCTAGAGGTAGAACCTGAATTGATCCCAAATCAAGTAAATAAACACCATGCATCCTAGCATAGGGAGTACGACAGTACGTGATGCGTCCATCGGCAGTGTTGTGGTCCCTAACAAATTTTCTCAAATCATTGGCCATATGAGAGGTACTTCCCATGTGTCCCAAACTACATGGGTAGGATGTTGCAGGAACACTATAAGGGAAAGAATATATCACATCCTACACGCAATCACACGTAGGGAAAGGAGAATCCACATCCTACAAATGCACATCACAATCATATATAGGGAAATGATGAACCAGATCCTACAAACATATATCACAATGATATGTAGGGAAAGGATGAACCACCTCCTACACGCATGAAAAAACACGAAGTGCATGCAAAACAACAATGGTAGGAAGAAATCTACATGTGGGGAAAGGACGAACCACATCCCACCGACATGTCAACTATCAATCGTAGGGAATGAGCATCCTACATGTGGGGAAAGGATGAACCACGTCCCACTGACATGTCAACTGATGCCTATATGCATCTCTCACTGGGGTATCCATTGGAGAAGGTGAACCACTCATTCTATGCATATGTCACCAACAATATGATAAGGTGAACCACTCACCCTACACACATGTCATCCATCATGGGGTATCATAGGGGATGATGAACCACTCACCCTATGGTCGCTCATAGATCAATAAGTACCCCAAGCCCCTAGGAACTCTCAGAGCTTAATCTTCAACCAATAATCCCTTCATATAGGGAATGGTGGCAAGCTTCTCTCTGAAAATCAAAACTAAATCAATGGGAGCCTCATAGCTCCATGCAGCAGCTTGCAAGCATGTTGACTTATAGAAGAGATCTAGTCATCATTTAACAATCTTAAGCTTCTTGTACATATAGATAGATAAGATATTTGACTGATATTACTTCCTCTTACACATAGATATCATAGCCTATATTTGTCTTTCTAGGGTGCATAGTGTCCATTATACAATCTATGAGATCTAGCCACTCAAACATGTGATAAAGAAAAAGTGTCCTCTGCTGAGCCATATACAGTGGTATGTGAAATATTTCTTCTAAAATATATAATGATAGTGAGCACAAAATGGCTTACTCCAATACAGTGGCTTAATAGAAATTCATGCTTCCTATTTTATACATTCACCTGTAATGGTGGTTCCAAATAAAAGACATCAGTCTTTGATTTGTGATACAAATAAATGAAGATGGTCACTAGGAGATATAGTACTTTTCCTTTTATTAGACCAATAGTGAACTTCAGATCATAATTGATGTTTAATGAGAAGCTATCCAATATATATGTCTGAGGATTATCCTTAAATTGTCTTAAAGACTTTGTATCAAGGCATACATGAGAGTTGACTATGATTGGGTTCAACAACTACTATGTTTTGTGCTTAAGGACAAATCTAAGTCTTCCATTAAATTCCTATTATTTGGAAAAATGTTATTGATAGTTGAGCCCAATCATCATAGCACCCTTTGAAGCCTTTCAATTGTAATCATCATGAGATACCCATATTAGACATGAGACTTACATGAGGTAATTGTAACATCAAACTTTTAACAAGATTTAGGTCAAAGAAGAGAATGTGGAAGACCTTATTCAATCAAAGAGAAGAGATATCTACCAATATATCAAATTACCAAATTCATGAAGAGGAAGGGTCATTTTATATTGAGACCATTCATTATAAGATCCTTTCTTAGAGTAACCAAGGATGTGAGGCATCTGTAGTGCACACTTATTGAGGCACCTCTGCTGACAGGGGTAGAATTGTTCCAAAGGGCTATGCACAATTTTTTCCAAGTAGTTCTTCAATATTGAAAGCTTCAAATGTGTTGTAGTTTCTTTTGTTGTAGAATCCATATCTCTTCTTAGACTGACATGATGTCGTGCATATTTCATGATGGAAAGGAGACCATATAACTTCCATAGAGGAGCTAATATAACTAAGCATATCTACTATGAAGAATTATATTTTAGATCTTTCAACCTTCCAAGTGCCTTCCCTTTAAGAGACCCAGGTCTTCTGTGACTGACATGACTCCAAATACACCTCTTCTCTGAACGAAGATTAATTCTGTTAAAAAAAATGAACCTTTGATCTACGAATGTAACCAAAAAATTCTATACTTAGTGCAACCACTGTAACTAAAAGAAACTTTAACAAGTTGGCTAAGAAGTGTATGAACTGATGTGGATTAAGAAGATCAAGGGTCTCATACAGAGGCATATATTCTATATAGATCCATTTTTATGCTAGTATCCAAAATAATGATGAGCCTTGATGATTCATTGTTCTATGACTCCTTTGCTAGCCTCATTTTGTGTGGATAAGATTGTGAACATACAATTTATGGCCATGAATTTTCCACAACTTAGGTTGGGAGCAAGCCTTATCAGAACTTCCAAAAACTTTTACCGAATTCCATGACTAATTTGAACAACAATGCATATCCCAATTCTTCTTTCAAAGTTGACCGAACGTATGTATATTAATAATGGTCTGCCTGAAAATATGATTCCATGCCAATTGAAAACTATATTGAAGAGGGATAGGTGGACACACTTACTGCAGAATATATGATTACTCAGAGTCATAACAGGGGTAAATATAGATCATCTTACATGCCTGAGATGATTTTTATAATATCTCGAACCTATACCCTGATTGTCATAACTTGTATATGTATATGGCACAGCCATACTATTCACATGCTGAGAACTTGAGATTGCAAAGGGAGAACTATACAAGATGTTCACATAGACTGTGGGGCTATTTCAATTGAGAGTAAACTAAATTTGTATAGTAGGAACCGAAATATAAGATTTTGAGCAATGCCTTCTTCAGAGGAACTGAGTTAACTAAGTGATACCCTATAAGATACTGGACCAGGATAGAGATTTCCCTGTCACAGTGATAATTTTTAAAGGTCGATATCCATTCTAGGATCACAGAGAAACATGACTTGTTGATGATTTGATTTTTACGAAAAATTACTTTAACCCTTCAAGCAGGGAACCATAGTGGCAAGACCTTAGTGATCAAGGGATCTTATTCATGATACATTGTTTCTCAAAGGAGATTATTCCTTTCCTACCCTACTATAGCATGTGAAAAATGAGGGTGCTATCTGAAATCATTGATCCAATGCAACGACCTTAAAACTTCACCAATAGAATGTTTTCTTTCCCTATGCTTAGTTAGCATACAAAATAATGAAACATTAAAATTCCAACATTCATAGGCCGCGTTTTATATCACTGATGGCTTGAACAAAAATTTGGGTACCTGCAAATCAACGATCCAAGATACATGTAAGTGTTGACATAAGCTGCTACAGGATCTGTCCAACCAAGATTGCATACTACTATAATAATTATTGCTCATTAACTTTGAAAATTATCCTTTTCTACCACTTGGGAGTACATAATGTTGTTATGTTCTTTCCCTCATGAAATATTGCCTCCATGGGATAATATAACATGTTGTTCTGGTAACTATGTATCAGGGAACATGAGTGATAGATACATATCAACCATTGTGGGATTATAACCTGTTGTCTTGGGCACATAATTTATTTTGAAAAATTGCATCCACACCTCTATCAATCCATGTTTTTCCATTATCTATTGCATTCATTATATAACATCCAATGGAAAATTTCCAACCCAATGGTTGTTGAAACTGTGTATTCACTATTTTTACAGAGCTGGAAGCGTTTTGAAAGAATTTGTCATGAATAATAATTTTCCCAAGTAACACCTACGAACCAAGGCTTTTGCTTCTAGTAGATAATTATGTCCTTGTCTTCAAGAATTTAGAACCAATTTCCTTCACGTTGAAGACATTACTCCAATCAGAGTCTATTATAAGCACACATATCTCACTAGCCAAGATCATGAAAATGGCATCCAATATGTCAATGGTGGATATTTGAAACTTCCAAACTATTGTTTCACTATGATATTGACATTGCTTTAGATTGTATGAAACTAAAATTCCTTGAATGCAGTAGAATTGGTAGCGCCTACTTCTTGCAATCATCAAGACAAAAATTCAAGATGGAATCGAATCTCATGATCTTTTCCATACAAATATTCTTAGTATAAAGGTTGAGAAAGACTTAATGATTAGTGAACTTTCAAGAATCAAATTTTGATCCCTTCGATTCATAGAAATGCTCAAAAACATATGCTAGTATCACTTGTAGTGGTTTTATATTAAACCCAACATTAGGTCTATAGTGTCACCATTTTTATCCTTTATAAATGCAGAGACAAACAACCATTACAATGTTTTATTCAAATGATTTCATGCCTCCAATATAATTTTAGTGTCAATTTGGAAAGGTCTCCTATACATATGTGGAATTCATGGTGCTTTCAAAACAAGGTGAACTAGAATGCATTAGTTACAAGCTTGGCATGAATCCTATATTGCTTCCTAGAGGCCAAGAGTAATATATATAGAGTATATATTAAATGATGTATATAAATCATTATAAAATTTTCTTATACTCGTCTACCTTGTTCTACTATGTTGAATATTATAAAATTTTCTTTATTTAACTATCGAGGCTAATTATTATTTTTTACATCTCTTTTCCCTTTACTAATGAAATTCTATTTAGAATTTGAACTCCAATTTGTGTGGTTGGATAATCATTGAAAATGGGTACCGTAATGCATGCATATTGTAGTATAGGAATTCCATTAATGTGAAATAGCAACAATAGATCACAATATAGCAAGAAATGAATGACTTCAATACTGTCCTTTAGCTGTGAAGAGCAGTCATTGGCATATTTTTTTGGCATTGATTTCTTTGGTGTAATTGTACTACAAATGGGAATCTATTATCAATATAATATAGTGGTTGGAAAATTCCTAAAATATCTCCTACTATTGGGTATTATATTCTTTAGAAACCAGTAAAATTGGTGTCTAATATGAACTCTTCAGTTGTTGGCATTGTCGTGCAACCCTCAGGTAAGCGTGTTTCCACTGCAACCGCTGGGCATTTTCATTCTTCAGGTAGCATGCCTTTATAAAGAAAAACCTACATCCATATTAATATTGGAGAATACTATGATGGTGCCTTCCCCGAGGGAAAACTTATAGGTCAAGGTGCTTTTAAAGACAACTTGGCTCCATTCATCCTCCACTCTATTCCATGTGATGGTTTTGTGGTCCAATACACCAATTTATAATTAATGAGGGGAATAGCTATTGTAGCTCACTAATCAAATTGCATGAATACTTCAAAAAACACCCCAAGATCTAGCACTTTGCAATCCTATACTTTACTTTCCCAAGCATACAACTAGGAAAATGATTTCCTCTAAGATTACTAGTAACTTTTTGATGGCCAACATCAAATTCCACATGCAGGTTGCAACGACATGAAAAGAGCTGTAGTGAATAGCTTCATTTTAACATTAATTATCCCCCAACATCTAATTATTAGTCTATTGAACATGTTGACAACATTTCAAGGTTATTTTATATTTAACCATGCTTTAGATGCACCACCTTTCTCATCACATAATGTAGCCAATACAACCAATCCATTCAATGATAGACAACTTGTCCTCGCAATTAACTAGTTTGAAATAATTAACTTGTATTAATATTATTAATTTACCTACACTTGAGCTTCATAAAGTTAGAACAATAAGAAACCTTCACCATCCCTAAAGCCCTTGACCAAAATTTTCATCACTTCTTTGAAGTGAAAGGATATTTATATTAAGTTTACACTGACTTAATGTTACAAAAATGCCCCTTATTACATGAATCATTGCAGGGGTTTCTTCTTGCATTGACTCAGACTCAATCGATTGTTACCAAATTTGGCCTTACTGGTAGTTCCTAATAGAGCTTCAGACATATACAACCATATATTTTTTCCTTTATAATTATGATATGGACCAAAAAATCCTCTAGATCTGTCTTCAACAATAAATACGAAATTGTACCTGTTTGAATGGAAGGAGAAAAAAATAAATAGTCCATGTGAAAAAAAATTTCTACTTTTAATAGTAGATTCAGTACACTATTGGTGTCTGAATCAAACATATTATCAATGGAATCATTAGCTAATTGAATACACCCTGGAGACAGTCATTCCCAACAATGAATAAGTAGTACCACTCTTGCATCTAAAAAATGTACAATCCAAGCCATCATTCTAGCCACACAACTTTTTGTGCAAAATGAAATGATGGCATAGCTATATGAAAAAAAAATTGATGATATCAAACCATTAACAAGATTCAGGGTTTTAGAAGAGAGTTAAAGAAATAAATGCGGATTTTTTGCCCCATAACCCTATACTTGTGCAACATGATAGAGTCTTTAGAGTCTCTCAACATACACATGTCACCATCTCATAGCATTGTTTTTAGAATCTCTCTAATTGGTATTTATCTTGTGCATCATTCCCTATATGCCACAAATTTATCTAATCTCCATTTCACTAGATTTCTATTGAAATTTATCTTCCTCCTTGATATTGTCCTTAGAAAAAAAATTCCAAAGCTGCTTTGCCATCCCCATTAAGCACACAACTTGAAATGATAGTGTTCATGGTCAAAAAACCATGCATTTACATTTCGTAAAACACTTACATTCAATACCCAAGCTCCCACCAATTTATTTTTGTTGTGGGTTGATGGGGATGAAAACCCACATTTATTCTTGCTTACAACACCCATAATTGTTTTTGTACAAGGACACCAATTTCATAGATGAATACTCACATGTTTTTCTATTAATCCCATGTATAACAGAGATTTTCCCTTTCCTGTGCATTGGCATATATAGAAATATTATTATACAACCCACTTCGAAGAGCCATTAACTCATGGAACTATGAAGAACCTTTCAATATTTTGGCTTCTTGATTTCTCAAAGAACCTAAATTTATCAAGGATTACATTATCAACATTTAGTTTTTAGGATGTTTTCAAAGGGCTATGGTTGACTATAAATCTATGCTGGGAATTTAAGTGAAATATTATAAACATTAAAATTTCTAGATGACTAATTCTATAGATCTATGCACTAGAGAACACGCACCATACATTCTGATTTCCTTTAAATTTAGGTAGCGGGTTTTAAGTTTCTAAATCTATTTCCCAAACTTGGTTTTTCAGCAATGTAAAAGTGAAATGTTAATGTGGAAACCAATAATTCCTTTAAAAGGTACTGTCAAACTGTATAGTTTCCATAAATAGAAACCAACGAGAAGTCCTTCATTAATCTAATAGCGAGTAAGATACTTGATCATGGACCGTAGTTATCCAGAGATAATTACAAATTTATCCAAGGGGTATGTATGACATATGAGATCCTGGAGTGAAGTAAAATAAATACATCAAAACCCACACCATGTCTCAAAGAAACTTATCAGTATGTCTCAAATAAACTAATCAATATGTGTGGATGGATCAAGAGAACATGAGCTCAATCATATTGATGTCAACAATCAATTAATACTTAGGTTCATAATATTACAGTCACCATAGTAACTGAAGTACAACCACCAATCTTCACAGCTCTACTAAGGTAAGGAGACAAGTTGCGACTACTAGCTCAGATAGTAATAATTACAATGGTCTTAGTCATCGTGGTCAAGTGGCAAATATCTTGGATGTAGAACAATTTGTGATTAAGAAAAAATTGCAACAAACATATTAATTTAGTAAATCATACAATGTCCAAAATATTCTATAGTATTTAAAACTTCCAACTATTAGTCAGCATACTAATGAAGTGAACCACCTCTTAACATCAGTTTTTTTATCTAAGCTGCACTGGAGATAGGTAATAAGTAGCACCAGTTCAGTTTTATGGAAAATTTGCAGAGACCTTCACAATAATGATACTTTAATTCACATAAACAAAGGCCCACTTACCAGCTCATATGAGCCTTAATGAGCACATGAATATTTGGTTTCTTTTCCATCTACCATAGTAACCAAGAAGTTGTAGTAACCATAGACTCGTTAATCCTAGAACTCCAAAATGTCAATTATTTATTACTGGTAGTTTGGTGATTTAGAAAAATGCATTAATGTTATAAAATTTTGTTATCATTTCCTTAATAGTGGTCTCATTTGGCTGGAGTTTTAGTTCCTGGCGGAAGCTACTACAACTAATGCGTACTTGAGATCCACAATCCCTAGTTTTTGATAATTCATTTTCATATATACATGCATTGTTTCTGCAATCCATTGAATTATTGAGCCAAACCATCTGATATATTATCTAGATAGGTGTTTAACTCTGCAAATCATTTCTACAAAGCCTTTAGAATTTATTCTTATCTACTGCAATATAATGAACATGACCAACTTGTGCTAGCAGTTAATTACTTTGTATGCCTTTAGCTGTGGTTCCTATTTCGGCAACAAAAATTTAAGTTTCACAAAAGTTTCCTTCAATACATCAACTCAGCAAATCAAACATCTTCCATAGTTTGTTGCAGTACTCAAAACTAGGAATGTAGCACAAGATACCTCAAAGCTATGAACTTCGAGAGGCTGCCATAGTAATGGAATAGACCACCTATTTCTACCAGATTCTATTTAAGACATAGGAAATGGACAAGAATCAACAATGGTGGTGCAAAGTTTCCAACCATCATGAGGGAGATATTAAAAAACAATGAAAAAATATATTTTAAGAAGGGAAATGAGGTATTATGAGTCTTTACTACATGCATTTTGGTATTCTACACCATATGTGTTAGACACAAAAATTCACAACATGATTATGTGAGTTGTTATGATAGTAAAGTGAAGTAGTAGTCACAAAATCATACAACTCCAAAATGCATATATTTTACCAAAATTTTTCTCTCATTAACCTTAATATAGCTCCTTAGTTTTCTTAGGCTGGAGTGGAGTGATTTGGTTAGGCTAGATAATTCATTTATGCACTGTTGGTTTAAAGCAGGTGAAATTAGTGACCCTGACCAATTTCTCCCTCTTTATGGAGTATCTGAAAGATTTTCTCATTCCATGAACCAATCCCCAAGCCTTTTGAAGGCACTCTTCTCTAATGAAATATATTGAATATGCCAAGATGTCCCAAAATTTGTTACCGTGATGAAGTTACCCTTCTTTCTAGAGTATCTGATAGGTTTTCTCACTTTGTTAATCGATACCTAGTACTTTTGAAGACACTTGTCTCTAATGCAATATATTGAATATGCCAACATATCCCAGAATTAGTTCATTGTTTTGTATGACTCAACTATGGCTCATGTTCGTAGGACATCGATTTCTTCAATTTTGGACTATATGACATCTCAACATGGTTAGGCCAATTCTCAACATAGTTATATAATTTTCTAATCCCAATGGCATGCATATTTATCTAGTGACTGTAATTCTTTTCTTCTCCAATAGAGTGGAAGAATGAAAAAAAATCAACAGCTTTTAGTGTAGGTCATCCATTAATTTTTTTGTTGTTGTTGTTATCCAAACATCTCTTATATTTACAAAAAAGTATTTACAAACAGTAAATCAAAAGGTGGAAGTGTATATACAATGGAGCTTATATCAATATCCTCTTATGTAAGACTAGAAAAGTAGAAATAAAATATGTATAGGTGACCGAATATAAATATTTAGCATCTCTTATCAATAATTGACCCTCAGTTAATAGCTAATCATGTACCTCATTACGTGACATGGAACAAAAAGTAGATAGATTACTAATTTTTTACTCAAAAACAAACTTACACTTAATATTCCTAAGGAAAACAGAGCAGAGACTCTCAATCACTGCCAAATCCCAATGAAGTAAGAGTGGATGAAATAGCCACAATTTCCAAACAAGGCAACACACTAGTGAGCCTGACATTGAAGAAGAACTAAATAGAGGTCTTGATTATCATTCCAAATAGATTAGAAATGGTGTAATTTATGTGCTGACTTGTCTTCTAGATCAACCAATTCCCCATCTTGCATTAAGATTTGGAGTTAATATATTTTTCTAAAGCAACAAAGGTTAAAGCCTTTGTGGTTGATACTACTGTAAGGACTAACCAAAGATCCATCCCGCATCTCTGTGAAATAGCCTGCATGTCGCAATGTTATTTTTCAACATGTTGGGCGAAGGATGAGCCCCCCCATCTTGTGGAATATTTTTCTTCCCACCATACTTTGACCACAGGTATGATTTCATGATCTGCTCTAGATGCTAAAATTGAGTCTTGCTTGGAAACCAACAATTGATAGTTTAAAGTCTAATTAATTAAAGGGTGCTATCTCAATGGAAGAGCACCTGCTTTACAAGCAAGAGGTTGGTGGTTTGATTCCATCATGCCCTGATATTAATAGGGAATGGTAGCGATACATTTTTATTTTTGAATGCTCTTTTGACCAGCACCAATGAACTCATGGTGAAATTTTTCGACCCTCCCCAAAATATGAAATGGTGACAGTCAACGAATGCCACCATATATACGCATTAATAGTGACTACCATGAAAGGTTCATCACCATAAATCGTTGTTGTTGATATGAAATGGTGACGGTGAACGAACGTCGCCATATATATGCACCAATAGTGACGGTCATGAAAGGTCCATCACACAAAATCGTTGTTGTTCATATGAAATGGTGATGGTCATTATCCGTCATTATAATCAATATTCGTGATGGACGTTGAATGTCACCAGAACACATACTTTCGGCGATGCCACCTTTGGTGACATTTAGTTTTTTGGTGACGAAGGCTATTGTCCATCACCATTGCTAATATGAAATGGTGAAAATCACTATCCATCATATAAATCATTATTGGTGATGGACCTTGAATGTCACCACAACAGCTATAGTTTCGGCGATGCCACCTTTGTTAACGTTCAGTTTTTGGTGACGAAGGCTATTTTTACCCTCACTAATGAGCTTATGGTGACATTTGTTTCCCCTCGCCAATGTCCTTTTTTCTTGTAGTGGTAGGCCGGATTACTAAAATTCATTAATTGGAGGATTTCAGGACGATTTTCGTGATTGAAACAATGTTGCAATCCAATGTTAAATAAGAGACACATGTAGTTGTTAATAATATTCCATTATTTATAAATTAGTGAATAACTGAAGCCAAGACCTGTTGAAGGCATTCAAATCCAAGGGAATTTTTATCTGCAATGATTGAGAAATGGAACAACTACAAAATTGGGGGGATCAATGAATATGTGTCACACAGAGGAGTCGATGACAATGTCATGACTAGAGGAAATCGATATTTACTGCAAGTTGTGCAACTAAGTATCTACCTGGATGAGGAAGTTTTGTGTTTTAATATCTGAAGCTTGACATGTTAAACCCAAACTACGGTGCATTCTTATTTTAGTTCTAATTCGTTGAGGTTCAGATTCAAGGTGTTATGCATATATTGGAAGCGTTGCACAGGCACTGCGCAAACCCTAGAGACGTTGCATATACACCTAAGGTCATACACATATGCTATGGTTTCACCTGTACGCTACCTTTACACGCTACGATTTCACCTATACGCTACCTTTACATGCTACAGTTTCACCTGTATGCTACATTTACATGCTACGGTTTCACCTATATGCTTGTGGCTAGTGCATTTTTTTATCATTGCAAGAAAAATTTGCTGAGTGCTGTGTTGAATAATTTGACTTCGAACTGCACTAGAAAGAGTGTGGAGCAGCATATGAGAACTGGGAAACATTTCCAGAGTAGTTGTGTGATAGATCCTTCATTCCAGTTTCTAGGTAGATCGTGAAAATAATTGACCTACCAAGTGAGATAATAGTGGTAGCACGCAGGAGATCAGTAAAGACTAACAGAAGCAAATTTTAAAAGAAGAGGAATCAGATTTGAAATTTGATTGAGGGTCAAATTGTGCAAAAGCACAAAGAAATAACAACAGTGGTTGATTCCTTATAAAAGGAGATTAAACCAGAATATATATGAAAACAACAATATTGATCTAAGGACTGATGTACCCTCCATCAACTAATACTCATGGAACTTTGACTCCTTACAACTAGAATGTTTCTCTTCCCATAAATCTATCTAAGGTTATAATTCTAGCTTTCTCTTGTTTCTAAATACATTGTCTCTATATCACTGTTGTTTGTCTCTTTTTTAATGCTTTCTTGAATCAACGAGATAATGTAGCTCATCTAGATTCAAAAATCCTTGACTAACCCATTTATGAAGAGTCCTTTTTTGTTTTTAATTCTTCTATTTGGTCCTTTGCCTTTTCAACATCGTTTGCCTCTAATGATTCATATATTCTTTATAAGTATCCTTTGGCCTACTTTTCATCTTCCATATACTTCAAATCTAAATGAATGGAACTTGAGATAAGCATCGCGACATTTTCCAAATTCCATGATTTTTCATTGCACTTCCCATGTGTATGAGGGCAAAGGATTCCACACATTCAACATTATTCCTATTTAGGGATTGTTGTAAGGTTGGAAACTTTACTTCACCATGTCTTCTTTTTTCTGTATGCTTCACTTTGATACAAAAAATTGTCACTTGCTCCTTTAAATTTGCACAATTAATAAATTTTCCCCTATTTATGTCATGTTTAATATAAAAAAATATTTTGCATATTCAATTGTATGTTGCCACCACACCTCTTCCATATATGATGGGTTATGTTTCATATGTTTATTTTCATCAAGATCACTAAAAATATGAATTCCCGATAAGGGATCCTTTAATGCTGGAAAAATCATAGATCTATCCCCTCTTCTCTGATGTTCATTAGAAACATGAGCTTCTTTAAATTCATATTGAGCTTTATTATGGCCATCTGCCATACTCAATGCATAATCTTCAGCCCGTTTCTCTCCCTCTATATTATCAACTTCTGCTTGAATGTTTTAGATATGCTCCTTTTTCTATGAAAGAGTTATTTTATCCTTCCTCTATTCATGTTTAGGAGGAAACCTTATGTCTAAGAGTTGGTACTTTTCCTGGACCTCATTGGAACATGTAGGAATGATTTACTCATGTGTTACTTTATGAAAACATGTGTCCATATGGTGTTGGATTTTTTTGTGAGCAACAGTTGGCTGTGAAGGACTAGTTTCTTTACATACCACTTTTGGATTAGTGAAATTCAAATGTTTCTTATTTTATTTCAAAAGTTTCACTTCAGATCCAAGATGGCTTGGTTACTTTGAAAATTTCATTTTAATGAGCATGAATGCATTCTTTATGCACATTTTTCAGTGTGTGCAAATTCTGTTCCCCCTTCAAAACCACAACTTTAATCAGTTCTTTTTCATTTGTCTCCTGCTCAGTATTTACAGTGATTTTCCTTTAAACACCAATCCTCATTTCCAGGCCCACTCTAATCATCTCTTACATTGTTTTCCTTCCCTAAATAATCTTCCATTCACAATGCACTAGTGCTACACTCAGGATATTGCTTCTTAATCCAGCTTTACCCTTCATGGTTTCTAGGTCCTAAGATCTCCCATTCCCCTTGAGGCATTCTTTATAAAAAAAAATTTACTTTATTAGGAAATATTGGAGGATTCATCCTCAAGTTATCGTTCTTTTGTTGTTTTGTTTCTCCAACATATACAGAAACAAGCTCTGATCTCTATTTGGTTTCTCCAACATTTATAGAAACATGCTATGACCTATATGAAAGTTCATGTTGAAGCCCAACTAGAGTGCTAGAGACTTCTTCATCCTCCTTTGTTTTCCTTTGGAATTTTTTCAAAGGATTATATTCATATTAATAGTTATGTTATATTTTTTTTAAATCTAATTTCAGTGACTTTAATTGATTGAAATTAATGTATTGGAAAGAAAAATGATACTTTAAAATTTCAAAGGATTATATTTATATAAACATTATATTATACTTAAAATATGGGGAAATTTTTCCGCATATGTTTAGACATTTTTTTTTAAATGTAATTTTAATTCTTTTAATTTGTATGAATTAATGCAATGGAAAATGAAAAAGAGAGTTTAATGTTTGAAAGGATTGCAAGAAGAATAAAAGTTAAAGTTCGAGATGACAAAATTAAAATACTAAGGTTAAAGTTAAAGCTTCATAGGATTATAAGGGCGTAGTTTTTTCATTTCTCTCCCAATTATAACATGACAAGAAAGGATTCATCTAGAGCTTATGTACCTTCTTCTCAATAATATGGAAAGAGTGAAATTCAAAAGTGTTGGAGCAGCTACAATTGTTGGGAGAAATTTAAAAGCTCAATTTTTAATAAAAAGTGAAAAAATGAAGATTAACAACAAAGAGATAAATATACCCTCTATTGTTTTTTTGGTTTAAATAGGGACCAAATGTGCCTTCATCCTATGTTAAAGAGATGTATGTGAAATTCAATTACTTTAACTGATCCAAATTAATGTATTGGAAAGAAAAATGATACTTTAAAATATCAAAGAAATAAATTTATATAAGCATTATATTATACTTAAAATATGACGAAATTTTTCTTCATAGTTTAGAGTTTTTATTTATTTTTTTAAATATAATTTTAATTCTTTTAATTTGTATGAATTAATGTATTGAAAAAAGAAAATATTTGAAATAAAACTATTATAAATTATAAAAATTAATTAATATTTGAAATATGATATAATTTTTATATTAATCAAATTAATTATAATAAAAAAGAATTTAAAATTATAATTAAATAATGGTAAGGAAAATATATTTATAATTAAAATTTTTGAATATATATTTGTATTTTAATATTTAATGTAATTTTTATAATAACAAATTTTATTTATTTTTTATCTTATATTTTTATTGAATTATTTTAAAACTGTGTACATTGTTGGAGATACAAATTTCAAGGAAGCCTTCTCCTTTTTCTCCATGTTTTTATATATATACCTTCTTATTATTATTATGTTTTTCTTGTTCCTTTAATTTACCATCAAAAAACTGTTAAGCTATCAAGAAATAGTTCAGCAAATGGTGCAGAACAATACATAGTGTTCCCTTAAGGGAGTTGTTTTCATATTCAATCGTCTAACATTATATCTAATGGTGCAGACGTTGTTTTCAAAGAGGAACCTGTTAGGCGTAATAAATATATATACCATTATAAAAATTAAATGAAAAAAATCTCATATATTAATTTAATATCTAATATAGCCATAAACTTAAAATTAAATTATCATGATTATTATTATTATTTAATTGTTGAAGGATTTTTATTTCATCTTTAGGAGGATGAGCATCTGCTAGATTGATTCTCAAGGGAATATGCTCAACATATGCATATTTTTAATGTTTATAAATGGATGTAGTGTATTACAAAGTTTGTTAGATTACATGATTTTTAATAGATTTAAAAAATTATATTACTGCCATGTGGCCTCGCACAAATTTCCCAGGGATTTGATATTATTCCAATTTTCATAAGTTCCTCATTATTATTTCAAATATTTATTTATATATAAGTAAATTTATTTAGCAAAATGGTCCGTTAATTTTAATAAATTTTAAAAATTGTTTCCTAGAGTTATAGTTTTGAAAATTTTCACATTATTGAATTGTTTATTTTACATATATATTTTTTTGTATGTGGAATGGTGAAATTATAAATATCAATTTCATATTAACAAAGTATAAATATAAATGAGAGAATATATATATATATATATATATATATATATATACAATGGTCAATATATATATATATATATATATAATGGTCAAGAGTATGTGTTTTTTTGATAAAGTGTTAAAGATTAAAATTCAAATAGGATTAAAATATATATCTTTATAAGCTTTAAATGGAAATAAATCATATATCAATTTAATATCTAATATAGCCATAATCTTAAAATTAAATTATTATTTTTATTATTATTTAATTGCCAAAGAAATTTTATTTGAACTTAAGGTGGATGAGGATCTATTGACCTTTTATTTTTATTTTTTTAATTGAAGGTCTAGATTGATTATTACAAAGTTTGTTAGGTTGCATTAATTTTTAATAAATTCAAAAAATTATATTAGTGCCACGTGGTTGCCCACCAATTTCCTAGGGATTTGAGATTATTCCAATTTTAATAAGTTCCTCATTATTATTTATAACATTAATTTATATATAATCAAATTTTATTTAGAAAAATGGTCGATTACTTTTAATAAAGTTGAAAAAATAGATTTGTGGTGCGTGGATCCCCACCTACCAATTTCCCATGGATTTGAGATTATTCTAATTCCAATAAGTTCCTCATTATTATTTATAACATTCATTTTTATATAAGAAATTTTTATTTTGAAAAATAGTACATTTTAAATTAAAATATGTAATTTTTTTTCTTCTTAAATTAAATTTGACACATATAAAAACATCACAAATGTGAAATGGAGATAAAAAAGGTAGACAGTGCCTAGCCTAACCATTCTCAAAAGGGAAACGATTAAACTATATATACCTTAATAAAATTTAAATGAAAAAATATCACATATCAATTTAATATCTAATACAGCCATAATCTTAAAATTAAATTATTATTATTATTATTTTTATTTAATTGCTGAATATTTTTTTTTCAACTTTAGGTGGATGACGATATGTTGAATTTTTTAAACTTTTTTAATTAAGGGCCTAGATTGATTCTCTAGGGAATATGCTCAACATATGCATAGTATTAATGTTTATAAACGGTTGTAGAGTATTACATAGTTTGCTAGGTTGCATTGATTTTTAATCAATTTCAAAAATTATATTAGTGCCCTGTGGCTGCCCACCAATTTCCTAGCAATTTGAGATTATTCTAATTTTAATAAGTACGTCCATGATAAGTTCATCATTATTATTTATAATATTCAATTATATATAAGAAAATTTTATTTAGCAAAATGGCCCATTACTTTTAATAAATTTTAAAAATTATTTCCTAGATTTATAGTTTGGAAAATTTTCACATTATTGAATTGTGTATTTTACATAAAATTGTTTTGTATATGGAATGGAGAAATTATAAATATCAATTTCATATTAACAAAGTATAAACTAAGTAAGAGAAATTTAATATATATATAAATATAAAACAATGGTTAAAAGTATGTGTTTCTTTGGTAAAATATTATATGTTCAAATTCAAATAGGATTAAAATATATACCTTTATAAAATTTCAATAAAAAAGAAATCTATATCAATTTAATATCTAATATACCCATAATCTTAAAATTAAATTATTATTATTATTATTATTTAATTTCCGAAATCTTTTTATTTCAACCCAAGGTGGATGCGGATATATATATATATATATATATATATATATATATATATATATATATATATATATATATATATATATATATATATAAAATTGAGAGTCTAGATTGATTCTCAAGGGAATATGCTCAACATATGCATAGTCTTGATGTTTATAAATGGTTGTAGTGTATTACAAAGTTTGTTAGGTTGCATCGATGTTTAATAAATTTCAAATTATTTATAACATTCATTTATATATAAGAAAAAATTATTTTGAAAAATGATCCATTTTACAATAAAACATGTAACTATTTTTCCTTCTTAAATTAAAGTTGAAACATGTCAAAATAGTGGGACACATGTCAAATGAAGATGAAGAAAGTAGACAATGCCTAGCCTGACCATTCTCAAAAGGGATATGATTAAACTAGTAATTGCACCCTATGTTGCAAAGGAAACATCGTAAGACACTAGCATATGAAACAATAGCATAGAATAAAGAAGTAAAACTTTTATGCAATTTTGTTTCTCAATTCGCATTTCTTTTTTTATCATATATTATGTGTGAGGGAGATTCCAACCAGGACAATATTCCAGAATATGTTCAAAATGAAGGAAATGCACAACACCTTCTCCACTTTATGAAAACCATTTCTGAATATTAGTAGTTTACAAGTTCTTTTTTAGGTCTTTCAGATGATCTCCCTGATTGCCTGATCTCTTTAGATCAAGTAAATCATATAATAATAGAAAAAATTTCATTTAAAGGCTGTTGTGTTGCTAAGAAACTTTAAGACGCCTAAGCACGCTATAATTTCACATCAACATATTTTTTTATTACAAAGGCTCTCCTTTTGTTGGCCTTGACATTTAGTTGAACATAGGATGACCTATTGACTGTAATAATCACGATAAGAAATAATTATGTAGTCATTCGCTCAAATGTTCACATAACCAGTTTAAAGAAACCATCAATACAACATTCCAAACATCATCAACATTTCCAACATCATCAACATAACCCATACCACGACCATGACAAAGAAAACAAAGCTTATTCTCAAATTGCAAGATATTCATGATAAACTTAAACTTCTATGGTACAAAAAAAATTCTACATCACTCTTCTGAAGAGACTCATTGATATATAATCATCATTACATTTATCAAAATCAGTGGAACCACTAACATGAGAAACAAAAAGGGAAGATATTATAGCAACAACCCTTCACATTGAAAAAGAAAATACACATCTTACTAAATTCAATACCATGGTCAAAACCCATTGTATGAGTAACAAGTATAATTGGACAAGGAAGAAGTATAATTATAAATATGCATGTACTTGACATTTAATTGTTTGGCAAGTTCACCTACCTCTTTCTTGTTTATTGATTTGGAGAAGAACAAGCAATCAAACAATGATGAATACAAAATATTGAAACTGAAAATTAGACTTGTAAATGTTTAATTAATCTAATTATAAATTGTCAAACAATGATGAATACAAAATATTGAAACTGAAAATTAGACTTGTAAATGTTTAATTAATCTAATTATAAATTGTTGACTGGATAAATTACAATTTTAACAGCCTCAAAGGTCAATGGAAACTATTCCAAAACTAAAGATTTGAAAAAAGATCATTTTTTCTATAATTGTGATTATTTTTCTCCTTATCTTAGATGCTAAGAAATGAATGCAAGGGAAGTTGTTTATCACAATTTCACTAATAAATTTAGTGTTTAAATACTATTTTCTTTTACATTTATATGAATTTATACCAAATATGTTTTAAGAAGTTGTGATTCAAAAATATTAAAAAATGACTGCCAGATTCTCACAACGTTGGTCAATACTAGCATCGAAGTGATTGTGATAATTCCCAAAAATCATCTCCTAGGCGTCGGGAAATCGTCATCGACAACGACGAATTGGGTGAACAAGAATGTGGTAGCCTACTTTACCAACACCAAACATCATTTCCATTGTCATGGGTGGTGAATTTCTCACAACAATCCCCAACACTGCTCATCCTGCTCCCCTCCATGAGGTTCTTGCATTCGGCCCTGGTGGCAGCTAATCTTGATAGGCAGGTTAAGGTTTCGACTCCCCATGCTCTCAAACTCGTCTTGGATTCATTCCTACCTTCGTAGGCCTTCAACTCCTCCCGGAACAACATGATGATGCTACTGTCGTCCTTCCTACGTGAAAAAAAAGTCCCACTTGATGCTTAACGTCTACCCCTATTATGTATACATGTAAGGCAAGGGTGTTGTGTCGCTGGAATATGCTATGTTCTGACCCATGCCACCCAACAGGGATTTTGTTGACCCAACCACATTGCTCCACTATAGCAACATCTTCGACATCGTGTTCATCATGGCCTACTACGCCATTGCCTCATTGAACTTCCAAAACATCCCTGCGTTCGTGATAGAGGTCGGGTGGCCCTCACCATAGACAACGTCAATGCTTACAAGAGAAATTTTTTCCAGCACTTGCAACGCCACCATAGACAACGTCAATGCTTACAAGAGAAATTTTTTCCAGCACTTTCTCAACAGCACCAAAACCCCCAAGCTCCCGGGCATTGTTGTCAACACCTACATCTACGAGCTCTTCAATGAGGACCTCAGGTCTGGTGGGACTTCAGAGAAACTAAGGGCTCTTCCATTCCAATTCCACAGATGTGTATGTCCTCAACCTCAATGGAACAGGATTGACTATGGCCAACGGGACTTCAGTCCAGACCTTCTGTGTAGCTCTATCAGGGTTCGATACTGAACTCCTCTAAGCGGCAGTAGATTGGGCATGCAGTCTTGGGGAGGTTGATTGCTATGTTATTTAGGTGGGTCAAAGTTGTTACATTCCCTATACCATTGCAGACCACGGATGTTATGCCTTTAAAAACTACTATGACAAGATGAACATAGCCTATGGGTCTTGTGACTTCAACATAGTCGCCACTATAACCACTATTGATCCAAGTAACAGTTTTTTTATTTTCCAAGGCAGCCATGGTGCAAATAGGACTCTTTTGTTAATGGTATTGTCCTTGACAATGTGACATTTCCTTTGGCGGGGACAAATATTAAGTTTTTAAATATTTATGCACCCCACCTTCAATCACATATTCATCTAATTATTTTTTCTCTTTTTTCCCTTCCCATTTCGTTTTCTGTTTTGCAATCTACCCATTGTGTAGAACAAAAGAACTATATTATTAATGTATCTTTGAAAAGAACAAGGAATGCTTCATTATTTTTTTCAATAAAGGAAGATTGAAACGTAGAGGTTGGATATATATTTAGAGATAAATAGGCTGTGGAAATGAAACATTTCATCAACCGTCTTTTGGCGTAGGTTGAAAATTCAATTTTTGCAAAGACTACAAATTAATTGTGGTAGGAAAAGTAGAGGTATCATAGGTTTTTTCCATTCCATGATTAGATATTTTGTATATTTATTATAATATGTATACAACTATCACTATCATTGATTGATTGAAAGATTGGTGAAAAAGATAAAAGAACAACAATATGCACTCCGTGTACAATTTTCCTAGGTGGATATTATTTTATTCTAATTACTTTACTGCAATGGCATCAAGGTCAATGAGTTTATGTACAAATTTATACATATTTATTACAAAAAAACATATTAATTTGGATTCAAGAGAATTGTGACCATTTTTCGTAAACTTTGTATGCTTGGTTGCTTGAATATCACAAATGGCTTATCTGCATCTTGAAGCAAGTGGCATGAAATGTCCATTGAAGCTGAAAATGTATGCAACTGCTTTGAAATCTGGAGAATCCTTGAGCATGGTTACCTCGAATAGTTTTATCACATTGTTTTGTAATAACATACAGTTATTCATTATGTCTATGGCCAACTCACTTAGATGGGAGCTGCATTTTCACAAGTTGATTTTGAATGCATAAATAATTTTGAATTTTTTTTTATCAGTTTAATTGAGGAGAATTAGTAGTGGAAGTTTGTAAATTCGAACCAATTAAGTAATCCATTCACTTAATTTTCACAAGTTTGTTTTAAATGCATAAAATAATTTAGTGTTCATATATTTTCTTTTATCAATTTAATTATGGAGAATTCAAATTTGTAATTTATGTAATCAATTCACTTACCAAGAACAAGGAACATTATGATATGTATTTTCATGAGTTGGTTCGAACTCTCAGTCTATCTGCAGCTATTGGTCTTGGGATTCTAGAATTCATGTATTGGATACTGAAAAAGTGAAGGGAAGAGGAAATGAAAGGAGATTGCCTGCAGGGCCTTATCCATGGATGATTATCAGAAATATTCACCAATTAAGGTTGCACGTTCATCGTTCCCTCAAAGATATCACTAATAAATATGGCCCCATCATGTTTCTATGTTTTGGATTTGTTCCTACACTAGTCGTTTCTTCCTATGGGATGGCCCGATACTTTCTCAAAACCCATGATTTCATCTTTTCCACACTACCTCCGACAAGTTCAGGAAAATACTTCACCTATAATTTCGAAGGTGTGATATTCGCTCCTTATGGAGACTATTGAAGGGAAATGATAAAATTATGAGTAACACAACTATTCACTATTGTGGCATGATTAATTTCATTTTGGAGGGGATTTGGAGCTGTGCCATGTCCTAAATGTGAGGAAGGATTTCTCAACCCCCACCTGTAACATAATTTAGTGAATACTGGCAACCAAGAAAAATTCTGACCAAGATTTGGGTGTCGATGGAAAGGGATCGAGGGATCTGGTATTAGAGGATGGAACTACCACTAATGAATTTAACATTGAAGACCTCATTCCATATTTGGATTGGCTTGATTTGTAGGGTATCAATCGGTGCATGGAGACAACTAGAAAAATATTTGATACATTCACAAAGAAAATAATAGAACACCATCTTGATCGTCACAGGTCTAATGCCCCCATGACCTCTAATGTCATGACACAAGCAAAGGCAAAGACAAATTAGGTTAAATATTTTGTAGATGTGTTATTCTATATAGTTGAGATTGATAAAGTGGACACCAAAATCACACAAGAAACCCGGAAGGAAATTATATTTGTATGAATCTTGACCCTCCATCATTTTATTTTATATAGAATAAACCAAATTTTAAAAAGTGCATCTATTAAGGAATATATAATTCAACTATGGAAGATATGGTGCTCTTCATGGCAGCTTGATTTATGTAATTTGGTGGCATGCATATTAAGCATTCTTCAAGATAAATGGATCCCTCCTAAGGTGTTTGTGGATCTATACTTAAATATATTCATTGAACTTGTCATAGGCTGTGTCTGACCATTCGAAATGGAGACTTATCGTTGTAGTTAAGCCTAACATGAGTGAAATGCTTTTTTCATTAGCAATAGTTCAGTAGTCAGCAATAGGGCATAAATGGGGAACTACATGGAGATTTGTGCATACACGTTCAATCCATATGGTCCTACATGTTAATATAGGAGAGAAACTTTACTGCACTTAGTAATGTGGTTTCCAGGGTTGTTTTTGTGCCTGAAATTTTTTTAGAGGTGATCCACGCTTCTCTAGCAAAGGGAACCAATATGAATTTGCAGTAGTTGGAGGAGATAACAATATGACTGAGAAGGAATTGCTTGATATATGTTCGTCTCTTGTGATGTTCGTGGAAGAGCTTCCAAAAAGGTATATATTTTGGCTCAGAGAGGCATTCGTAGGTGCATTAAGCATCGAATGCTTCACTGAGTGAAGGGGTCGAACCCTGAGCGACCAAATTTATAAAAATTTACAGTCTAGTTTCAACCGGGCATGGAGGAAAGTTAATTTCGAGGGTTTGTAAATTTGACAGGAAGGGTTGTATGCAGTTTTTCCCTAACTGTTAATGCAGGCTAATTGTTTTTCTAACTACTAATATGACGACAAATAAATCTTCAATCGTCTAACATTCAATCCAACGTTCTAGAGTTGTACACAGTCGTAGTTGGGGGAGTTGTTACATTGCACAACTGTACAGAATGGTAGCTGGGGGAGTTGTGTACACAGTGAAGACACACAAATATTCAATCGTCTAACATTCAATCCAACGTTGTGGAGTTGTACAAACTGGCAACTACGGGAGTTGTTACATTGCACAACTTTACACAATCGTAGTTGGGGGATTTGTGTACACAGTGGTAGCTGGGGGAGTTGTTTTCAAAGGGGAACAACTTATGACGTAATTATTAAAATCAGTTATTATGTAAATTTTATTAAGAATAAAATAGAAAAATATAATATCACATAAAATAGAAAATACAATTTAAAAAGCATACATAGTCATTAGAAATTACAACTATAAGATACTTAGATTTTTTTAACGATGTTAAACAAGGAAATTTTTAGATACCCAAACTAAATTTAATATCATAAATCACATTCTTATTGATTCATAATATATATGGTGATATTTTTGTAAAAATATTTAGAGTTTTAAGGATTTTGTAAATTTTTCATAAGATTTTGTTTATGCAAATTGATTTTATCTTATAAAATTTGAGTAAATCATTTTTAAAATAAAATGGAAAATGAAACTTAACCCCTATAATATTCCCATGACATTAATTTTTCAAAGGAAAATAACTCGAGTACTTTTAATTTACCAAAGACATCAAAACATTCAATGAACAACTATGATCACTCAACTAAATATTTGTTTAATCAAATAAAGTGTATAAATTAAATGGTTGGTAAATGTAGATAGACATCAATCTATAACAAACATCAAAGCACTTATTCTCAATTTACTATGGAGATTCTTAATTTATAGATAACTTTTGTTATACTACCATAGTCTAATATCAGAGTTGATTAAGAAGACATGGCCAACAAATCATAAGTAACTTCATATCACTGGTTCATTATCAAAATTTTAAATTAATCAATTTATTTATAAGAGAAAAAAAGTGTAACTACTTTAAAGCTAAATATCAATCTTTGATAATTAAATTAAAATATAATTAAAATATTTTGAAAATTGTTATTTTTATTAAAAATATTAAAATGAATAATTACATTAATAGATGCTTATATTTTAGTGTTTCTAAAATTTTAATATAATTATCAATAATTATTAGATAGATAGTACAGATTTAACCTCCACATAAATTTATGAGATATTCTTAGTGGTATAAACAAATCAAAAGTTCAAATTTATCTTCAAAATAATTATGCTTGTTTTCCATTTTAATTAAACTGTTTAATTAAAATAATGTCATACTAATAAGTATATATATAACCAAAAAAGTTTACAATTGTTTTTTAATTGTAAACTAAATAATTTTATTAAATTCATTCTAAAACGCTTTATTAAACCAAATATACTTGAAATAATTTTCTCATTTATATAATAAACATTAAAAAAAATACAATCTCCATAATATTTTTTTAACTTCATAAAAAAAAAAATACATAAATTTTTAATTTCACAATAAACACCAGAAAAAAAAACATTTCTGCAAATTTCTTTTGAAATTACGATCTCTTTTTCTAATATTAAATAATTTTATTAATTTTATTTCAAAAAATGTCATCAAACCAAATATCTTGCTGGTTTCGAAATTTGTTCTTCCTTTGCATCTTCTATTTTTAATTTCATAATAAACATTAAAAATTACACCCATAACAGATAAAATGTCAATACGCAAAAAACTATCATTAATCAAAGATATTACACACATTTATACATGAATTAGTCTCAGGATAGGAAATCTATCTTGGACATACAATAAGTTGGTTGAGGGAATATCTCAACCTCACACGAAACAAGGAAACTAGTTTTAGCTAACTCCTATTGAATAGGAACAAACTCTATATGTAGAGAGTCACAACTGGACAAGTAGGAATTACACGTTCTAACACACCCCCTTAATGACTACTTGTCTCGATATCACTTCACAAAATTTAGTTGTGGTCAAACATAAAAAGAAGGATATGTTGACGTCCATATAAAGGAGCAGCCATCTACCAAAATGCATGGGTACCAACCGCTGCAACCATTGGTCTCGTAGGATGTCCTTCGTATACATGGTTCTGTCAACCATTATCACTGCATACATGTACCTGTATCTACAGATCCCCCTCCAACGTGGGTTTTATCAGATGACCTGTAACCATGCTCTTCCTTCATCGAGGTTTTATCGAATGACCCGTAACCATGCTCTTCCTTCATCGGCGAACTTGCACCGGATCTCTTCATTAGTGGGCAACCATTGGCACAGACTTGTTTCCATGCCACTTCACTGTTACAAGTGGTTTCTGGCTGACCGCAAACTGACACTGTAAAATGGTTTTTGGCTGACCATGAACCTGTAATTCCAAAGTGGTTTTGAGATTACCACAAACTTTTACGGGGATACACATGCCTTTACAAGGCTTACATATTCAAACTCTTGGAGTTACCAGGTATATAAAATGACCACTACAAAACCATCATAGACTTGCTTACCATTCATCTGAGTGACTCATCATCAAGAGTCTATTCTAAGAAACCCACACTAATTCACACAAACTTTCACCTATATGTCCATCATCCTTTAATTTTCAATGGCGTTGTTGGGCTGTTGCACAAAAATAATATGTGTTACACTTCAGTCTTATTATCTGCCACAGAGTATTTTTGCATCTGCTTTATTTTTCTCGTCTAATTGGTGTCTTGAATTCAGCTGCGCAATTTGTTAGAGTAGCTAATTCTAACAAAACCACTCCATTGAGTTAGCTAGGCTCAATGCTTAAAATTCCAAAACATTTATAAATACAACATTTTACCATGGCATAAGATTACCGAAAAGACTCCAACCCAAATATGATCCACATAGACCTCAAACCTACCATATAAGTTTTGGTAGAAACACACAAGTTACAGTTCTTCGGGCGATCCTATCATCGAATTTTACAACAAGAATTCCGCTGAGTTAATTAATTTAGCGAAGTGGCACATACATCAGACACTTCTTTCACCTCTCAGTCTCTGGATATCAGCACATAGCTTTATATCCAAATGCACATACTTCTCCTCCTCAAAGACTGCCTATAGTATAGCTTAAATAGAAGCCACATTTGTTGGATTGCATGTAGGCAATTGTTTTTACATTCCTGGAGATGACGACTGATGTGAAGGACAACCAGTCAGATTGGCCTCTATTTCAAAGGGTGAAATGCTCCCTCTCAGACTATGTTGCCGTTGGATGTGGTATTTTCATCTCTCATCCAATCACTAGTGGCATCTCGATTTTCTCAGTGCATACAACGCAAAGCAACTAGACAAGGCCAGGATGAATTTCATATCCTTCTCTGACCCGAAGGAACACATCTGATTTGACAAATATTCCGAGACCCTGCACCTTCCGTAGATCACAGTATCCAATATCTACAAAGAAGTGCCAGCTAAAAGCTAGGAAGTAAAAAATAATTGACTAGCCCACCAATATGTACAGAGAGAGTTTGCATCTAATCAACCATTAGCTGAGACGTTAATAGACTGTAGAGTCTGAGTTACCACAATGCTTACTAAAACTTCACTCAACATAGAAGAAGCTCCACGGTCCTTTGACTTGCAGCGAGGAAATCTTCCATGGATGTTACACCACCTAAAACTCCAAGATCATAGTCGAAAAACAACCCCCCTAAAGTCGGTATCCGAGGAACAATTTTCCTCTGCACAGACCCGCTGCTGGAATCTGGTAGCAAGTTCTTCACGATGAAGCCAGTGTTGGCACTAAGCAGAGTCTCGGTCGAGGGTAGAGAAAACAACGAAGTGGTGATGTTGAGTAGATATATGAGTAGATCCACGCTCTCGGCTCCACAAATCAGGGTATCTCCATGAACACTATGCTCTCGCTAACCACAAGGTGCAGTCATGCTCATCGCACCAATCGCCCAAACCAATGAAAAAAACAAATTAAATACATTCTTTTATTTTCCTCAGCCCAGGAGGGGCCAAGGTCCAGGCCCTTATATCTCTGATACCAAGATAAAATGTCAATACACAAAAAAATATCATTAATCAAATAGATTACACACATTTGTACATGAATTAGTCTCAAGATAGGAAATCTATCTTGGACATACAATAAGTTGGTTGAGGGAATATCTCAACCTCACACGAAACAAGGAAACTATTTTTAGCTAACTCCTATTGAATAGGAACATACTATATACATAGAGAGTCACAACTGGACAAGTAGGAATTACACCTTCTAACAATAACGACCACAGATATTTCTTCATAAAAAAATTAGAATGTGTTTATTAGAAGCTACTTTAATATTTCTAGCTTCAGGCTTTGCACACATTAAAATGGTTAGGTATTTCTAAAGATTACACTCATCACGCAAAGCTCTGCATCGAGAAGGTACTTATGATGTAGAGGTATTTCTAAAAATTCTAAAGATTACACACATCACGCCAAGTTTTGCATCTATAAGGTATTTATGATGTAGGGGCATTTCTAAAAATTCAAAATGATCAATTTGGAAAATTTGTTTACTGTAGGAGTTGGGAGTTGGTTCCCTAATATGTGAGATAGGATTTTATTATCATTGCCATGCAATCAATAAATTTAGCATACTATTGTGTCTGTTGTGATTTGATGTCAGTTGATCCTATTCATCCTTTTCTTTGGGATCTAGACCTAATTTTTTTTTACTGTAATAGTGCTTCCATTAATAAAATAAAAAAAAATACACTTGTGTAGGGGAAGCAACAACATGTGGTCTTCAGATTTTCGGTGGATTCTGTTTAACGGATTTGTATCATATTAAAGACACTTACTTATCGGTGTATATGGATACCCAATTATTTTTTATTTATTTTTCTGGGTGTGTATTTTTTGGTTGGTGCATATATTTATTGTTTTAACTTTCACAAGATTAAAAATAGTCTATAGGTCTATGAGTTTGCTGATTTTCTTGTTTTTTTCCTTTTGCATTTTAGTTTTTTTCTTATTAAAATTGATGATGAGTTGGCCCAACCTTCCAACAATCTCATCGCTCTAACATATTCCTACAACTTTCTCTGATGTCTTTGAACACATCACATTCCAAAATGAAATGTTTTTCCGATTCCATTGCCCTAGACATGAAAAATGTACACACTCATTCTTCCCAAGCTTCTTTAAGCCTTTTCCACCATCCTGTGTCACACCAAAGATGATGCAAGTTAGTTCTTAACTGAGAAATAAGAACCTTTTCCCTCCACAGAATGTACTCATTTTTTTGGAGATCATACGTAGGGTTGAATTTTTCAATGTAGTACTTCTTCTTTCTAGCCAACTCTTTTCCCCATACCTGTTTACGAAACTTCTTCATAAACCTTTCTATTTGTGGGACAAGCATTGAGGTAGATATTCGATTTTTTCATCCATGTGTAGTTTTGTCTCATGCATGTTTTCTTTCTTTCACTCATGCCTTCCTTGAAGATATCATTAGACTATCTACCTACTCCCATTTTCTCAATTCTTTTTAGATATCTTATGAGCTGCACCAAAGCAATTGTTTCGATGGGATTTGCTCCTATTTCACTCAACATTATCTCATAAGGTATCAAAATTTTTATTTTTAACTTGCTCATGATCAAGCATTTTTTGATTCTCTCAATTTACTTCCATTTTGAGACAGAGGTGCTGCTAGCCCACAATTCACACCCATATAGTATCAGTGGACAAACTAGGAGTCCAAAAAAGCATTTTAATCATTTTCCAATCTCATAAATCTCCCTCTCTACATCTGTTTTGAAGAGCAATAATGCTTTCCACCCTCCTAATATTCTCTTCTTTTTGCACTCCTCCCAATTAAGTTTGTTGTTGAAATCAATCCCAAGTTATTTCTACTCATCTACTTATTCAAGAATGTTGCCTTCAAAGAAGAACGTGTGCTAACTCTGCTTCCTTTTATTAGAGAAAATCATTATCTTGGTCTTGCTAATATTGACTTACATTCCCACTTCTTTGTAAAAATGCTCAAGGGAATATGGTGCATCTACAATCCATGGGTAGATTTAGAAATCAATACAAGATAATCAACATATAAAAGAAGCTTTATCAGAAACTCCCCCAACCGAACACCATCCCCAACTTGAAAATTTAGTCACTCTTCCAGTTTATCAATATATAAACCAAAAAGAGTATAATTTAGCGTGTATACTCTTTGATTCCCCTCAAAAGTTTCTCCGTAAACACCTCGGTGCCATGCCATCTCATTAGGGTCTTCTCAAAGCATATCCCCTCTTTGATTGTCTCTTTTAGTACCTCATTATAATAGAAGTACTGAGAGTTTTCTTTCCCCGGACCCCATTATTTTCTATCTTTTCATCACTCAGAGTGAACGTAGGTAAAGAATCCCTCCCTACTCTTTTCGTCCCTGAAAGCATTTTGTCATAGGTTTTTCAACCCTAATATTTCTCTCCATGGACAAAAGCATGGGTCACCTACAACCAACCACATTGTAGGAAAACTGCAGGCAATGAAGGATAAACCCCAAAAAGAAATAAATAAAAATACGAATATGTTGAACCTATTGATTGGAATCGATGAAGAAGTTATGACCATGACCACAATTATAGAAAGAGGCGAAAGTGCAAATTTATGTAGTAGAAAATTTATGGAGTCACTTCTGCAATTGGATCTCATCAACATGCAACTATCAATATGATACCAAGCAAAAGCAGAGAAACCCATTACAATCAGGTTCAAACTAGCATATCACTATGAAGAATCACATGGGTGTGGCTTACCACCTACTTCTTATTCTTGCTTTCCCCTTCATGATCATTCACGTTAGCCACCTGGGAAAGGCTCTCCACTCAATGCAATTGACAGATAATTGGGACTTACCTTTAGATTATGTTTGACAGATGAATAGCTCATAGGAGTGAGTTAGGCCTCCCAAGCCCCTGAAACTTTGAGAGTTTCGAGGGTTTGTAGAATTGACAAGAAGGGTTGTATGTAGTTTTTCCCTGATTTTTAAGGCAACTTAACTGTTTTTTCTAACTACTAATCTAATGACACATAAATTTTTAATCGTCTAACATTCAATCTAATGTTGAAAGCAGCTAGGGGAGTTGTTTTCATAGAAAAAAGCCTTACGATGTATATATATATACATTTATAAACTTTAAATGAAAAAAGATCATATATCAATTTAATATCTAATATAGCCATAACCTTAAAATTAAATTATCATTATTATTTTTATTATTATTATTTAATTGCACGGCTTTTTATTTCAACTTTAGGTGGATGACGATATGTTGACTTTATTATTATTATTTTTAATTGAGATTGATTCTCAAGGGAATATGCTCAACATATGGATAGTCTTCATGTTTATAAACAATTGTAGTGTATTATATAGTTTTTTATGTTGCATGGTTTTTAATAAATTTTAAAAATTATATCAATGCCACCTCGCCACCCACCAATTTCGTAGGGATTTGAGATTATTCCAATTTTAATGAGTTCCTTCATGATAAGTTACCTCATTATTATTTTTAACATTCATCTATATATAATCAAATTTTATTTAGAAAAATGATCCATTAATTTTTCTAAATTTAAAAAATTATCTCATAGGGTTATAGTTTGAAAAATTTTCACATTTTTGAATTTTTTTTTATTTGTTTTGTATGTGGAATGGAGAAATTATAAATCTCAATTTAAAATTAACAAAGTATAAATATTAATAAGAGAAATTATATATATCTATATATATATATATATATATATATAAAACAATGGTTAAGAGTATGTGTTTCTTTGTTAAAATGTTATAGGTTGAAATTCAAATAAGATTAAAATATATGAATTTATAAACTTTAAATGAAAATATTTCATATATCAATTAAACCATAATATAACCATAATCTTAAAATTAAATTATCATTATTATTATTATTATTATTTAATTGTAGAAGGCTTTTTATTTCAACTTTAGGTGGATGAGGATCTGTTGATTATATTTTTTTTTTTTAATTGAGGGCCTAGATAGATTCTGAAGGGAATATGTTCAACATATGCATAGTCTTAATGTTTATAAACAGCTGTAGTGTATTAAAAAGTTTGTTAGGTTGCATGCCCAACAATTTCCTAGGCATTTTAGATTATTCCAATTTTAATAAGTTCTCCCATGATAAGTTTCTCATTATTATTTATACCATTAATTTATATAGAAGAAAATTTTATTTAGCAAAATGGTCCATCACTTTTAATAAATTTAAAAAATTAGATTCATGCCATGTGGCTCCCCACCCACGAATTTCCTAGGGATTTGGTATTTATTTCAATTCTAATAAGTTCATCCATGATAAGTTCCTCATTATTAATTATAAAATTAATTTATATATAAGAAAAAAATATTTTGAAAAATGGTCCATTTTAAAATAAGAGGGCTTGACCACAAAGATCCCTTCGCAGCCCTAAAAGCACATATTGCAACATATTCTCAGGTAGGTGAGGTCCTTATAATACGGGATTTCAATGAAAGGACTGCATGTGAGAAATATAGGATTCTTTGTTGTAAAGAATACTGCGACCCTATCTGCCTTACAGAAGAGAGTAATCATCTTTGGGAAAGCTTTTTAGAGGATAAAGGCTGCAATCTCTTTGGTGAAAAATTGCTTACACTATGTGGGGATTTTGATTTAGTCATTTGTAATGGTTTGACTAAATGGGAAAAGTATTGTAATTTCACTTGCAATACTTACAATGGAGCAAATGTAGTAGATTATGTAATTTTCGAGCATAGCTTGTGTGATAAAATGGAGGAAGTGTTGATTGGACATCATATTTGGGACTTAAAATCATATCACAAGCCAGTTTATTTAGGTTTCCCTTAGACTAGAAAGAAGCAATTAGGGTCAAAAAATTAGTGTTCTTAACAAAATCTCTCAAAGGGCAGGATTATTTTGACTCCTGAAATATGTAATACCTTCAAAATAACTCTAGAGAGGCTCTTCGAGAAGGAGAAAATCTCATTTCACGTCCTTCGTAGTCACTGATTAACACACTTAATTAAAAGCGCACTTGCAAAGTGCTAAAGAGAAAAAATTAAAAAGTCTCGAACAAATTTCTTCTCGTTAATTCTTGGTTTGACGATGAATCCAAAAAGTCAAGGATAATGTGGAAGGAATCACAGAAGGATAACATCAAGCTCAAAGCCTACAAGAAAATATTAAGAAATAAAAAGGTTGATTTTAGGGTTTTGAGGAGATAAGAACTAATCTTCCTTGGGAAAAATGAACCCAAATTATTCTCGAAGGAGCTCCAACAGAGAAAGGTGTAAACTGAAAATAACATTACAAATTCTAAATGGCTCAACTATGCAAGAAAACTTTGTGAGAAGGATCCCAAGGTTGACCATTCTCCCTTGGTCAACACAAACACAAAACACTTCGTGGTTCAAGAGGTATAGATGGGTATCAAGAAGTTAGGTGTTGGAAAATCAAAAGGCTTAGATGAACTCCAAGCAGAGTATCTAAAGTGGGGTTTAAAATTTCTCGTACCTCACATCACAAAAAATTTCAACAACAGGGATTCCCCACATATTGGACATCTAGTTTGGAAATACCTCTTTTCAAGAGTTGTGACATCAATAATCCCTCCAATTTTAATACCATAATGATAAACCTCTTGTTTATTAAGTTATGTGGAAGCATGTTGGAAAATAAAATTAGCAATTGGGCAGAAGAAAGAGATAAGTGTGCTAAAGGAAACGTAGGTTTTAGACGTAAACATTCCACAATTGATCATTGTATAACTTTAAGGCACATCATTGAAAAAATTAGGGAGAAAAAGGAAGAAGTTTTTTGTTGCTTTGTTGATTTAAGAAAAGATGTATCTAAAGTGGGGATTAAAATTTGCTGCACCTCACATCACAAAAATTTTCAACAACATCATACAACTGGGGTTCCCCGCAGATTGCGCAACTATTTTAGAAATACCTCTTTTCAAGAGTGGTGACGTCAATAATCCCTCCAATTATAGGA
The DNA here is from genome assembly GCA_034641835.2 of Pinus albicaulis. NCBI lineage: Eukaryota > Viridiplantae > Streptophyta > Pinopsida > Pinales > Pinaceae > Pinus > Pinus albicaulis. The sequence continues at coordinate 386,991,393 of CM076577.1, forward strand.
CCATAATGATAAACCCCTTGTTTTATAAGTTATTTGGAAGAATCTTAGAAAATAATATCAGCAAGTGGGCAGAAGAAAGAGATAAGTGTGCTAAAGGGAAAGCAGGTTTTAGACCTAAACATTCCACAATTGATCATTGTATAACTTTAAGGCACATCATTGAAAAAGTTTGGGAGAAAAAGGAAGAAGCTTTGAATTTCTTTGTTGATTTTAGAAAAGCCTTTGATGTGGTTCCTAGGGATAAGCTTTGGCACATAATGGAGGGACTTGGGGTTCCCAGGCATTTCAGAGTTGTTGTGCATAGGCTGCATGAAGAGGTGAAAGTCAAAATTATAACTTCAACATGGATTTTTGAAAGTTTGAGATGTGATATCGGGGTCAAGTAAGGTTTCCCATTGTCTCCTACCCTTTTTGGTTTATATATTTACAATCTTGAAGAGTGGTTAAATTCGCAAGGGGGTGACGATATCCATTTGTGAAAGTTCATTATAAGGCTTCGTTCGTATGTAGATGACCTTATTCTGATTGCTAAACCTTCTCTTGGTTTGAAAGAGCACTTAATTTCCCTTGAGCATTTTTGTAGAAGGGTGGGGATGCAAGTCAATATTAGCAAAATGAAAGTAGTGGTTTTCTCTAACAAAATTAATCATAACTAGCATAAGTTCTACTTTTAAGACAACATTGTGGACGAAGTTTCAGATTACAAATACCGCGAAATTGACCAACAGAAATTTAAGTTGGGATGGTTGTAGAAAGAAAAGAACTTTGGGGGGTTGGAAAATAGGTGTAGAGAGGCAGAGCTGTGGGATTGGAAAACCACTCTAACTCTTTTTAGGTAGTTAGTGATCCCAATTATTCTATATGGTTGTGAACTGTGGGCCAGTAGCACATCCGAGATGCAGTGGAAACAAATTGAGAAAATTCAAAAGTGTTTGATTACAAACTAACTCAAAATAAATAAAAATGCAGTTCTTTATGCTATCTTGTTAACTGAAATAGGGGTTTCTCCTCTTGAAGCAATTTCTATGGTGCCAATCATAATATATTTTTAAAAAATTAACAAATGGAAGAGGGTAGATGGCCTAAGGATGTGTTTAATGAATTTTTGCGCAAATGAAAGAAGACTTGGATGCGGAATAATAACATATGGTTTAGTAAATGAGGTATTTGCTTGAGAATGTGTCCCAGAAACAGTAAAGAGATAATTGTTTTTGTTATGGATAAGTTTCACAAATGTACTTGGGAGAAAGAGCTCAGGATAAAGAAGAAGTACTATATTGAAGAGTTTAATCCCAATCATAATCCTCAACAAAAAGCATACATAGGGGCCAATATTTTTTGGTGATCCAAAATTCTTATTTCTCAATTAAGGACTAATTCTCATCAATTTCATTGTGAAACATGGCGCTGAAAAAGGCCAAAAGAAATGTTGAAGAAAAGAGTATGTATTTTTTCTCTTCTGAAAAAGTGGAAACAGAAAAGCATTTCATTTTAGAATGTGAGGAATTCAAAGACAACAAGAAAAATTATGCAGATATTCTCACAGCTAGCTCTTGGGATAATCTATTTAAGGCCAAATATAAGAACCAAATGGAGAAATAATTTTTCCCATGGGCTATTTTTAGCCTAGTGGACGTTAAAACAATTTCTTTCTTCTTTCTTTCTTTCTTTTGTAATTATTTTTTCTTCTTAAGATAAATTTGACCCATATATCTCGGATGCGGGTGTTTAAAGAAGGCAATATGGTGGCTGGCCCTTGGAGTGACATCTGGCCTAGCCACCTACCCACCTCAGAGAATGGTACCAAGGCCTTAAAGCCCCTTGGTTTTCGACGTCGGGCATTCACTGCTCACACGTCCCGCCATCAATCTACTGCTACTTTCTCTATGCATTCAACAGAGACGCATCCACCCTCATTTAGCACTTCTTAGTTTTCCTTCTTGACTTCATTCTCTGCAACTCTAAAATTCAGCTTGCTTCTCTAAATTCGGCCCTCCCGTGTCCCTGCTAGACTCTAATCCTTGCGCTCACTTCCGCCTCCATTTTCCCTCTGACGCCACACCGATGCCATGCTCACCCTGCACTTCCCCTCACTCTCCTTCACCTTCCTATCTCTCGTTTACACCCACTGGTTCGCCTTCACAGTCACCCCCCACAGCTCTGCGCACACATTTTCCTTCCCTTTCAACCTCTTTGTCCTCTCACAAGGCCTCTCTGTCTTCCCACTCTGCCAACATGCCGCAAAGGCATCGCATGAGATGTAGTCATGATCATGGGAGAGGAACTGGCTCTCGTCCACATCTTCCTAACCATGTTGTCTCCTGCTCTCAGCCTCCGGCTGGCAATGTCTCCCATTTTCATTTCAGCAGTGCCATTGACAAGCCCAAAATTACTGCCACCATCACAGTAATGTTCCAGGAGGAGCGGAATGATAACAGTGCCTTAGGCCCCAGCAAGCGCAGAAGGAAGTCCACGATTTCTGTCAGGCCTCCCTAGGAATCCAGAAAATCTTCGGCCCTCCCTGTCAAAACTGGTTCGGAGACCTCCAACAGCGATGACAATGGAAACAGTTCTTTGCTCTTTGACAAGCAGAAGCAAGATACAAGCTCCACTTCCTCCTCGGAGAATACTACCCAGCATTCCAAGGAAAAGGGTGAAGGTGTCGATGACGATTACAGCTGCCCAATTGTGGAGGAAATCCCACCCTCACACATGAATAGCTAGCTGGTTGTCAGGTCTGCTTACCTCTTTTTAGTTTTTACAATGATTTACTGCATGCGTAGGCACAGAAACAGGAAATACTGTGATGATTCTGGCTATTTGTGTAAACTCTAGTTTTTATATAACTCTCTCAATGTTGGTTTCCCAATCATGGGAGGCATCTATGAGGTCGGCTTCCCCCATAGGGGCATTCTAATTTTTGTTTTTTTGACTCGAACTACCTCCGGCGTTGGTTAGCTTTGCAACCCAGAGGCTGGTCGTGCACTGTACATTATGTTCTATATTAATAAATTAAACCAACTTAGAAAAAAAAAAAGTTAACCGATATAAAAACAGCAAATGGACAAATGTCAAATGGAGATAAAAAAGGTAAACAATTCCTAGCCTAATCATTTTCAAAAGAGAAACAACTTCAACATAAAAATATAATTAATATTGATAAAATCCATGTAACATTTTCATCAACCAAATAGACAGATATATTTTAATGTTAACTTTTTATTATTATTATTATATATGTTCCATGATATAATATAATTCATTCTTGTCAAATTCCATGTGACATTTTATTCATCCAAATCGATTAACATTGTTTTTTACTCAAAGTCCATGTGACCTTTACTTCATCTAAATCGACACATATTTTTTAATTTCAAGATTCTGCGGATTCATATTTCAAAGCACAACCCGACTTGTGAAGTTCACATAGTTAAGGGATGGTTCAATCTAACCATTTCAAATAAGGTTTTATCCTTTACTCTGAAAATTCAGATATCTTTAATAATAGGTAATATCTCTATTATTGGCATTGGATATTGGGGTTGGTTGAATATATTTATCAAAATAATCCAACTCCTTTTTTGCAAGACTTGCATAGAAATATGCTACTGACCTAAGTAAAGCTAAAGCAACAGTAATATTAATCAATAGTATTAATATCATTTGTTAATTCTAGAATTCCCAAAGAAGAAAAGCATCTAACCAGTTAGAAATAAAGATAAATAAAAATATAGTTATTTTATTATCGATCCTCATATATCACTTCAATCATAAAAGTTTTATGATTGTGATGGAACCAAATAAGCGATCCTACATAGAATACATGTACGCAAGTGTTCATTGTTCCTTTGCCCCTCTCTTCCGAAAATACTGAAAAAGACATTTCGAGTTGGAGCCAAAAAAAAATTTTCTTCCAATAAAGTCCCGCAACTAGCGCAACCCTCGTGTTTAGTTGCCAATGTTTAGTTTTTTTTTTCAAAGAAAAAAAACATTGTTTTTTATATTAATATCAAACAGTACATTGTCTTAGTTCATGCTGCCCTTCAAGTATGTGTTTTTTCCATACATACAATATTAAGCCTGAAAAAAAAACAATCAGTGCATTGTCATGGTTCATGCTGACTTTCAGTAATGGATAATTTGAGGCCCGAATTTTGATCCATGTGCGTTGCAGCGAAATTGCAGAGGTAGCAGATCAACAAAATCGAATCCCAAAATTACAAAAGTTTAACTTCAAGCTTTTGACTTTTTCGTTTACCTGCTAACAAATGCACAAAGCTTCTTGCTGTCTGAGAAAAACAGTAAAACCAATTTGCCAGAAAAATGATCCTGGAAGCTTTCTAAGTCACGCTCGCTTGTTGTGGTCATGGGATCAGAATGGTAAAAGAGCTAGAGCAGCCATCCAAAATTTTCATGATGTGCAGTGAGCCTAGTGGGGAAGTCAAGTCTTTTTTTGACAGTTTATCTGCCCTCGAATTATTTTCCCTAAAAATGTGGTTCCAGGAAACATTGGTGAACTTTGAGATTAGGTACTTCACCCTATCGATCCAACCCTGAGCTTCATGAAGAAACAACTCAGTTTTGCTGTATATGCCATCAATTATTATGTTTGAATCACCATAGACACTTATATCTTTTATTTCCAAGAGGTGAGAAATCGAGAAGCCGCTCCATAACGACATTAATTCAGCTCTGTTTTTTGACCCGAGACTACCGGACCACCAAACATAAAATCTGGAATTTTTGTTCAGTTTAATCCAGGCTCCGTAGCCACACTTGCCTCCTTGCTGAGCCCCGTCGAAGAAGACCGTCGGGACCGCTATGGGATGGGGAGCCAAGCAAGAAGACAAGTCCCTAGGAGAATCCTCAATGGAGGGCCTTTGAGATGACCATCGAATGATCAAAGAGAAGATCTTTTGAACCAATGAGTCTGAATCTTCAAATATCCAACGATTCCGAGCTTCCCATAATTCCCAAATTATGAATAGGGGCAGCACTTTGAAGTCTTTCCCGTTTTCTGCGCAAACTTTAATCGCCTCTTCAAATCTATCCGGGTGCCGGCCAGGCCTTCCGAATTCGGGAGGGAAGAGCTCCCAAACCAGACCAGAGAAACGACAACTGAAGAAAAGGTGGGAAGAGGATTCCTCTACAGAATTACAAAGGGCACAACGACCAGGGCCACTGAAACCCCTGTGCTGAAGGCTTTCCCATGTCAGGATCTTGCCCCTCCACATCAGCCAAGAAAAAAGCAGGATCTTCAAGGGCACGGCCTAGTGCCATAGCTGAAAGAAGAATGAAACTACTCTATCTCTTACAAAATCCACAATCAGGGCCCTATAGGTATCTTTCACTAATGGCGGCCCATCTTCCAGCTACCCATTCCATATTATTCTGTCTCTGTCATTGTGATATACTAAACCTGCCATGCTTAACTCTCTGGAAATTAAGTCCCATTCCGCTACCTCTTCACGCTGTAGACCCAATTTGATCCCAGACTTCCATACTGGGAAACCCATGCTCCATCTTTGGATGGTCTGGTGAAGGAATAAAAGGCGCCTATGGGCCAGTTTGTGAATTATATTTCTATTCTGTAAAGGAAGGACAACCACCCCCTGTATCCTGTCACCGACGAGTAAGATGTCAAGGCCCGCACCAAATCTCCAGCTGAGGCGTTCTGCCATTTCCGAGGCTATTTTAGAAAAAATTCTCCAAATATCCGATGCTAGAGAAGTATGCAGACTTCTGGTTCTGTATAATTCCAGCAGAGAAGAATGCCTTCCATATTTGCACTTGATGATCGACTGCCATGTTCCTTGTTCGTTGGTTCCCCTCCATAGCGATTTTGTCAACAACACAGTGTTGAACACTCTGATATTGATTAAACCCCAGCCCTCGAATTCTTTTGGGATGTTTATGGCCTCCATTGCAACCAAGTGGATTTTCCTCTTGCCCATCGAACCTGACCAAATGAAATGTGCTATTAATGTCTTTAACTTTCCCACTATGAACTTAGGGATGTTAAAAATATGTGCCCAGTATACTACGAATTGAGATAACACCGACAAGACCAAGGTGTATCTTCCTCCGAGTGATAGCCATCTATTTGTCCACCTTTCGATTCTAATTCAGAATTTGTCGATCATCCACCCCCAGTCAACATTCCTTAGTGTCGTTGCTTTCAGCTAAAAACCGAGGTATAGAAGCCCTTCTGATAAACGCTTTGTGCCAATTCCCAAGAAGTTAGCTATGAATAGGACTTCTTGGATATATCCATTATCAAATAACAACACTAATTTTTCTTTATTCATCCTCAAGTCGGCCGCATGTTTGAGGCGAATGAGAATATAATCTAGGTAGAACCAGAATTTCTTGTGGAACTTTCCAAACACTAACAGGTCATCTGCGAAAAGCGAATGGGTAATTCTTACTGAGGGGGAAAAGGAGAGTCCTGCAAACAATGTCATTCAGGAACCTTTTGATCCGGTTAGCAATAATCTTTGATGATAATTTGTATATTATATTGCATAATGAAATAGGTCTAAAATCTGAGAAAGTTTCAGGCGAGGGGCCCTTCAGAATCAACACCAGGAATGTGGAATTCATGTCACCAGGAATAATCCCTGTTTGTCTTATTAAATCAATGACAGCAACCAATTCATCAGCCATAAGATCAAAAAAGAACAGGAAAAATTTTGCCAGCCATCCATCCGTCCGGGGCTCTTGTCATGAGCAAATAATCTTAGAACATCTTCCACTTCTGTCTTTGAGATGGGCCTCCTGATTTCATCGTTTTCTCCTTGACCAAACATTGTTGGCATATTTTGAGCAAACCATTCTTGACTGAGAAAATCGATCTCCTCATCTTCCTTGTATGAATCCGAGAAGTGCTTGAAGGCGGCCTGTTGGATTTCCTTTGTTGAATAAATCATGCTTCCATCACTCTTTTTTATATGCCAAATGGAGTTTTCGTTCCTTCGACCATTAGCAAATTTGTGAAAAAATTTGGAGTTCTGGTCCTCCTCACTCAGCCACTAAATCTGACTTTTTAACCTCCACGTTGCTTCTTGAATCCTTATGATTTCTGAAATTCTATGATTTAAATCCTGCACTTTCTTGTATTCTGGGTCCTCGGGCGCTGTGGATCTCATACTATTGAATATCTTTTCAACTTCAGGTTTGCAGAGGTTTAGTTCTACCTTCATCTGTTGCTTTTTGTTTTTTCCCATGTTTTAACCATGGCCTTCAACTTCCCGAGCTTCATCGCCATAGAAAAACTTCCAAAAGCATGAGATCCACCAATGTCTGATTTCCAAACATTCTTTACCAACTCCATGAAACCGGCGTCCTCCAACCAGGTTCTATTAAATTTAAATGCCATACCTTTGCGGATGGCCTCTCCTTGCCAAGACAGCACTATCATCATATGATCAGATATTGATGAGGAGACAACCCTTGATCGCACATTTCCCAGTTCTATGGCAAGGTCCTCCTTTATGAACTCCTCACCTTTTCTGCAATTTGACACAGTCGGAGACAATTCGACTGGCCTAATATCCCTCATCCGATGCTGTAAAAAAAAATCACGAATACGCTCTGCAAGGGGGTCACTTTTGGCTTTTGGACCCCATTTTTCGTTCTTCGCTAAGATGGTGTTGAAATCTCCCATCATGATTAGGTTCCTTAGCTTCAAGATGCCAGAGAATCTCAGCCTTGCCCAGAAGATCGATCGGCAAACGCATGGGGCATATACATTGATAATGTTGATCTTCTGTGAATTACCTTTGATGAAGCCCGATAGGATTATCCCCCGAAGAGTTTGAAAGACTTAATTTTGAAGACATCGGGGTTCCAAAATGCAAATAGGCCTGCCGCCGTCCCTTCTGGATTGATCCCATCTCCCAGCGATCCTGGTCTGATTTTCCCCAAAATTTCCATAACTTTCTCTCTTACGCACAGAGTTTCCTGAAGAAGTAGCGTTCCGGGCATGAGGTCAGTCATCAAGTCCTTTAGGCTGTTTTAGGCTGTTTTGTTTAGCGGAGGTGCCCACCCCCTTATGTTTAAAGAAACGATGTGCTTCATTTTGGTTTTTCTTGTGGGCGGCCAGCTCTAAGTGCCCGGACGTTGTTAATGGCAGTAATGGTGATCTCCTTGAAATCTGATAAGTCTTCTAGAAACAGGGATTTTGTCTTCGAACTGCCCCTGAAATGTCTTGTTCCCCCTTTGTCCTGCTTCCTTACTGTGATATTAGAGGCTGAGGTGGGAGAGATGATTGGAACTGGTCCTGTACTCCTGTCTAAGACTGTTAGAGCGGCAATATCTATTTCAAGGTTTCACATTAGGGCCTCTACGGCTTCCGCCTCCGCCTGCCAGTGTTTAGTTGCCAACATTGAATTTGGAACCCTGAACAGACTACCCGTGATAAGCCGGACGAAGGTGAGATTTTAGGATGACACATAGGTAGTCCTCCTAATTCAGAATCCCACAGAGATCCCTATAGATAATTCCCAGTGATTTTTAGGATTTATTGGAGGGTGAAATCATGCCTTTCGCCAAAGTTCAGGGCATCTCCGTAAGGGGATTCCAATCGATTCCCTCCCAAGTTCGTTCGGCCTGTTTACGAGAGACCTCCTCTCGAACATTTAACGAATTCAAGATACCACTCAGAGACTTGTTTTCCCTACAGGTCGCTCAACTTCGTGAGAAGACGCTGACAGAAATTGGAAGAGCCAGCGAGGAGTGGTGGATTTTCCAGGTGGTAAACCATGCAATACCTGAAAAATTGGTCCAACGCTTGCAGGCTGTTGGCAGAGAATTATTCGATCTCCCGCAAGAGGAAAAGGAGTCGTACGCCAATATTGACGGTGTTACGGATGACCGTTATGAGGGGTATGGCACGAAAATGAAATTCACCAGCGATGAGAGGCAGGGTTGATCAGATTTCTATTTTCATATGGTGTGGCCTCCCTCTCTCATGGATTTCAATAAATGGCCCGAGCACCTACCCTTTTATAGGTATGACACCCTTCATACCATTTAATTCTACATTTTTGTTTGTTTATCATCTCTCTCTATAGATCTTATATATTGCATGTTGAAGTGTAGAGAGGTGATCGAGGAAAATGGAAGACAATTGTTGGGAGTGATATATAAGTTGTTGTCAGCCTTTTCACTAAATCTTGAATTGGAAGAATCTGACAAGAATTGAAACAATGAAAACGAACTGGAGCAGAGAGTTACTCTTCTCAGGATTACGAAATGGTTAAATAGATTACATTGGAAACATCGGCAATAAATAACTGGAGATAAACTCGACTAATCTGGACTGACTTAAACTACACTGGGAAACTTGGACAGACGGATTTGACACCTGGCAGTGGTTGAGATTACGTTCTTTAACACTCCCCTTTAATTTCAACCACATAAAAAAAATTAATTAAGATACCTGCTGGTCTATGTCTCAGCGAGGTTTACAATTAAAAAAAAATTGACTTCAACTAGATTTAGTTTTCTTCTTCTCTTCTTCCATATTCTGTAGCCTCTAAATTGTTTTAGATTTTTCGCTTTGTTGTATCCTTGAGAACTCTGTTTCTTCATTTGCTGTTGCAGGTCTTCTATTTTTCCAGGCTGTCTAAGCATGTTCTGGACATCTTCAAGAAATGTGGGTTGCTGCCACATATTGTCCTCTGTAGTGCGCTTTTCATCATTAATCTGCTGCAACATAAGATTAGAACAATATCTTATCTCTTCAAAACTCCAACGCATGAAAATTTCATTGACATGTTCGTCATGCATGTTGTCTTCAACATTCATATCTATAGCTTCTGTGTAGATCTCAACTAGACATGGTGTTGCAAGCCATGTTTCAATAAACTTTAGCTCTTCTTCATAATTAATCTGTGTACCTACACACTGAAAATCAATGTTAGAATAAAAAACATTTTCAGAACGACATTGGTTCTGGTCTTTTTGCTCTGTAATGAGAGCTTTCTTCAGTTGTTTTTCCTTTTCTGCTTCTGCGTCTATCTCTGTTTCTGCATTCCCTTTGCAGACATCTTTCTTTGCTTCTTTCTCTGTTTCTTCCTTCTGCTCTGCAATGAGAGCTTTTTGCTGTTGCGCTTCCTTTGCTGCATCTTCCTCTATCTCTGTCTCTGTCTTTTTTTCTGCCTCTTCTTCATTGACCTGCGCTGCTGCAAACAGGTTGTCTTCCACTAACTGAAGTGGGTTAATCTCACCAAATAGCATCATGTCGATATCATATTTTTGTTGCATCATCTGCAACCAATCATCATTAGCAAAAGTTTCATTATCAAAGTTTACATCAGCGATATCAATCATTGGATTTACCATTTCATCAACAAGCTCTGTTGCTGGTATCATTAAAACTTCGTCAGCAATCTCTGTTGCTGGAATCTTTTCATCCACTTGTGGCTGTGCACAGTGGGATTCACGAGCATCTTCATGCTGCTTTTCTGCTTCTTCTGACTCTTCATCTCGCTGTAGATCTGCTGCTACAGATCCACCTTCATCTTCATCTTCAAAGCTCCCCTTTGCTTCAATGCTTCCCCTTGTACCAAAACATCTCTCAAGGGTATCCCATGCTTCCTTGGCTGTCTTGGCATCTGAGATTAAGGGAAGAATGCTGTCATCGACAGATTCTTTTATGCATCTTAATGCATAGGTGTCTTTTTGCCTCTTGATATTCAGATCTAGAAAGATCTCGAACATAATCTGATTTTGCTTTAGCCTCTTGGCTTTTCCCATGTCCTCGTTGTCAAACATCCAGAAACAAACGAGATTACATATTCATCAATACCTTGTTTTTTCAAAAAAAAATTTGATGCTCTTGAATGAGTCTTATGCAACTTCACTTCTCCAAAAATTTTGCTGCTCTTGAATGAGTCTTATGCAACTTCACTTCTCCTTCTAAAAAAAATATCTTCCTCAAAAATATTTCTTGTAAACTTCACCACACTCTTTAAAATCTTTGAAAATTTTCAAGTTTTTTATGAAAAAAAAAAACTTTTAATAAAAAAACTTTCCTTAAAGAGCTTTGTCCTTTTTAAATAAATTTGAGCACAAAAACATTAGAAGGGCATACAAGCCCCTTCCTTTCATAAAACACTTTACGAGCCCCTTTTTTTTTACTTTCCAAAATTAAAGTTTTTAATAAAAACTTTTCTCTCTTTATGAAAAAGAACAGGTCTTTCACTTTTTTTATAAATCGATACTCTTTCACCCTTTTAAAATCGATTTATGTAAAAAGAACTTTATGTAAAGTTTTAAAAAACACACGTCTTCGTACCTTCGCTCATTACGCATTTATTCAAGTTGATCACGCGGAGCTTATTTCTGCTTTCACAAAAAAATACCTTGCATCTTAACGCAGTTGCTCAGCCGATCTCAAACCTTCACATATCAACCGTTCGCTCCATGCCGGATTACGTAACAATCAGATCTGAAGAAATACAGCTTAACGCCACAGCACACTCCAATTTTTAAATTGCAGATCTGATTTTTCCAGACGCAGATTGGCAGACTGGCGCGTTCCCGAGGGGAATAGTCGCGCCTCTTTCAAAGTTCTGTATTTTTTGCATGCAGACTGGCGCGTTCCCGAGGAGAATAGTCGCGCCTCTTTCAAAATTCACGCGAGGCATGAAAATGGCGCGGGTATGGCGTGTATTCTCGCGCCTATTAGCTCACAGTCGCGCCAATTGACTGTTCTTCTCTTCTGCTCCTTCGTGGCTCTGTTGCTGCTCTCCAGGGAGGCTTATGCAACTCGGCTCCCGTCTCGCAGCGGGGGTGGAAACAGTAATGACAGAGCGATTTATCTCTCAGGATTACGAAATGGTTAAATAGATTACATTGGAAACATCGGCAATAAATAACTGGAGATAAACTCGACTAATCTGGACTGACTTAAACTACACTGGGACACTTGGACAGACGGATTTGACACCTGGCAGTGGTTGAGATTACGTTCTTTAACAGAATCCAGAGTCACAAATGCTCTGGGAGGTGGCAATTTGGAAATGGATTTGAAGATAAACTATTACCCACCGTGCCCTCAACCAGATATGGCGCTGGCAGTGCTCCCTCATAGCGACATGTGTGCTTTAACTGTGCTGAAGCCCAATGATGTGCCGGGTGGTTGACAAACACATTTCCAACATGCTTATCATACACATCGGTGACCAACTACATGTAACTATTTCGTTTAAACTAATAGACAAAGAGTTGATTTTTCTTAAAATTGTTACAGCGAAATTAATATTTACTGGAAATAGTTATATTAGCGATTGCACCAGATGTTGCAAAGGAAACGCCGTAAGATTATTAAAGAGATTCAATAGTTGCTAAGCAAGGTATGTGTAATGATTTTGGTCAATTTTAATGAAGGCAGGAAAAAAAATTGTGTCTTGTCCCAATTTGTATTTATAAGATACATAAAACAATTATTTGAAACAACTATTGACAACTGAATCACTCAGTAAATCAGGATTTAGAAGCACTATAAAACAATGTTATGTAGAATTAATAGAAATGTGCTGCTAAGTATAGAACAATGCTATGTAGAATTAATAGAAATGTGCTGCTAAGTACAAAATTGTGTGTCAAATAAAGTGTTACAACCCAAGACTATAAAGATCCAAATCAAATGCTCGACAGTGTTAAAACCAGAGAAAGAAACCCTTTATGTTTGTATTAAAAAACTCCAAGCTGAATTTAATAGAGAAGTGAAACCTAATTATGCGTTGAGATTTGCAACATTGAAAATGAGTTGTGCATGATGTATTCAATTCTTTACTTTTCAGGTTTGTGATGCATATCTTCCATTTGGCTAATGTAGGGGCATCGTCCACATATTCGCGATTCTTTCCAATGATCAAGCAAAGATATGATTACAGGGTGGTCATGTTCATTGTCACCTTCAGTCTCATAGCCATCATGTTCATTGTCACCTTCAATCTCATAGCCATCTATGGTTATTTTTTAATAATTGCAACATTGAAATGAGTTGTGCATGGTGTATTCAATTCTTTACTTTTCAGGTTCTGATGCATATCTTTCGTTTGGTTAATCTAGGGGCAGCGTCCACATATTCACGATTCTTTCCAATGATTAAGCAAAGATAGGATTACCAGGTGGTCATGTTCATTATCACCTACAATCTCATAGCCATCTCTGGTTATTTTTACTAAGTAACTTACTATTAATTAACTGCAATTTCTTAATATAAAATTTCTATAATTTTAATATAGAAACTATTACTTTTCATTTTTATTTTTTAATAAAAATCTTCTTAAAAAAAAAAACTTTCTATTTTTAATATAGAAACTATTTCTTTTCAGTTGTATTTTTTAATAAAAATCTTCCTTAAAAAAACACTACTTTCTATTTTTAATAAGAAACTTTCTTCAAAATTTTAATATAAAATTTCTTATAAAATTTCTAAAAAAATTATTGCTTTCATTCTATTTTCTACTAAAAAAATACAAATTTTTATTACTTGTTTCATGAGGGACAAAATGTATCAAATGTATTAGTATTGCAAAATGAGAAAAAACATAAGTAAAATATTGTAAAATGTGAAAAAATGTAAGTAAAATATAATAACATAAATAACAAACCTGAAATATGAAGTTCAAGAAAACAACACTTTGGATATTAAAAGTAGGTTTAAAGTGATCTCTAAGTACCAAAAAAATTATACCTTAATCACTATTCCTATGAGATCTAAATTGATTTAAATTTTTTATTTCTTAAAATATAAAAACTTATCTTTCCCTATCATATTTTAGCAAATAAAAATTATATTTTTTAATAAGTAACTTACCATTAATTAATGACAATTTCTTAATATATATAGTTTTTATAATTTTTTTAATATAGAAACTATTGCTTTTCATTTTTTAATAAAAATCTTCGCTAAACATTAAAAACAAAACTACTACTTTCCATTTTTTTAATAAGAAATTTTCTTCGAAATTTTAATATAAAATTTCTGAAAAAATCACTGCTTTTCATTTTATTTTCTACTAAAAAATACAAATTTTTATTACTTGTTTCACGAGGGAGAAAACTTATCATGTATTAGTATTGCAAAATGAGAAAAAAAGTAAATAAAATATTGCAAAATGAAAAAAAATAAAAAAATAAAATATAACATAAATAACAAACCTGAAATATGAAGTTCAAGAAAATAACACTTTGAATTTTAAAAGTAAGTTTAAAGTAATCTCTAGCTATAAAAAAAAAATTATAAAATTTCTTATAAAATTTCTAAAAAATTTTACTGTTTTCATTTTATTTTCAACTAAAAAAATACAAATTTGTATTACTCTTTATTCATTTTAATATAAAGCGCATCATCATCCAAAGAGAAATTACTATGGTTTGGAATCAAGATTATAATTTTTTAAAAACTATTACATATTGTTCATTTTAATAAAAAGCTCTTGGTGAACCAAAAATTCCGTACCTCCACTATATGAAGGTGAAGGTGGCTTTTGCAGGCACTGCAAAAATATATATATATATATATATAACAGACCAGAAAATCTTCTCAGATATAAAACACTATTTTATTCTAATCCTATAGCAGAAATAACTTCTTGATTTGGTGGCAAAATGATCATATTGAATGCCCTCACCTGAAAAGAATACAATAACACATTAAATGAATGGTCAACTAAAATAATAAATATCAAACACCAAACAGTTGCATATTCCATATCAGTGGCAGAATCAGCTCCGAGTTGGGGCAGCACGACAATTACCAAACTCGCCACCAGTGATTTCAGATAACTACTATCATAACCAGATACCAAAAGTCAGAAACAATAATATCATTGCAAACGTAACACAAATATATACAATTTTACTATCAAGCATTGATAAACGGCAAGTAAGTGTTATATCAACTGGAAACATTGATAAAACTGAATGTGTTCAATATAGGTTCCTTCAAATCCAGGGTTAAAAGCTAAAAGAAAAGGCTTGAGAATTTGAAGAGAATGAACCCCTTCTGATCTCCAAAGTTTCAAACTTCAGAAACTACAATGCAACATTTCAAAACATAAGCAACTACCTCAACTAACAAAAACAATTGATAGGAATTTGTAGAGTATATGTGCGACAACAGAGTAATAGAGAAGTATTATGTTATAAGTCTCTGCAAAATTTTATCCCAACCAGCCCTTCGTACCTCCATGCCCCAAATCTTGCTTACAGAGATAATATGACTAAAGCAATCGAAAACTCAGAGGAAGATAATTGTTTTATTAGCATTTGACAGAGTTCCACCCAACAATACAGTAACAACTCGATATTGGAATCACTTTAATGAACAGTAAATATCAATTATAGTTGAAACCTTAGCCATTCAACCGTGTTTATCCAAACCCCAAATAGAAACTTGGGCCGTGTGAAATTATAGTTGAAACCTTAGCCATTCAACCGTGTTTATCCAAACCCCAAATAGAAACTTGGGCCGTGTGATATTGGTGTCGATATTAGCAATGCAGAGCAGCACATTGACCAAGTTTCTGCGTTTTTTGCACTGATCTGCATCTGCGTTAAAGATCATTCAAAGTACAAGATGTATCATATATTTCATAGTAAGGTAGAAGACAGTGAATTAGTTAATTAGTTAGGTTGAAGGAGACATTAGATCTAATGGTCTAAAACATTTCAATCGTCTAACATTTCATCCAATGGCCCAAATGCAGACAGAGTAACAGCTATCAAAATTGTTTTCAAATAATAACGCCTTACGACGTAATTAAAGTAGTGTGTATTCTTTTTTTTATCACACATTAAACAACGGTAGGTACAAGAGCATATTGCACAGGACGTTGGTGAGCAAAGATAAAGTGAGAATGTCATGCCCCGTCTTCTGCATACCTCCTCTTGATTTGGTGGTGGGCCCACTCAACCAGTTGATCGATGAAAAGCATCCCCACTGTTCGATGCGATGACATACAGAGAATTCAAGCAATGCAAGAAAATGAACGAAAACCAGAAAACATCTTAAAATCTTGTTATGGGAACGTGCTTAGTGCAAATTTAATAAACTTAATCAATTTGTGATGCGGTTTCTCGCATCTTCACTTTGTAATTGTTATTAGTCGATTGCTAATGTGGATATAATATAATTTCTACTTAGTTATATGTGAAGGTTATAGGTTATAAGCATTTAGTTGAATGTTATTACTAGAATATTGGGAAATTTGGTGGAGCATGTACGGTCCTTGAAATAGTAGTGTCTATTTTCAATTTCTCCCATAAAAATTAGATCTCACCGCTTAAAACGGGTGAGACTAAACTTATATTCCACTTTTTAAGTTAACATATAGCTGCTAAAAATTGTCATTGATTCCAATATCTCACCGTAGTTTTGATTGGTAATATTTGTGTGAAATGGAAAATAATGCTTTGTACTGAAAAAGAAAATAAAACTAACGCGAAACAAAACGAACAAAACAAATATATGGATGTAAAGAGAGCAACATAAATTTTGTGAGCAACATTAGAAAAGGCAACTTTGTGGGTTTTTTTACAATGTTATGACGGAAATTGGAAAAATTAAATGAAAATACATTTTTATCTTATGATTTTACGAGTTAAAATTAATTAAACCATATATTTTCGAAATCCTTTTCTAAGAAGACGTGAAATCATTATTAAAATAATTGAAATATAAATATATGTAGTTTTCCCAATCCATAATGGACTGGGTCATTACAAAATTCCCCATGAAAGCTGAGGTTGACTAAGGATAAGGGGAAAAGTTTGTGGTAACGACCTCTTTGAACTTAACAGAGATATGGAAAAAAGTTCTCGAATTAACATTTTTTTTAACATAGTTTTGAATTGAATTTTTAATTTGGAAATGGTAATTTCTGTTAATTATCAGTCTAGATAAAATCTCTCAAGGTGTAAATTTACTTTTTTGTTTGAGTGAAAAATTTCAGGAAACGTTTGTAACTCTAGAAATTTGATCTCTTTGGCGTTTGATATATCAAGTGTTATGATCGATCTAGGTTCGTTTCAGTCGTGTGTGGTCGAGGAAAATCTATCGAACATATGTTTAATTTTATCAATAATATGTAAATACATCTAATATTAATATAACCATTTTGAATATGCTAAATATGTGTCACATTTATCTAATCATTTTAAGTTTAAATTTTCTTAGTTACCTTAGTTTGTTGAGATGAAAAATGTTTTAAAATACCTTTAACGATGAAAATGATGAAATAATAATTTTGAATGCAAAGTGACAATGTAATAGCGTTGAATAATAGAAAATGTTAATAATAAGAATGTAGTCAATTACAAATAGTCTTCATTGTGATCAATCCCAAACTATTATCTTCTACTATTTTTCTTGTCATTCTTGTTAGTTTAGTCATCTTTTCATATCGATTATATGAAAAGGAAAGTTGAAATCATAAACCATTTAAATATTTAGCTCAAGTTGTTGTAGTAAACATCATAGCTTGTATCTCTTGCTTTCCCATATTAATAGGTTTAATTACTATATAACACATAAATCAATGTACATTGTCAATAATTTTGTGTGCTTACACTTAAATCAATGCACGTTAATAAAACCAATGACTTTAAAATTAATGTGCCATCATACATCACATTACATTGAATCATAAATTAACATATACACTGAAATCAATGCATCTAATGCAAGAAATCAAATAAGATTAGAAAACAACATATACACTGAAATCAATGCATTTAATGCAAGTAATCAAATAGGCTTAGAAATAAACAACCACACTCAAATCAAAACATATAGTGCAAGTAAGAAAATAGGATTAGAAACCAACATCTACACTGAAATCAATCCATGTAGTGCAAGCAATCAAATAGGATTAGAAACCATATAAATTCAAATAAATGCATCTAGAGCAAGTAATCAAATATAATTAGAAATCAACATCTACATTGAATTAATCCATCTAGTGGAAGCAATCAAATAGGATAAGGATTCACCTTCTACATTGAATTCAATGTGTTTAGTGCAAGCAGTCAAATATGATTAGAAATCATATACATTCAAATCAATGCATCTAGTGTAAGTAATCAAATATCATTAGAAATCAACATCTACACTAAAATCAGTGCATCTAGTGCAAGCAATCAAATAGGATTAGAAATCACCATCTACATTGAAAAAAGGAAATATTCTTCCCTCTATCCCCCCTCCATCTATATCTATATCTCCCTCCATCTCTCCTTCTTTTTCTCTTTGTCTTACCTCCCCAAACACACATGCTCTCTCACTCCATATCTATCAATCTCTTTGTCCCTCCCTCCATGTCTCCATATCACTCTTCTTTCTCTTCACCTTCCATATATAACTCTACCTCCCTCTCTCTCTATATATCAACCCCAAAACTTATACTCTCTTTCTCAAATCTATATATCTATCACTCCCTCCTCCTCTTCTCCTCTCTCTATCTCTCTTTCTCTCTCTATCTCTCTTTCTTCCCCTTCCATCTCTCTCCCCTGCTTCTATCACTCTTCCCTCATGTTTTCCCCCCTCCCTCTCTCTTTCCATCTTCCTTATCACTCCCTCTCCCTCTCTCCCTCTTTCTCTCTCTATGTTTTTCTTCTTACATCCCTCCCTCTTTCCCTCCATATTTCTCTCTCTCTCTCTCTTTCTCTCTATTTTTCTTCTTACATCCATCCCTCTTTCCATCCATATCCATCTCTCTCTCTCTCTCTTCACCTTCCAACTTTTTACTATATGCCTCTCTATCTCTCCTTCTCTCCCCCTTGAACTCCTTCTCTCCTTCTTTTTCTCTTAATGCTACAACAAACAATCAAATAGGATTAGAAATCACCACCTACACTTAATTCAATGCATTTAGTGAAAACGATAAAATAGGATTATAAATCATCTACATTGAAATCAATGCATCTAGTGCAAGTAATAAGATATAATTATAAATTAACATCAACATTGAAACTAATGCATTTATTGCAAGCAATCAAATAGGATTAGAAATCACCATCTACACTGAAATCAATGCATTCAGTGCAAGAAATCAAATAGGATTGGAAATCATCTACATTCAAATAAATGCATCTAGTCATTGTGAGACGCATGAAGCTGCCAACCAATATTTTGAATAGAGTTGGATTGACATATGATCCTTCATCATCTTCTTTCATTAAATTTGTACTTGTTGCAACTCATGTAGGGGTAGGTTTAAAATTTTCCTTCTGAAATCTTTCTAGCAAATCTCTAACATATTTTTTTTTACCAATTAAAGTTCCTTTTTACAGATTGTGCAACTTCTATGCCAAGAAAATATTTCATGAGACCAAGATCTCTCATCTCAAATTCTTTCACGATGACTGATTTAAATTCATTTAACTCAAGATCACCTGTAAAAATCATGTCATCAACATATAATCAAACAATCAAAATTTGTCCATGCTCATTTACCTTTGCGTACAAAGTAGACTCAATACTGCTTCTGGAAAATCCATTCTTAATCACATAATTGTCAATTCTATTATACCAATCTCTAGGTGCTTTCTTGAGTCCATAGAGCACTTTCTTCAACGTGTAAACTTTATATTCTTTACCTTCAACTTCATTACCTTGAGGTTGTTGCACATAGGTTTTTTCTTCTAGAATTCCATTCAAGAAGGTTGATTTCACATCCATCTAATATACTTTCCACTTGTTATGAGTTGTGGCTAGAACTTCTCTTACATTATCCAATCTGGCTACCAGAACAAATGTTTCTCCAAATTATACTCTTTTTTTTCTGTGAGAATCCTTTTACTACAAGTCTTGCTTTAAATATATCAATTTCACCTTTCTTATTCAATTGCTTCTTGTACACTAATTTTACACCAATGAGTTTTTTATCCTTTGGTAAATCAAAAAAATCCCATGTATCGTTATTTTCAATAGCTTCAATTTCTTCATCCACTTCTTGCACTCAATTTTCATCTCTAATTTCTTCTTCAAATGAAGAAGGTTGGAATGACAACAATGAAAAATTTGAACTAACATCTAAATCATCATAAATATATTTCAAGCTTCTCATATTTCTCTTACATTTCTTGATTGATCAACTAATTGATCGCTGAGATAATATTGATCTGTTGATTTGCTTGAAGATCCATGTTTCTCAAAAAATCTTTGAGTCCTTTCTTGCATGAATCCTTTTGGTGTCTTCTCCTTCAATTCTTACTTCTCCTTTTCTATTATTTCATCTTCTTCCATTAGTGGTACTTGTGCATCAAAATTTTTGTCTATAGTCCCATTCCATGATGTTTGTTCTTTGAACACAACATCTCTACTAATTATGGTCTTCTTGGAGACAGGGTTATATAGTTTAGAAGCTTTTGATTACTCACTATAACCAGTAAATATGCATTTTTCACTTTTATAATCCAATTTTCCTCTTAACTCCTTATGCACATATGCATAAGTTACACATCGAAACACTCTAAGATGAGATGCATTACAATACATACATGGACATGCTTCTTCTAGCACTCTATTCATCACACTCTTTGTAGGAGAATTGTTTATCACATAAACAACACATGTGACTGCTTCTTCCCAATATTGATTAGAATAGTTTCTTCCTTTCAACTTGCTCCTTTCCATGTTGATAATTGTCCTGTTCTTTCTCTCTAGTACACCATTATGCTACAGTGTGTATCTGGATGTAAATTGTCTTCTGATTCCATTTTTTTTGAAGTAATCATGGAATGCCTTCGAATCATATTATCCACCATAATCTGACCTTAATACCTTTATGCTTCGATCACTTTGGTTCTCTGCTAAGGCTTTAAATTCTTTTAACTTTTCAAAATTTTCATACTTCTACTTCAAGAAGTAAACCTAAGTCTTTCTTCTATAATCATCAATAAAATTGATGAAGTAACAACTTCCACCAATCGAATGTGTCCTCATAGGTCCACACAAGTCTGTATGCACCAACTCAAGTGGTTTCTTTTCTCTGTATGAAAATCCCTAGAAAAATCTCACAATGTTGCTTTCCCAAGATGCAACACTCACAAGTACTAGCAGGTTCTTTGATGGGAGGTAAACCTCTAACCATATGTTTCTGTTGCAATAATCTTAAACCCGAAACGTGCAAGTGTCCAAATTGAAAGTTGCATAACCAATAATCATTAGAACATGCAACTGTAAACAAAATGACTTGATCAATGTAATTAATGATTAGAGACAAGATTGTTTTCCTCGTCATATGACCCTTTGCTATCAGTTGCTTTCTTAGGGGATTTTAATATATAACAAACTCTTGTATTTGAAAAATAATTTTGTATCCCCTTTGTGTTAATTGACTAAAACTTATCAAATTATGTTTGAGACCAGAGACATAGTACACCTATGAAATTGTATTTGGCTCCCCTGCTTGGTCATAATGTTGACCGCTCTTTTTCCATCTACATGCACAGCCTTGTGAGTCCCCAAATTTACCTCTATCTTAAAAGATTGGTCCAACTTTGCAACCAAATTCGTGTTGCTTGTCATGCAGTTACTGCAACCACTATCTAATAGACACACATTATCAGAAGGTTTTTGCATGGTATGACAAGCTAGGAACATGTAGTTAGTATAGTCTATAGTGGCATTAGCTCTCTGGTTTCCTTGATTATCTACCCTCTTCCTACAATCACATGCAGAGTGACCAAATTTATTACAATAATAACATTTCATATTTGATTTGCCAACTCTTTTATTATTTTTGAAGCTTATGTTGCTTCTTACACTTTCATGTTAATTCTCTTCTCAACCATCTCACTGACCACCATATATTATGCCTTGTCCTCTGCCTCTTGATTGACTTCTCTCTTAACCTATCTCTTCAAAATAGAAACATGGATTTTGAAAGCTGATTCTAAAGTGGAATCCTTATTTCTGTCTATCCTTGCCTCATGGGATAGAAGTGATCCCATTAACTTATCAACTCTCAATGTTTCAAAATCATTGGCTTCTTCTATGGCTACTACCAAATCGTAAAATTTGGTAGACAAAGATTTGAGGACCTTCTCAACCACTGTTTGATATTTAATATCTTCAACATAAATTTTTAATAGATTTACGATAGTCATGACCCGATTCATGAATGAATCGAAATCCTTTGTCTCCTTCATGTGCATACTTTCAAAATATCTCATAGTATTTTGCAAAGTAACAATATTGAGTTTAGCCATACCTTTATAGCTTGTCTCCAAGGTCCCCCACGTTGTCTTTGCTAAATATTTCTCATAGTATTCTCGAACATTGCTCGTTCCACTCCCTCTAGGATAAGTTGCAACACTTGTGAATTCTTTATTTTGTATTTTTTCCATAGTTCCCTCTCTGCATTAGTGAGAACTAGTTCTTCTGCTTCATCTTAGGTTCTGAAAACCCAAACTGGACATGATCCCAAGCACCATGAGCCTTCAATGTGGTCTCCATCTTAATGATGCACACATCATAATATTTCCCTATAAACAATGGGCACTAGGGATGGAAATTTGAGAAAACCATATTTCTTCAAAAAAAATACTTTTCAAATAACAAAACCCTCTTTTGCTTAAATAATATTATCAATCCTTTTCAATCCTTTCAATAAAATCCTTGAATGTTTTTTTTATACTAACAAATATTTAAAAAAAAAATTAATATAAAAATTCTTTCATATAATAATTTATCCAAACCTTGCGTATGTTTCCAAAAGAACCTTAATAAACATGTATTCTGATCCAAAGCTCACATATTTTTCCAAAAAAACCAATGCACGTGACTCCTATAATCCCCCGTGACTTTTTGAACACAAGACCATTTAAATTAATGATGACGAATCATGAATCTTTTCCTATTCCCTATCTCCTTTTTTTGAATTTATTTGTGTGTTTAATAACTGATGGGGTTTTCACACCCTGACACATTTAAACTATGCACACAACCTGATAAAAAAATGTCGACCTTATTTTATTGGCTCTCTCCTCTGTGGTCACGGATCTTGTGATCCATCCTCGACTCTTATACCAATTTTTTGGATAGGAAGAGGAGGTAAGACAAAAAATAATACAAATAATTCACACACATAATAACACAAGTTGCAACTCTTCTATTGATCACACAAACTTAATTATTACAATGAACCAAGTGAGGGGTATTTATACTTTTTCAACTAGCAACTCCCCTAAAATACCTTGACATGCAATCACACACTAAATACGACTTTGACTTTACTCGACTTGATTGATTATGTAAATTTAGCTAATTCCTCATGCAGGAATAATTAGATTATTTTAACATAATGTAACCAGCAACTGGTGAAACACTAACCAATGTGACTGAGATAGTGAAGAGTCTCATTAGATTATATTCCCTCCACACATTTCCAATATCATTTATGTTGTGATTCATTGGCGCGTTGAAGGTTGAGCCACCATAATGTGTCTACTTCACTTGCCTAGAAGGGCGAGCCACAGTTAATTATGATGCATTGCAACAATGATAGAGTTAATGATGTATAATTATGATGGGTTGCAAAAACCAAAAAATACACAATTCCATTCATGTGACAAAATCAGGTTTTGACATTTTCAAATGAATACATAATAACGTCCTGCATATATATGTTCATATTACATATATATCTACTAGCAATTTCCCCTAAAGTTGCAAAGATACACCAAAGGAATTGAACATTCCTATGATGTTACTGCAAAATGTTGCAACAAAGGAAATATAACAACCTAAAGGGTGGAGGATGGAGGGGACGAAAAGGGTTCATGCTTGCAATAGTCTCAAACTTATGCAGATTTCTGTCCGACAGATGAAATGTGTTCATGCTTGAAATATTATCACACTTGCGCAGATGCATGTCTAACATAAATGTGTTCATGCGTGCAATAGTCTCACACTTGTTTAGATGTCTGTTTGATAGATGTTGAACCACCTGGCCAAGTCATTTTTTTCCAATCATACCACTATGTCCAAATATTATATACATATTATATCCAAGATATAACATGATAGGTAACTAGGAAAAACAATAGCATATGTCCCTGTGGGTATTGGCGCAAAAAAAATGTAATTTCATTGAGGAAATGAAAAATTCAGTGTGTGTTGATAATGAATTCACATAATGACCATATTTCACTCGAGTGACCTTCACATTTCAGAATATTCAACAGTCAACATAAAGAAGGGGCTTTGGTTTATAATTTTATCTATTTCTATTTAAAAAGTTTGTTTAGAATTTTAGTTATCTCCTTTTAAAAAATTTAAACTAATTTGGAGTTGTTTTCCCATTAATTGGAGTTTTAAATTTCAATTTTAATTTTGTCTAACAAATATTTTTTGGAATTGCAAATTTATGTTGTGTGTTTTACACAATCCAAGTGTCTAAGTGTCCATTTTGAAGATGATGAAATCTCTTTAGCTGCATACATTTTTTCAAATTTTGCACTCTAAAAGAGGTCCCATGGGCTATATTTGGCCTTGTGGACACTAAAATTTTCTTTCTTTCTTTCTCATCTTTCCAAAATTAATTATGATTTCCTTCGCATAGCTCATGTAGGCCCCACAATAACCAGTGACCATGTAATTTTATCGTAGTTAAGAAATATTTATATGAGTACAAGAAACCTACTCCCAAAACATTTTACGAATTCGAGATACCACTCATAGACTTGTCTTCCCTATAATTCGATCAAATTCATGAGAAGACACTATCAGAAATTGGTAGAGCCAACCAAGAGTGGGGCATTTTCTAGGTGGTAAATCATGGAATACCTGACAAATTGTTCCAATGCTTGCAAGCTGCTCGTGGAGAGTTCCTTGATCTCCCACAAGATGAAAATGAGTCATACAAAAATCTTGACAACGTTACTGATGACCGTTTTGAGGGGTATGGCACGAAGTTGATGTTAGAATTAACTCCCAACCACCATCATCAAATAAGCAGCAGAAACAGTCCACACTTCATAAATTTTGTTATAGAGAAGGACAAGCATAGATCCAAGATCCAGATGTGTTTTCATGCAACCACAGCAAACCGAGTACCATGGCCATCGTCTGCCTTTATTTCTTTGAACCACTGCATTTAAATTACCTTACCCGTAGAGTGCAATTGAAATGTTTTTTGTTTAACCCTTAAGACATCCACTGTAAGTTATTCTACCACTGATGTGATATCTGGGGGGACCCACACTTACCTCCACCGCACTTTGCAAACACTTGAATTCCTTTACAGACCTCCATTTTCTTTATTTTCATTTATCACACTTACCATAGTTTAAGCCATCCATAATAGCGTACTTCACAACGTTTATCACTTACCGTTTAAGCCCCGCAATGAACCATGAGATGTTGCGATGCGATATCGCATCGCACATTGCAATCACAAATTTTAAACCTTACCTTCCTCTGCTCACAATTATGTTATATGTTTTACGATGTGATGTTGCCACCGCATATCGCAATTGCACATAGTTAGGTTTTCTCATAAGTGCCCGCAAATATTTTGTTTTGGGTATGATGCGATAAGTGTCACATCGCTATCACACATCACAACCCACAATGTTTAATGGATAGAACCGTGAGTTAAATTTTAACATCGCTAATTTGTGCAGATGCGATGTGGACTTATAACTGCATTTCATATTATTTGAAGTCCACCCTTTTATGTTCTGAACGTGTTTGTATGTTTTTTCGTGTATAAACCAAAATGCAGGTATGTGCGTCGTTTGAATTAAGAAATGGGTCATTTTGACCACATAAGGACGTTTGGTTTTTGAACATCAGTTCAACATTGAATTGCTTTGAATAGAATTAGGTTTTTCAAGGTTCAACCATTTTTTATAACTAATGTAATTTCCATAAGCTTTTTGAGTTGAATAGAAAAAATGAATTTCATTCCGCTCCTGTGTTTTACGTTGTTTTTCTGTCTGTGTGCAGGAATGTTAATTCTACGGAAGTCATGCATTCTCTATGCTATGGGGAAGCATCCTTCTTTGTTATTTTTTTGTTCAATATTTCCAACATGTTATAAGAGAAGGTCTAGGCTCTCAGTAGAAGAAGAAGCTCGCTTTACTGAAGAAGCTATAAGATTGGTTTGAGAAGCAGATTTATCCAAAAGTGAGAAATATTTTGTTTTACACAGTGAAGTTGATTTTTTTTTTACACAGTTAGAATGGCAGCAGCAGGCATAAGCCTGAAAAATCCAACATTACCATAGTTCAATGGTAAAAATTATGATTATTAGGCCATTACAATGAGGGCCCTATTTTCTTCAGAAGATATATGGGAGTTAGTGGAAAATGGCTTTTTAGAACCAGCAGATGCAGTAGTGCTTACTACTTTGACAGCAACAGGAAGAGACTTGTTGAAAGACAATAGGAAGAAGGACTCCAAAGCTCTCTTCTATATCTTTCAAGAAGTACATGAGTATATTTTCCAAAGTATTGCAACAACAACAAAGTCTAAGGAGGCATGGGATATTCTCAAGACAACCTATCAAGGCATGGAGAAGGTAAAGACAACAAAATTATAAATGCTAAGGAGAAATTTTGAAACTCTCTATATGAAAGAGTCTGATAACATAGACTAATTCTTCACAAATGTGATTGGGTTGTTTACCCAGATAATGTCTCGTGGAGAGACACTTGAGGAAAGAAGAATAGTGGAGAAAATCCTAATAATCCTACCAATAAGGTTTGATTGCATAGTAGTTTCCATAGAAGAGACAAAGGATCTCTTACAATTTTCAGTGGATGAGCTTCATGCATCCCTTATGTCTCATGAACATATACTGAACAGAACAACAAACTCCTCATTGGAGCATTATTTCAAGAAATAAATTTCTTTTGGTGGAGGTAGAGGTTGAGGAAG
Organism: Pinus albicaulis; assembly: GCA_034641835.2. Taxonomy (NCBI): domain Eukaryota; kingdom Viridiplantae; phylum Streptophyta; class Pinopsida; order Pinales; family Pinaceae; genus Pinus; species Pinus albicaulis. The sequence continues at coordinate 387,018,301 of CM076577.1, forward strand.
AGGAAGAAGCCCACACAGAGGTGGAAGAAGCAGCCCTGCAAGCACAAGTGGAAGGGGCAGCAACTAGAACTAAAGCGAAGGCTCAAGCCAAAATCAAGCACAAGGACAAAAGTATGATAAATCTCAAGTCCAATGTCATTATTTTAAAAAGTATGGGAATTATGCAATTGAATGTAGAAACACCTAATGTAAATTTTACAAGATAAAATCAGAATGAGAGGAATGTGCTTTTAATTTTAATGTAGCACAAGAAAAACAAGAAGATGTATGGTTCTTAGACTCAGGTTGTAGTAACCGTATGACTGGAAACACAACAATGTTTTCCAATCTGGATGAGAGTGTAAAATATGAAGTGACAATGGGGACTGATAATAAAGTCTCTATCATGGGGAAAGGAAGAGTATCAATACTGACAAGGAAGGGGGAAAATAAGTTTGTTCCAGATGTATATTATGTACCGGGCCTGAAATGTAACCTTGTAAGCATTGGATAGCTCATGAATAAGAGCTACAATGTGTTTTTTTAAGAATGATGTATGTACAATCATAGACATACCTCCAAGTAAAAGGGTTATTGGAAAAGTGCATATGAAAAGAAATAGGATGATTCCTCTCAAGATAATAATAAACTTGAAGGAAAGAGGTAACGTAGTAGTTGTAACACAAGAGGTCTTTCAAGAAGAAGTGAAATATGAAAATTGGTTATGGCATTTGAGATTTGGACATCTCAATTTCAGAGGTTCAAATTTGTTGCATAGAAAAGGGATGGTAAAGGCATTACCACTCATAGAGAAACAAGACAGCCTATGTGAAGGCTTCATATTGAGAAAACGACACAGAGAATCCTTTCTAGCAGGAAAGAGTATAAGAGCAAAGGCATATTTAGATATTTTCCACTCAAATTTATGTGGACCAATGCAAACGCCATCATTAGCTGGCAGTTATTGTGTTTTGAAATTTCTAGATGATTACACAAGGAAGACATGTGTGTACTTCCTAAAACTGAAAAGTGAAATGTTTGAACAGTTTTGCCACTTCAAAGCCCTTATTGAGAAGCAAAGTGGATACTACATAAAAGTGTTAAGAACTGACAGAGGTGGAGAATATATCTCCAAATACTTCCTACGTTTATGTAGGGAAAATGGAATACACAAGAAATTTACCACAAGGTATACACCGCAGCAAAATGGTGTAGCAGAAAGAAAGAATAGAACCATCATGGACATGGTAAGAAGTATGTTCAATGCAAAGAATTTTCCAAATGAGTATTGGGTAGAAGTTATAAATCATACAGCTTGTATTTTAAATAGATTTCAAACCAAATCTGTTATGAACAGAGTTCTGGAAGAAGCATGGAGTGGAACAAAGAAGTTTTTCACTCACATGAGATTATTTGGATGTGTGGCATATGCACATGTCCCATATTAGTTAAGGAAGAAGTTGGATAGCAAAGGGGAGAAGTGTATATTTTTTGGATACAGTGATGAATCCAAGGCATACAAGCTCTATAATCCATCACCAAGAAGGTAATAATCAACAAAGATGTGAAATTAATTGAAGAAGAAGCTTGGGATGGAAGTTTAGATAAAATTGTAAATGTGAATACATGCATTTCACATGAAGATAAAGAGTAATTGATTGGAGAAAATCATTCATCCACGGTGTCTTCTCCTACACCTACACAGGCTCAACAAAGCACACAAGCAAGCAATACAGCACCATTGAAAAATCAAGGAAGTGCTTTTCCAAGCACACCACAGGGATTGACAACTCCCTTGAGTTCAAGTGGAACTCCAAGCACACCAGGAAGACCAAGATTCATAAATTTGAGAGAAATTTATCAGAAAGATGAAGTAAATAACAATGCTAGTTTGAATTCGCTATTTTCTTTGTTTTGTCATGTTGATGACCCAATCCATTTTGAAGATGCAGTGAAAGAAGAAAAATGGATTGAAGCAATGGATGAAGAGATTGGTGCAATAGAAAAGAATGATACATGGGAGTTAGTGGACCTCCCACAAGGTAAAGAAGTCATTGGAGTGAAATGGGACTATAAGACCAAGAGCAATGTTGAAGGCAAGATAGAAAGGCACAAAGCAACACTTGTTGTGAAAGGCTACAAGCAGTAGCAAGGAAGAAATTATGAAGAAACCTTTGCACTAGTTGCAAGGATGGAGACAGTGAGGACAATGTTGTCCATAAAAACAAAACAAAAGTGGAAATTTTATCAAATGGATGAAAAGTTGGAATTTTTGAATGGAGTGTTGAAAGAGGAGGTATATGTTGAACAACCTCTTGGCTATGAGATAGAAGACCAAGAGAACAAAGTATGTAAGTTGAAGAAAACTCTTTATGGGCTTAAGCAAGCACCAACAACATAGTACAACAAGATTGATGCTTACCTGATGGATAATGGGTTTGAAAAATGTGATGGTGAACCCACACTCTACATAAAAAAAAAAGATGGTAAGATCCTTATTGTTGTTTTATATGTAGATGATTTAATTTTAAGAGATAATGAAGTTTCTCTCATTTATGATTTTAAAGCAGTCATGAAGAGTGAATTTGAAATGGCTAATTTGGGATTATTGAGATATTTTTTGGGCATTGAAGTAAATAAAAATGAAAAGGGATTTTTTATTTCCCAAGAAAAATATGTTGCATAAGTTTTAAAGAGGTTTAACATGAAGAACAACAAAGCAGAAGCAACTCCAGTTTCCATGGGGTTGAAATTAAGAAAAGAAGATTGTAGTAAGAATGTTGATCCTACAATGTAAAAGAGCATAGTTGGCAGTGTAATGTATTTGAATGCAACTAGGCCTGATATTATGTATGTTGTAAGTTTAATTTCTAGATTCACGGAGGCACCAAAGGAGACACATTGGCCAGAAGCTAAGAGAATATTGAGGTATGTGAATGGAAAAAAGGTGTATGGTGTTCTATACTCCTCAACTAATAATTTTAAATTGATTGGTTACACTGACAGTGATTGGGATGGAAGTGTAGATGATAGAAAGAGCACATATGGTTATGTGTTTCATTTGGGATCGAGAGTCATTTCATGAGCTTCCAAGAAGCAACCAATAGTTTCATTACCAATAGCATAAGTTGAATATGTGGCAGTGACAACAGCAGCATGCCAACTAGTATGGAAGAGAAGGATGCTGAGAGATTTGTGTCATGAGCAAGACAAAGGAACCAAAATTTATTGTAATAACAACTCAACAATAGAATTATCAAAGAATTCTGTTTTCCACAAGAGAACAAAGCATATTGATGAAAAATATCATTTTATAAGAGAACTAGTTAACAATGGTGAGATTGTTTTGTAGCATTGCACGATAGAGGAACGGTTTGCTGATATCCTCACAAAGCCATTAGGATAAAGGAGTTTTGTTTATCTTAAACAGTGTCTGGGAATGACTGATGGTGGCAGTTGTGATTAAAGGGAATTGTTGGAATTAACTCCCAACCACCACCATGAATAAGCAGCGGCAACAACCCACACTTCATAATTTTTGTTGCAAAGAAGGATGAGCATAGATCTATGAGCTAGAGGCATTTTCACGTAACCACAGAAAACCGAGTACCACTGCCATCATCTGCGTTTATTTCTTTGAACCACCACATTTAAATTACCTTTCCCTCAGAGCGCAATCACAATGTTTTTTTTTTAACCCTTAAGCCATCCACCGTAAGTTATTGTACTATTGATGTGATATCTGGCGGTACCCACACTTACCTCCACCGCACTTTACAAACACTTGAATTCCTTTACAAACCGCCATTTCCTTTGTTTTTAATTTATCGCAATTACCATACTTTAAGTCGTTTGCAATAGCACACTTCACAACGTTTATCACTAACCGTTTAAGCCCCGGAATGAACCATGTGATGTTGCAAAGCCATATTGCATTGCACATCGCAATCACAACTTTTAAACCTTACCTTTCATTGTCCATAGTTATGTTATATGTTTTGCGATGCAACATCGCCACCGCATATCACAATCACACAAAGTCAATTTTCCCATAAGCGGCCACATATATTTTGTTTTGGGTGCGATGTGATAAGTGCCACGTCACTATCGCACATCGAAACCTGAAATGTATAATGGATAGTGTCGCGAGTTAAAGTTTAACATCATTGATTTGCGCAGATGTGATGTGGACTCAAAACTGCATTGCATCTTATTTGAAGTTTGCCCTTTTATGTTCTAAACGTGTTTGTACGTTGTTTCATGTATAAACCAAAATGCAGGTCTGTGCACCATTTTAATAAAGAAATGGGTCATTTTGACAGTTGAAGGACGTTTGGTTGTTGAACATCAGTTCAACGTTGAATTGATTTGAATAGAATTAGGTTTTGCAGGCTTCGACCATTTTGTATAACTTATGTAATTTTCATTAGCTTTTTGAGTTGAATACAAGAAAGGAATTTTGTTTCACTCGTTTGTTTTACATTCTCTATCTATATGTGTGTATGAATGTCAATTCTGCATAAATTGTGCATTCTGTGTGTTTTGAGTGAAGCATCCCTTTGTGTTAATGTTTCGTTCAATATTTCCAACAGCTAAAATGCACAAGTGATGGGAGACATGGTTGGTCTGATTTCTATTTTCATATGACGTGGCCTCCCTCTCTCATAGATTTCAATAAATGGTCCAAGAACCCACCCTTTTATAGGTATGATGCCCTAGATACCATTTAATTCTACATTTTTGTTTGTTTATCATCTCTATTTGTAGATATATAACATACTACATGTTGAAGTGGAGAGAGGTGACTAAGGAATATGGAAGACAAGTGTTGGGAGTGGTATATAAGCTTATGTCACACTTGTCAATAAATATTGCATTCGTAGAATCCACACTGAGAAATGCTCTGTGAGGTGACAATTTGGAAATGGAGTTGAAGATAAACAATTACCCACTATGCCCCCAACAAGATATGGCGTTGGCAGTGCTCCCTCATACCGACATGTCTGTGCTGAAGCCCAGGGATGTGTCGGCGCGATATTTATGAACAACGAGTGGGCGATTGCCAAGCACGTTTCCAACATGCTTATCAAACACATCAGTGACCAACTATATGTAACTAGTTCATTTAAAATAATTTATAATAATAGATAAGAGTTTATTTTTTTTTAAATTGTTACATAAAATTTTATATTTACTAGAAATAATTATATACAAGTAGTGTGTATTCATTTTTGGGTCAGAGATTAAGCGTATTCCAGAGGACGTTGGTGACAAAATATAAAGTGAGAATGTCATAGCTCATCTTCTACATTCCTCCTCTTGATTGGGTGGTGGACCCAGTCAACGATATGATTGAAAAGAATCCCCCACTATTCGATGCGATGATGTACAGAGAATTCAAGAAACGCAAGAAAATTAAGGAAAACAATAAAGATCTTAAAGTATTTTTATGGGAATGTGCCCGTGTTAGTGGAGACGTAATAAAATTAATCAATTTGTGATGTCGTTTCTCAGATCTTCTCTTTGTAAGTGTTATTATTCAACTTCTACTTGAAATTGGATATTCCTATGAGCATTGCGTAGTTAAGGCAGACTATATTGACTCATTTAGAGGTTCTTTACCATCAGGGTTGCACAATGGAGGCAGGTTGTCAGGAGGCAATAAATTGGTGCATGTATTTGCCAATTTTTGTATGACAGTGTGAGATGATTGTATATTGTACTAAGAGCTCTTGGATTAGATATTTGTATGATATTGTTTCATAATCCATAATATATACATAATATATGATAGTGGGGTTTTTAGCTTTATGCTTTCTTGGTAAAAACATATGTGTTATGTGTGATTGATCTTTCTTCATCTGTTTGCAATTGGCGATCATGTTTTAAATTATGAAAATATTTTATCGAAGCGATTATGTATTTAACAGTGGAATATATTTTTTCGATCAAGAGAATCCAAGATATACATAATTTTTATTAAAATTTATATAGATAGTCGGTGTTTCGAAAAAAATTGCCACATTCCAACCGTTTCAGTGCTCCGCTGTTTAGCGAGACTTCCAGGTCTATATTTAATAAATAGTTTTATTTTGGCTTTTTGAAATAAATGTGAACTATGTGTAATGTAACCACCATGAATATAATATGCAAGGTGTTCCATTGTTATAAGACTGAGATCATTCATCCACTTATTTGTAAAACCACTTACCTTTTTTTTGCCTACAGGTTCGAACTGAACCTGGAGTGCACATTATAAAACCACCATTACTCATGATGAAGGGGGGAAGGAGTGATTTTGAAGGCTTATGTTCACTTTTATGAAGAGAGACAATTTTGTTGTCATTTTATTTTGGTCGTCCAGAGGCAGAATTAGGCACAGAGATAGGTATTAGAAAGATAGGAGAGAGAGCTTTATATTGAAAGATACCAGAGGTTCCTATGATCATCTTCATTTTGGTGATTTTATGTGTAAATAATTCCTTGGATCAATCCTTAATAAAACGTACTCCCATATTGAAAGCAGACCCAGAGACGTAGTCCACAAGGGACGAACTCTGTAATCAATGTTTGTTGTATTATATATTTGTTCTTTAGTGAAAAATCATGCTTATTATGCTTCTTATGTTCTGGTTTAAGACATAAAATCGATTGTTTTCCTTTAGTATTCCACACTAAGCGATCGAGTTAACAATCAATTCACTATTGGAAAATATTAAGTTCTACTTTTGCATTATTTCAGATCTAATTCAGATCATATATTTTGGTATTAGAACAGGTTGTGTTGTAATAATTTTGCCAGTGAATGTTAACTAGGTCTATTTTGCAACATGGAGAAGGAAAGCTCGAGGAGATCGACTCATAATTTGGAAAGTGGAAAGTCGTTGAACGATTGACAATGGGAGGACCCAATGTAGGTGAAACTCCTGGAGCGAAGGTCATGGGCGAAGAATAGATTCAAAATTGTTTTTGTACATGCAGCGAATGTTGGGAGAACTCTACAAAGATAAGAATCCGAGAGATGTATCTTCTTCTCTGAAGGCATCGAAGAAGGACAAAGGAAAAGGAAAAGCAGATAACCCTCCTTCTCCTCATCATCTTCATCATCATCATCTTCTTCTTCTAGGTCAGATTTTGAAACAGAAAAAAAACCTCAGAAATCATCTCTTTTGAAACTTGATGTAAAATTTTAACTACCTATTTATGACGGAGAAATGGATCCTAAAAATCTAGATAAATGGATTAAAAAGTTAGAAGTGTATTGTATAATTCAAAACATTTCTAATGAAAGAAAAAAAATTCAGTTAGCTACACTTAGAATGGGGGGAACAACTTTAATATGGTGGGAAAGTAAAACTCAAGTAGATTTAAAGCGGAAAGGTAAAGTCATATCTTCATGGTATAAGTTTTTAAAAGTTCTCAGAAAACAATTCTATCCATTGGGTTACATGTAGCAAGCTGATATTGATTGGAAGCATATGAGGCAAGGTAAAGGGCATAATTTTCAGGATTTTACTCAAGAGTTCATGAAGAAAGATTTTGTTCTTGATATTCCATTGGATACACGTGAAACTTTAAGTACATTTACAATTTACATTCATATTTGCAACATACGTTATTGATGTTTCATCCTAATGACTTTGATGAAGTGTGTGATCAAGTCGTACATATTGAATAGGTGGCAGACCATTCAAGTGTTCACATAAAGCATCCAAATAGTTTGAAATGAAATATTCCAAAGATAGCAAGAGGAAGAGGAGTTTGAACGGAAAGAAAACAACGAAAACTCAAAATAAAAGTGGAAGACCTACTTGTACTCACTGCTAGAGGATTAGGCATGATGAAACTAGATGTTGGAAACTTCACCCATAACTAAGACCAATGAAGTTCCAGAAAAAGTAGGTGAAAATAAGGCTAATACAACAATCCAACAAGTTTGGGCTTTGACTTAGGTGATGAAAGGAAAATAACCGCAATGGTTTCGACAGGTAAAATTTCTGACACTAGTTCAAGTTCTAATACTTCTTCATATTCTTCAAACATAAATCATCTGGATGAGGATAAAATACTTGAATTATTTCAGATAAGGGTAACTTCTAAGCACACCAAAATAGAGACATTGTTTAACAGTGAATCACAGGAACATTTAATGTCTGAAGAATTAGTTAAGAAATTAGGTTTGAAGACACAAAATCATCCAAGACCATACACATTAGGTTGTCTAAAAGAAAATACTCAGATTAATGTCACAAAGCAGTGTCATTTAAAATTTTCCATTATAGCTAATTACATTGATGAAGTGGATTTAGATGTGATTCCATTAGACATATGTAGATTAGTGCTAGTAAGTCCTTATCTCTATGATCATGATGCTATGTTTCATACGAAAGAGCATAAAAATAATCTTAAGAAAGATGGGATTGAATACATTGTCAGAGCACATAAAATCTAAACACACTTAGATTCAGTTACTGCTAATCAAATGAAGAGACTAATAATTTCAAGTAAAATATATGTACTCATGGTTGTAAAAAACAATATAAGGATAAACATGATGTTTTTTCGGGTTGTGAATCTCAAAGTAAAGATAGTTTGTTTAAAGTGGTAGATTATTTTCAAATTCTATTTAAAGAACCAAAAAAATTTCCTCCTAAACGGGAAATAAAACAGCAGATACAATTTATGTCTGATGCCCCTCTTCCTAATGTCGGAATGTATCACATGTAAATAATAGAGAATAAAGAAATAAGGAAAAAAATCCAAGAGCTGGTTGAAAAAGGCTTCATTCGACCCAATTCATCTCCATGTGGTCACCCATAATTTTGGTTCCTAAGAAAGAAGGGACATGGAGAATGTGTGTCAACTTTACGGCATTAACCAAAATCACAATCAAGAATAGGTATCCTCTTCCCAGGATAGATAATTTACTTGATCAGTTGAAAAATGCTATTTATTTCACTAAATTGGATTTGCGTAGTGGGTATCATCAAATTTTCATTACACAAAATGACATCTGGAAAACTACATTTAAAACTAGGCAGGGACTATTTGAAAGGTTAGTGATGCCTTTTGGTTTCTATAATTCTCCAAAACATTTCATGCGGGTTATGAATGATGTATTCCATCCATACATTGATGAATTTGTCATAATCTACTCAGAAGATATCCTGATTTTCAGTTCCAGTATGGAAGAGAATTTTAGGCTTGTTAAACATGTATTCAAAGTGTTGCAAAGAGGGAAAATGTACCTTAAACTGTCCAAATGTGAGTTTGGGAAAAATTCATTGATTTATCTTGGTTACATAGTTGGAGGTGGTCATTTGAAAATAGATGCAGTGAAAATCGATGTAATTTTTAAGTGGCCTAGACCAAAGAATGTGACTAAAGTTAGGAGTTTATTAGATGTAGTTCATTATTGGAGAAAATTCATATCTTAGTTTTCTTTGATTGCATCACCGTTGCAAGCTTTAACATGTTCTAAAGTTTCCAATCAGTGGGGATGGAAACAAAAAAAATCTTTTGATACACTTGAGGAGAAAATTGTCACAACACCAATCTTATCTTTACTAGATCTTCAACAGCCATTTGAAATTGAAATAGATGCTAGTGGTTATGCAATGGGTGTAGTTTTACTTCAAAAATGGAAACCTATTTGTTTTTATTCAGAAAATTTTTCGAAGGCAGTTGCAAATTATCGTCCATTTGATAAAGAACTGTTTTCTTTGGTTGAAAGTGTAAAGAAATGGAAACACTACTTAATGGGTAAGGAAAGTGTGATTCGCACAGATCATCAGTCGGTTTAGTACCTCCAGTCTCAGACTAAGTTGCAACAATATCGCCATTACATATGGATGAAATTTCTTCAGCAATTTTACTTAGTAATTAAGTACAAGAAAGGTGAAACAAACAAAGTAGCTGATATGTTCTATAGATCATATTTGAATGCTTCAATAGTGCTGCAGAATAGTTCTTCAAAGCAAGAAATTTATTTAGAACAATATAGTATTGCTGTTGATTTGAAAGATATTTATGAATCACTAACATTTGGTACTCAGGTGGAGGAAGTCAATTTTCATGTTCATGACGGGTTGTCATATCATCTGGGTAAGTAGTGCATACCATAGACAGAAAGGGTGCATGTTATTTAGGAAGGATATTCTTCTTGCATTGCAGGACATTTGGCATAGCAAGATAATGGCACAAATTCAAAGGTATTGCTACTGGCCTCGTATGTATGAAATGGTTGTTAAGTACATTAAAGGATGTGTTATTTGATCAACAATCAAGCCAAGAAATCGAAATATTTGTTTTTATATGCCACTTTCCATTCCTTTGCGACCATGGGACATCATTACCATGGACTTTCTTGGAGGACTTCCTATGTCTTGGAGAGGGCATGATTACATGTATGTTGTGGTTGATTGTTTCAGCAAGATGTGCATTCTTTTTCAATGGAAAAATAAAGTGACTACTGAAGAGACTGCACATATGTTCTTTCAACAGGTATGGGTTCATTTTGGGTTACCTACTTCCATTATTTATGATCGAGACACTCACTACGGTAGGAGAGTTTTGTTCCACATGATGGGGACTCATGGACACAAAGCTGAAGAAGAGCAGAATCTTTCATCCACAAACCAACAAAAAGACAGAAGTGGTGAACATGATAGTGATACATATTCTCCAAGGTGATGCAACAAACATCCTAAGTTTTGGGATGAAACTTTACCTTATCTGCAACATGCTTACAATCAAGCCTTACATTCTTCAACTAATTGATCACCATTTGAAACATGTTTTGGGTATCTAACAAAGTCACCAATGGATTTCATGTTTGGTGAAGAAGTTAAAGTGGATGGACACGAAAATTCAAACAAAGCAGCGAAGTTCATTCAATGCATACAACATATACATGAAGCAGTGCAGGATAAGTTGGAGAAGATTCATGCCAAGTACAAAATGCGCCATGACAAGTATCGAGTGGATCATCATTTTCAAGTTGGTGATCAGGTATGGTTGTATATCAGTAAAGACATCTTGAAAGGTGAAGCTAAGAAACTGAAACCCATCATGTATGGTCCTATCAAGATTGTAGAGAACATTGGAAATAATGCATTCCATTTAGATTTACCTTGTTACATGTGTATTTATTCAATTGTAAATGTAGAAAATATAAAGTTGTATGAACCTCCGATGATCATTAATCTAGATGAAGATAAAAAAATTCCTACCGTTGATGATTTGGCACTTGAGTATATGAATGAGTTGTAGGAAGATACCATCTTGGACAGGAAAGTTTTCACTTCCAAGCGTGGAGATGTTGAATATCTTCGAGTGAGACTAAAAGGTATGAACCCTAGCAAGGCGAGGTGGATGGAGATTAGAAGAGTGAGGGAGCTACACCCTCACCTCATGTCTACTTAAATCATACTTTTATTGGTCCAAAAGCTTTCAAGTGGAGAGGATTGATCCAGGAGGATCTTGCATCAGTTCAAATTGATAGTGAAGTACAGTTCATCTTCAATTCTTCAATGCTCCAGTTTTTCTGACAAGAGTTACTTCTTGATGGTGATTTCATGGTGTGGAAAAATTTTAATGTCATTGTGTAAACCTATGGTTCATAAGCTAAGGTGAAAGTGGTATGTAATAAACATTCTAAGGTCCTAAGCCTAAGTGGAATCCTAAGTCAGTAAGGCCTAAGTATAAACTATGGTGGAAAACCTAGAGACCTAAGCACATGGTCCTAAAACATATGCAATGTAATGGTATAAAACTATGTTTCAGAACCCATGTTAAAGGTTTTGGACTATATGTAACAACCATATAATATAACAGTTAAACAGCAGGACTAAACCACGTCGGAGTTGAGCGTTACAACATGAGAACGGATTGAAGTTAATGCGTAGCAACCACAGTTAACCATCGGAGTTAACCACAGGGGAAGAGTTAACCATAGCACAAAACATGTCAATGCATTGAAGTGTTACCATAGTAGTTACAGTGTAGACCGCCAGTTTAACCGCAGAGATAGCCGCCGGTTTGAAAACAGTTGTCACATGCTAACCATTTTAGCGCTCCTCCATTTAGCCAAACCACCAGGTCTATTTTTAATATAAAGTTTTATTTTGGGTTTTTGAAATAAATGTTCGCTATGTGTAATGTAACCACCATCAATCTAATCTACAAGGTGTTCCATTGTTATAAGGCTAAGATCATTCATCCACTTATTTGTAAAACCACTTACCATTTTTGGCCCAAGAGGTTTGACCTGAACCTGACCTACACATTATAAAATGACCATTGCTCATGATGAAGTGGGGGAGGAGTGATTTTGAAGGCTTATGTTCATTTTTCTTAAGAAAGAGGCATTTTTTTCAGTGTATTTTGGTCGTCCGAAGGCAAAATTGGGTATGGAGATAGGTGTTGAAAAGCCAGGACAGAGAGATTTATGTTGACATAGACCAGAGGTGCCTGTGAGCACATTCATTTGGTGATTTTCTGTTTAAATACTTCCTTAGTTCAATCCTTAATAACATGAACGCCCATCTTGAAAGTGGAATCAGAGACGTAGTCCACCAGGGATGAACTCCGTAATCCATGTTTTCTATCTTCTATCTCTGTTCTTTGAACATAGTTACTACTCAAATGAGAACTATTACCTCAAAATGAGAGCTCTAACAAAAAAAAATCGAAAAACCATGAAAAAACAACACGAAAACGAAAAGTTGTATTCTGGAATAACACTTTTTTTTCGAGGCAAATTTTCAACACTTTTAAAAAATGGAAGTAAAAGGCATTTTTTTTTTTTGTGCAAAAGATACCCTGAAAACAAAAAGTTGTATTCTGGAATAACATTTTTTTTTTTCGGGGTAAATTTTCAACATTTTTTAGAAATGGGAGTAAAAGCCATTTTTTTTGTGCAAAAAACACCCCGAAAACAAAAAGTTGTATTTTGGAATAATCTTCTTTTTGGGGAAAATTTTCAACATTTTTAAAAGTAGAAGAGCCAATATTTTTTGTGCAAAAACACCTCGAAAATAGAAAGTGTTGAAACAAAAATTTAGAATAATAAAAATTTATATTGAAAATTTAAAAAAAATGAAAAAATAATTTTAAAATAATTGGAAAAAAAACAAAATTCATTATATTTTTTAATAAAGAGAAAATTTTATTAAATTCAAAATAAAAAACATTTAAATTTTAACATAAAAAATTAAATTTTAAAAAATATATTAAAATTTAATAAATTAACAAAATTTAAAATTAAAAAATAAATTAAAAATTAAAAATTAAAACAAAAATAAAAATAAAAAATGATTTAAATTAAAATAAAAATAAAAAAACAAAATTTAATAAATAAATGAATATATAAATAAATTTTAAAATAAAAAATACTAAATTAAAAAAAAAACAAATTAATTAAAATAATAATTTAATTTATAAAATAAAAATTTAAATAAAATAAAATATATTAAATTTTATGTAATTAAAAAAAGAAAAAAAACTATTTTAAAAAATAAATTCCAAATTTAAATAAATTTAAAAAAAATTATTAAATTTTATTAAATTAAATTTAAAAAGTAATATTAAATTGAATTAAAAAAAATAGAATATTAAAATAAAAATATTAAATTAAATTAAAAAATAATATGAAATTTAATAAATAATATAAAAAAATAAAAATAAAAAAAATATTAAAATAAAAATTTATTTAAATTTAATTAAAAAAAAATTGAATTAAAAAAATATATGTTTAATTTAAAAAGAAAAATTGATTGCACTGCCCAGGTGGCGGGTGGGGTGGTCGTTGGGTAGGCAGGGAGGCTGTAAGAATTGACCTCCTACCTAGGTCACAGAGGGGTCCAGCTGCTGGGCCGGGTGGGGGGGCTGCTTGCACCCTGCCCGCCTGCCCAACTGGTGGCCCCCGCCACCACCTGTGCGAGAGGTTGATTCTGGGAATCGAACTCCCGGCCAGGTGGTGGTGGGGGTCGATCAGTTGGCGAGTGGGGACGTTGCCTGTAGCTCACCGCCTACCCAACGACTGGCCACCCCCGCCACCTGGGCGATGCAATCATATTTTTTTTGAAATTAAACAGATGGTTTTTTAATTCGATTTTTGTTTTAATTAAATTTTAATAAATATTTTTTTTAAAATTAATTAATTAATATTATTTATTAAATTTCATACGTTTTTTTAAATTTAATTCAATATTTTATTTTACTTTTGGGGATACAAATAACCCCTCTAATTATCAGACAATTATGATTAGCTCTCTCTTAGCCAAGTTATATGGTATTATTTTGGAAAAGAAGTTGAGCATTTGGCTTGAAAGTGAAGGTAAGCGGGCTAAAGGCCAAGCTGTTTTTAGAAGGTAGCACTCAACAACGGACCACCTCGTTACGCTTAGGATCATTGTGGAGGAATGCCGCAATGATAAATCCAATCTCTTATGTTTCTTTGTGGACTTTAGAAAGACTTTCGATACGGTTCCTAGAAACAACCCATGGAATAGATTATAAGAGCTAAATGTTCCTTTCGAACTAAGAGTGGCCACTATAAGGTTATATGAGAATGTAATTGCCAAGTTAAAGAGCAATGAGAGGTGGTCGAAAGATATTAAGTGTAATATCAGAGTTAAACAAGGTTGCCCCCTCTCCCCTACCCTATTTGGAATTTACATCGACAAGTTAGAAGGTTTTTTAGAGGAAGCAGGATGCGCTGGCACATCCTTAGCTAGGATAGTCATCATCCTTCTTCTCTATGCTAACAATATTTTTCTTCTCGCAAGGTGCCCATCTGATCTTGATAAGCAACTTAGACTTCTTAAGGATTTCTGCTCTACCATGGGTATGTCTGCTAACACTGACAAAACAAAAGTTATGTTTATGAAATCCAAGGACACTTATGCTAATTTTATGTATGACAATAGTAACTTGGAGGAAGTGTCGTCTTACAAGTACCTAGGAATTGATATTCATCACAAGCTCAACTGGAACTATAGCATTCAGAAAAGGATTAATGGGGGGTGGAAAGCTTATTTTGATCTTGAAAATAATTGTAAAACGACAAACCTCGTAATGTGGGATAGAAAGCTCCAAAGTGAAAGAGGTCGTTGGACAGTTCCAAAAACACCATGGATGGAAAGGATCTACCATCTCTGTGAGAATATGAACATCGAGGATGAAAATCACTTCTTATTAGAGCGCCCTACGTACAACTATATTAGAGATCAATTTCATAATCTTTGTTGCAATACTAACCTTCCTCGCCCTTTAAGATGTCAAAATTATAGTGAGCTCGGGAGGCTTCTCTCCAAACTTTTTGAGCATAGGAATAAAATCTTAAATCAAACTAAATAACTCTTTTCTCAGTGGATGTTAACCACCATCATCATCATCATTAATTTTTTTTAATTATATTTAATATTTGTTTTTTTAATTTAATTTTATTTTTTTCAATAGATTTAATAATTTATTTTATTTATTTATTTTAATTTAATTTTAATATTTTAATATTTAGTTATTTATTTTTTAATTTAATATTTTTAGGTTATTTTTTTTTTAAATTTTTTATTAATTTTTTTAATTTCTTTTTTTTTACTTTTATTTTATTTTCATTTTTCATTTTTCATTTTTTAAAATGCTTTCATTGTTAAAAAAAAAAAAGATTTTTTTAAAATTATTTTAAAATGTTTTTTTTTTCTCTTTTTTGCTTTTCAATCTTAATTTATTTATTTTCAAATTTTTATTTTAATTTTATTTTAAAATTTGAAATATAATTTTTTTAAATTAATTTTTTTTCTATTTTAAAATTTTAATTTTAATTTTCTTATTTTTTTTTTAAATTTAAAATTTAAATAATTTTTTATTTTTGTATTTCAATTTAAATTTTTTAATATTATTTATTTTTGAATTTTCTATGTTATTTTTTTTAATTATATGGTCTTTTTTTCAATAACTTAGAATTTTTCTTTTTTTTTAATTTTTCCTTTTTATTTAATTTCTTAAATTTTTTATTTTATTTTGTTTTGTTTATTTACTTCCTTTTAAATTTTTTATTTTTACAAGTTAATTTTGTTTTGATTTGTACATTTTTATTGGTTATTTTATTATTTTTTATATTTGATTTTTTTTTGTCATGTTTTTCATATTTTATTTTTATGTTTATTAACAACATCAAAATTACCACTCTAAAAAAATATGGTTGATGCTACATCAACACTTTTCAAAATTAGCATGAAAATCACCATTCTAAAAAAATTGGTTGATGCTCCATCAACACTTTTCAAGAGCATCGACACTTCTCAAAATTCACATGAAAATCACTAACATTTTAAAACAAATGTTCATATTCGATAAATGAAAAAATTAAAGTGTCAAAAATATGCTAAAAAAAAGGTTGATTTTGCATCACCACTTTTCAAAATCGGGTGCATTTTTTGCTACCTCAAAAAAGTAGGTACCAGTTCAGTTACCTGTTTTATCAGTAACTATTTTTTTAATGCAATTTCATGTTTATTATGCTTCTTAAGTTCTGGTTTAAGTCATAAAATCAATTGTTTTCCTTCAGTATTCCACACTAAGCGATCGAGTTAACAATCAATTCACTATTGGCAAATATTCAGTTCTACTTCAGTATTATTTTAGATAATTTTGAAATGAAATGTTTTTCCATTTCCACTTTTTTAGAAGAGAAAAAAATACATACTCTTTCCTCCCACATTTATTTTGGCCTTTTCTACCACCCTGTTTCACAACAAACTTGATGATAATTAATCCTTAATTGAGCAACAAGAATTTCAGATCTCCAAGAAATATTGGCCCCTATGTACATTTTTTTTATCATTATGGGTGGGATTAAACTCTTCAATATATTACTTCTTCTTTCTTCCTAGCTCTTTCTCCAAAGTACGTTTGTGGAACTTATCCATAACAATTTTTTTTTATCTCTCTATTGTTTGTGGGACACATGTTCAATAAAATACCAATTTACTAAACCATTTTTTATTTTTCCTCATCCAAGTCTTCTTTCTTTTGCACAAAATATCATTAAACACATCCTTAGGCCATCTACCCTCTTCCATTTGTTCAATTTTTTAAAAATATTTGATGACTTGCACCATAACAATTACATCAATAGGAGAAACCCGTGTTTCACTTAACAAGATAGCATAAGGAACTCCACTTTTAATTTTGAATTTGTTTGTAATCAAAAGCTTCTGATTTTTCTCAATTTGTTTCCACTACATCTCGATGTGCTGCTGACCCACAATTCGCAATCGTAGAGAATCATCGGGATCACTAAAAGCCCAAAAAGAGTTAGAGTGGTTTTCCATTCCCATAGCTTTTCCTCTTTACACCTGTTTTGAAAAGAATAAAATGCTTTCCAACCCCCCAAAGTTGTTTTCTTTCTACAACCATCCCAACTTAAATTTCTGTCGAAGTCAATTCCTAGGTATTTGTAATTTGCAACTTCTTGAATGTTTTCTTCAAAGTAGAACTTATGATGATTATGATTTATTTTGTTAGAGAAAACCACTACTTTCATTTTCTATTGAGTTGAATGCCCGCTCTTCCACCAAAATTCTCAAGGGAAAGTAAGTGATCTTCCAAACCAAGAGAAAATTTAGAAATTGGAATAAGGTCATCTGTGTACAAACAAAGCCTTCTAATGAACATGCCCAAATGTATACCGTCACCCCCATGCAAATTTATCCACTCTTCAAGCTTGTCAATATATAAACCAAAAAGGGTAGGAGACAATGGGAAACCTTGCTTGACCCCAATATTGCTTCTAAATTTTTTTGAAATGCTTGCTGAAGTTCTAATTTTTAATTTCACCTCTTCATACAGCCTATGCACAACTGCTCTCAAATGCCTAGGAACCCTAAGCTCCTCCATTTTGTGCGAAAGATTATCCCTAGGAACTATTTCAAAGGCTTTTCTAAAATCAACAAAGCAAAAAAATAATTCTTCCTTTTTCTCCCAAATTTTTTCAATGATGTGCCTTAAAGTTATACAATTATCAACTGTGGAATGTTTTGGTCTAAAACCTGCTTGTCGTTTAGCACATTTATCTCTTTCTTCTACCCACTTGCTGATTTTATTTTCTAACATGCTTCAAAATAAATTTTCAAACAAGGGTTTTAGCATTATGGTTCTATAATTGGAGGGATTATTGACGTCACCACGCTTGAAAATAGGTATTTCCAAACTAGTTGTCCACTACGTGGGGAACCCCTATTGTATGATGTTGTTGAAATTTTTTGTGATGTGAGGTGAAAGAATTTTTAAGCCCCACTTTAGAGACTCTGCTTGGAGCTCAGCTAAGTCTTTTGATTTTCCAACACCCAGCCTCTTGATACCCATCTCTACCTCTTGCACCGTAAGTAGTTTTGTGTCTGTGTTGACCAAGGGAGAAGGGTCAACCTTCGGATCCTACTCATAAATTTTTCTTTCATAGTTGAACCATTTTGAAGTTGTAATGTTGTTTTCAATTCACAACTTTCTTTGATGGAGCTCCTTCCAGAATAATTTGGGGTTATTTTTCCCAAGGAAGATTAGTTCTTCTCTCCTCGAAACGATGAAATCAACCTTTTTATTTCTTAATATTTTCTTGTAGGCTTTGAGTTTTATGTTATCCTTGTTCGATTCCTTCCATATTCTCTTTTCCTTTTTTCATTTCTCGTCAACCCAAGCATTAATAGGAAAGCAATTCATTCCAGACTTCTTAATTTTTCTTTTTCACTCTACAAGTGTTGTTTGAATTAAATTTGTTAATTCATGAGTATGAAGGACGTGAAATGTGATTTTATCCTTCTTGAAGAGCCTCTCTAGGGTTTTTTTGAAGGTATTACAATTTCTGGAGTGAAAAGAATTCTCCCCTTTGAGATATTTTGTTGAAGACACTGAGTTTTTTACCGTAATTTATTCTTTCCGGTCCAAGAGAAACTTAAATAAATTATCTTGTGATATGATTTTAAGTCCCAAATATGATCTCCATTAAACACTTCCTGCATTTTCTCACACAAACTATGGGATAAAATTACATAATATACTTCACTTGGTCCATTGTAATAATTTCAAGTGAAATTACAAGAATTTTCCCATCTAGTCAAACCATTACAAATGACTAAATCGAAAGCCCCACATAGTGTAAGAAATTGTTCAAAAAAGAAGTTGCAGCCTTTATCCTCCGAAATTATTTCCCATGGATGATTACTCTCTTATGTAAGCCAGATAGGGTTGCAGTTTTCTTTACAAGAAAGAATGCTATCTTGCTCACTTGCAGTCCTAGAGTTGAAATGCCCCACTATAAGGACTTCACCTAGCCGAGAATATGTTGCAATATCTTCTTTTAGGGTTGGAAAGGGATCTTTGTGTTCAATACCTCTTATTTTAAAATACACCATTATCCAAAATGAAATTTTCTTATATATAAATGAATGTTATAAATAATAATGCAAAACTTATCAAATATGAACTTATTAGTATTGGAATAATCTCAAATCCCTAGGAAATTGGTGGGTGGGGAGCCACGTGGCACGAATCCAATTTTTTAAATTTATTAAAAGTAATGAACCATTTTGCTAAATAAAATTTTCTTTTATATAAATCAGTGTTATAAATAATAATGAAGAACCTATCATGGAGGAACCTATTTAAATTGGAATAATCTCACATCCCTAGGAAATACTTTTTTTAATTTATTAAAAGTAATGAACTAGTTTTCTAAATAAATTTTTCTTCTATATAAATGAATGATATAAATAATAATGAGAATTTATCATGGAGGAAATGATTAAAATTGGAATAATCTCATATCCCTAGGAAATTGGTGGGTGGCCACATGGAACTAATATAATTTTTTAAATTTAATAAAAATCATGCAACCTAACAATCTTTGTAATACACTACAAGAGTTTATAAACAATAAGACTATGCATATGTTGAGCATATTCCAATATTAGATATATTAGACATTAAATTGATATATGAAATTTTTTCATTTAAAAGCTATAAATGTATATATATTTTAAGCCTAATTAAGTTTGAACCTATAACATTTTACCAAAGAAGCACATACTCTTAACCATTGTTATATATATATTAAATTTCTCTCATTTATATTTATAAATTGTTAATATGAAATTGAGATTTATAATTTCTCCATTGGGCATACAAGACAAATATGTGTAAAATAAACAATTAAATAATGTGCTAAATAAAATTTTCTTATATATAAATTAATGTTATAGATAATAATGAGGAACCTATCATGGAGGAACTTATTAAAATTGGAATAATCTCGAATCCCTAAGAAATTGGTGGGCGGCTACGTGGCACTAGTATAATTTTTTAAATTTCTTAAAAATAATGCAACCTAAAAAAACTCTTTATTACACTATAGTTTTTTATAAACATTAATACTGATGCAAGAGAATTAAGGCAGAGTGAGAAATGTGACAATTTGGTCACATGTTGTGGCTTGGGAAGAGGACCAGCACTCCTAATAATTTGAATATTTTTATTTTTAAAGTATTTATGTTTAAAGTTAATTTGGGCTAACACAACCAATTTAATTTGTAGGTTAAAAGAATATTTAGATTAGGGTTAGTTAGGAATTTAGCTAAATAAACTATTTTGAAACTTAGAAACAGTTTCTCAACCATATGGGGATTTTGGGGAAAGGCATAAAAAAAATCAAATCCACCAATTTGGGGTTCTGACTTCCATAGAGAGAAAGAGAGAACAAGAGGGAAATAGGTGTAAGAGAGGGTAGAGCAGAGAGTAGGAACAAATGTAAAAACTAGCCATCCCAGGGCTCAGTTTTGTGTATTTTATTTATAAAATAAATTCCAGGTTTTTTGGACCGAGGTCGGGCTCTTTGTTTCAACCCGTGGATTTTATTTTCCCTCTCGAGATTAAAATATTGCATTCATGTATTATGATGTATGCGTATTGTATTTCTGTTAATTCTTATATAGATTGAATGTGAGGAAGAAGTCTTGTGAAATTGACACAGGCAAAGTTGGGGCAGAGACCAAGGGATGAGAGACGAAGAAATCTAATCAGATTTCAAGCATAGCAAGGATGAGCGAGATGACAAAGTTTTTGAGAACTTCGTTTAGACAAGTTATGGATAGACAATGTTGAAGAAATGCAAACAGACTTGGAAGGATAGTAGAGGAGTAATGCGGAGGAATCGGTAATGTAGAGTAGCGAGGATGAAAGAGGAGAAATCGATTGAGGATAGAATTACTTAGAAGAATTCTGAGAGAGGAGTCGATGGCGTGGATTGAATCTTAGATTCAAAATTTGAAGGATCGATGATGGAGATTAGAGGGGATAGAAGAGGCGAAGAGGAACCAAGAAATTTGAATGAATGGTTGTGATTGAATCGCAGAATTGAAGTGGATGCGTGTCGACAAGGTGCATTTTTGCATCGGCGATTGGATTTTTTATGAGTCAAGGATTTCGCAAGTTAAAGTTTTTAACTTGCAATGTGAAGTGGCATGAAGGGGAAGTTGCGCGGGTTGTTGGATCATGTGGAAGATCAATGATGAAGGTTGGACCGTGGCTTCGTATTTCGTAGATTATGGTGGATATAGATAATTCTTGTCACGGTACATAGTTTTGTTTGCGATGCAAAATGGGGAGGGCATGTGTCACCACAACACAACATCACATCCCATAGAAAATAAGGTTTAAGCCTTAAGGTTATGTTTTAAATATTGCAAAGTGCGGCTACCAATGATTGGCCAAAGTTGTGTGGGTCGCTCCGGTAAAGAACTCCAGTGGGTATGCATTTTGTTTGGGTTATGCATTGTTTTGGGTTATATTGTTTAAGTTTACGTATTATATAGAAGCTCTGATGTTGATCATGCAAGTATGTATGTATTGGTTTAGGCGTATGAAGGTTTTAAGAACCGTTGTTGATTGCTTTTGTATATGTATGTAATAACCCGGTATATGTTTATTCCTCTATGTAAAGAAAAATGAATATATGTGGGTTCTAACCCACCAGTCCACGATTATAATTTAATTTTTAGCTACGATTGCATCAATTGGTATCAAAGAAACAAGATCTGAGAGGTGGTGTGAAGGGATTTCAACTAAGAAAATTTGAGAAAGATTTCTCATTGATTATAGTCAATTGAACCTTTAGAGGTAAGACATTGGACTGTAGGCTTATGAAAAATCATAAGAGATACAAAAACATGAATGAAGTAGTAGCACAAAAAATAAGGTAAGAATGTTTTGTTTTAGTTTTATTTTGGATTATGGAATTGACAAGTAAATTCTCACACTTAGAAGAAGAGCATAAGAGTTTAATAGAGGTAGCAACAGAAGTGAAAACATCTCAGCAAGAAGATTACAACCTTTAAGGGCAGTGATGAAGGAAGCTAGCAATGGTTTTCTAGGAGGAAAGAGTAGTGTGTTCAGAACCTAATGTTTCAGCTGAGGTTGAAATATAAGAGGACAATAGTGTTCTCAAGTGCAGATGAGTTTTGAGGGTAAGCCTAGAAGGAGCATAGACGAGTGCTCAAGAAGGGTTCTAGATTGAGAACTAGTGCTTTCCAAAAGACCAAGCACAGAGGAATTTTGGTGAGGTAAGTTGTAGCAAGAGGGACTATTACTTTAGGTTAGTAAAGCTCATAGAGGGTGAAAGAAATCAATAAGATGCCTATTTAAAGTGATATAAGAGGTTAAGAAGGAAACCACAAAGTGAATATGGAAGATTCCAAGACAAATGGCATGTGGAAGCATGAGATTGATGAAGAATATAAGAGAGACATAGATGAGATGAGAACCCATATTGATTTGTTGATGGAGTTGCTACAGAGGAGTGAAGAAGACCAGAGGTGTGGTGATTTACGAGGAAGAAATTTTAATGGCATGGGTCACAAATGAAGAGGGAGCATAGGTTGAATTCTCAAGAAGAAGAAGCATTTCTCAGAACAGCAGATTATGAAAAGAAATTTATTGCATATCAACTAGAGACAAGTAATACACTTTTTTCAAAGATGAAAGAGGTTTGTTGCAGCTCACAAGGTGGATCAGAATGATTCCAAAGAGGGAAGAAGAAGAGATGCCCACTGATGGTTATCTGAAAGACCCAAGGAGGAGACAATTAAGAGAGAGAAGTCAACAGATATGCCAGTAGAAGAGTAAGCATGGAAAAGCTTTTCATGATATATATAGACAGGTTGATGGATTCAATTTGTAGATATGGATTTTTTGTAGTCCATGATCAATAAAAATGAGTTCACAAAGGAAAGAGGACTATGAATACTAATAGTCATGTTAAAGGTTCTAAGGGATATTATGAAAGATCAAGTAAGAATACAAATTGATAGAGAATTAGTTGAGATGAAATTACAGCTAGAAGTGTTCAGAGAATTCATACAAGGGGGTATGGAACATCAAAGATATGTTTGGGTACTACAGAATAAAATAGTCATGATGGAGCTGTTACACAAGGAGAATGAAGACCAAATATGTTTTTTCCACATGAGAATAAATATGAGAAGAAATATGAGGTGGCATAAGTTAGAGAAGACGGTGAAGGAGCCCCTGATGAATGCTCAGCGGGAGGATGAGATGCTCAAGGCAAGTGAGTATCAAGGAGAAGACTTGAAGACTGAAATTTCAAGTGAGGCCAAGAGGTATCAATGTTCTAAAAATTGATATCTTGTGTATGTTTGGAGGTGAAAAGAATGAAGAAAGACAATTTGTTGATGTTGACATAAAAGAAGAAAGAGAAGAGACAAAATCCGAATACTGTGCTGAAGGAAGATGAGACAACTAGGCCTCATATGAAAGATCATACACAGTTGAGAGAAGGTATTTCTTTTTAACATTTTGAAAGGGCTAAAAGCAGGGAAATTTTGGCTCATGATGATAGTCAAAAGAAAGAGTAATTGGAGGAAGATATCAAGCATTCAAATTCAATGCTTGAGGAAGTTGAGATGGGGTCCATCAAAGATTTTCTAAGTCATACAAAATATTCAGAGAAACAAGAGGACTTGATGACTGAATCATTAAGGGAGACCATCAGGTCTTGTGGTTTTAAATCTGATAATTTATATGTGATTGCAAGTTTTGTAGGAGACAACCAATTTTTTGACACTATCTTTAATGAGGCTGAAATTTGCAAAGTTAATAATGATGATGAATGGATT
Organism: Pinus albicaulis; assembly: GCA_034641835.2. NCBI lineage: Eukaryota > Viridiplantae > Streptophyta > Pinopsida > Pinales > Pinaceae > Pinus > Pinus albicaulis. The sequence continues at coordinate 387,042,465 of CM076577.1, forward strand.
TTATATGAAGACAAGGATTAATTATTGCAGCATAAGTAGTTCATATATTCCTTACTCAATGAAGGAAGAGCTTAGAATGGAGGATGTGTCCATAGCAAGGATGAGACAATTTTGTCTTATGTTGAGGAACCTACTATTGGTGAGAACAACAAGAATTTGGTTTTCATAAATGACCAAAAGGAGACTCTAGGAAAGTCACTTGAAGCTGTCATGGAGATGGAAAATCAAAATTCTATTCTGATAAGGAATGAAGAGGTAGTTTCATAGAGAAATTGGACTTGTGAAAAAGAGGAAGATAATAATGAGGATGAAGGTGAGACAAATATGTCACATGTTGAAGAAAAATCAGTCCTAGAATTGAATGAAGTAGAATTGACTACCAGAGTTAGTCTATTAAATGATGTCAAGGAAGAGGAAGGATATGCTAGAATTGTTGAACATCATAGTGATGATGTGCTTGAGAGGGATCAAATAGAAAGTGAATTGTTGAAGTGGTTGCTGGAATAATTTGAGTATGAGGAAGGGATTACAGTCATGGATAGATGAATGTCTCAAGTTTTGGTTGAGACAGAAGAAGATACTAGTTTAGTAAACTATGTTATGTTTGCTAGTATATAGAGAAGTGTGAGTTAATAAGTTACTGCAGTCAGGAAATTGGAAATAAATTTACTTTTTGAAAGTAAAATTGAAGATCAAGAGCATCAATTGGATATTGTAGAGACTGATATCTTCAAGGATATTCAGGAAGTTAGGTGGCAGTAATGCCTAGAGTAATATTTTCATAAATATCTAGTACATAGTGTAGTATAATGTGTTGGCGAAGGAATGGAAATAAGATTAGATTACAACAGAATATTTTATTGCAAGAAACCATAGATGAACTATGGGAGTTTATGAAAATACCTAAGAAGAGTTGGAGAAAAATGAAGGAAGCAGTCCACTCTAGAATTGTTTGAATAGTGAAGAATAGTGAAGATGGAGGTAGTGGAGTACTATAGTGCAAAGTATGGAATCTTGGAGGATTGAAGCTTAATAATGTTGAGGACAATGCAGCATATGGACAGTAGCAAAACAAAGTTTTGAATCCTAGAAGATTCAAGCATTGAAGACACATGACCAGGAGGTCATGAATTCTTTTACCTCGGGGTTTTGATGCAGGAGCATCAAGGCAGAGTAAAAAATGTGACAAATTGGTCACATGTTGTGGCTTGGGAAGAGGACTAGCAGTCCTAATCATTTGAGGATTTTTACTTTTAAATTATTTTTGTTTAAATTTAATTTGGGCTAACACAACCATTTTAATATGTAGGTTAAAAGAATAGTTAGGTTAGGTTTAGTTAGGCATTTAGTTGAATAAACTATTTTGAAACTGAATAATAGTTTCTCAACCATATGGGGATTATGGGGAAAGGCATAAAACAAAACCAAATCCACCATTTTGGGGTTCTGTCTTCTAGAGAGAGAAAGAGAGAACGAGAGGGAAATAGGTGTAAGAGAGGGTTGATAAGAGATTACGAACAAATGTAAAAACCAGCCATCCCAGGGCTCGGTTCTGTGTATTTTCTTTATAAATAAATTCCAAGTGTTTTAGACTGTGGTCGAGCTCTCTGTTTCAAGCTATGGATTAGATTTTCCCTATTAAAATTAATTATTGCATTCATGTATTATGATATATGCATATTTTATTTATGTTAATGGTTAGAAAGGTTGAGTGTGAGGAAGAAGTCCCTATGAAATTCGCACAGGTAAAGTTGGGGTAGAGACCAACGGATGAGAGACGAAGAACTCTAATGAGATTGTAAGAGAAGCAAGGCTGAGTGAGACGATGAAGTTTCTGGGAACTTCGTTTAGAAAATTTTTGGAGAGAGAGTTTTGAAGAAATAGACTCGGAAGGATAAAAGAGGAGTAATGCCGAGGAATTAGAAATGCAGAATAGCGAGGCTGAAAGAGGGGAAATCGATTGAGTATGGAATTACTTAGAAGAATTCCAAGAGAGGAATTGATGGCGTGGATTAAATCCTAGATTCAAAAGTTTAAGGATCAACAACAGAGATTAGAGGGGACGGAAGAGGTGAAGACGAACCAAGAAAGTTGAATTAAATGTTGCGATTAAATCGCAGAATTGAAGTGGATGCGTGTCGATAGGGTGTGGTTTCACATCGACGATTGGATTGTTTAAGAGCCAAGGATTTCACAAGTTAAAGTTTTTAACTAGTGATGTGAAGTTGCATGAAGGGGAATTTGCGTGATCTGTTGGATCATGGGGCATATCAACGACGATCGTTGGACTGCGTCTTCACATTTCACAAATTATGGTGGATAACGTTAAGTCTTCGCATAGTAAAGTGTTTTGTTTGCGATGCGAAATGGGGAGGACCACATGTCACAACAACGAAAAATCACATCCCACAGAAAATAAGGTTTAAGCCTTAAGGTTATGTTGTAAATATTGCGAAGTGCAACTGCCCATGATTGGCCGAAGTTGTGTGGGTCCCTCCGATAAAGAACTCCCACTAGTTTTCATTTTGTTTGGGTTATGCATTGGTTTGGATTAGATTTTTTAAGTCTACCTATTATATAGAAACTCCGATGTTGATCGTGCAAGTATGTATGTATTGGTTTGGGCGTATGAAGGTTTTAATAACTGTTGTTGATCGCTTTCGCGTATGTATCTAATAACCCAATATATGTTTATTCCAATGTGTAAAGAAAATTGAATATATGTGGGTTCTAAACCACCATTCCATGATTATAGTTTAATTTTTAGCTACGGATGCATTAATTGGTATCAGAGAAAAAGTATCTGAGAGGCAGTGTGAAGGACTTTGAACTAAGAAATGTTGAGAAATATTTCTCATTGATTCTAATCGAGTGAACCTTAAGAGGTAAGATTGTGTACTAAAGGCTTACGAAAAATAATAAGAGATAAAACAACATGAATGAAGTAGTAGCATAGAAAATAAGGTAAGAATGTTTTGTTTCATTCTTATTCTGGATTATGGAACTAACAAGTAAATGCTAAAGCTCAGAAGAAGAGCATAAGGGTTTACTAGAGGTAACTGTAGCAGTGAAAACATCCCAGCAAGAATATTACAGCATTTAAGGGCAGTGATGAAGGAAGCTAGCAATGGTTTTCTAGGAAGAAATAGAAGTGTGGTCAGAACCTAATGTTTCAGCTAAGGTTGAAATATAAGAGGACAATAGTGTTCTCAGGTGCAGATGAGTTGTGAGGGTAATCCTAGAAGGAGAATAGAGGAGTGCTCAAGGAGGGTTCTAGATTGAGAACCAATGCTTGGAAAAAGACCAAGAAGAGAGGAATTTTGGTGAGGTAAGTTGTAGCAGGAGGGATTGTTACTGCAGAGGCTACTGAATCTCATAGAGGTTTAAAGAACTGAAGAAGATTTCTATTGAAATTCATAGCAGAGGTTCATGAGGCAACCATAAAGTGAAGAAGGAAGATGCCTAGACAAATTGCATATGGATGCATGAGACTGATGAAGAATATAAGGGAGAAATAGCTGAGATGAGAACCCACCTTGATATATTGATGGAGTTGCTACAGAGGAGTGAAGAATACTATAGGTGGATGATTTACAAGGAAGAAAATGAAATAGCATGGGCCACAGATGAAGAGGGAGCATAGGTTGAATGCTTAAGAAGAAGAAGCATTACTCAGAGCAACAGAGTATGAAAAGCAATTTCTTGCATATGAACTAGAGACAAGTACTACACTTGTTTCAAAGATGAAAGAGGTTTGTTGTAGCTGACAAGGTGGATCAGAATTATTCCACAGAGGGAAGAATAAGAGATGACCACTAATGGTTATCTGAAAGGCCCAAGGACGAGTCACAATCAAGAGAGAGAAGTCAACAGAGATGTCAGTAGAAGACTAAGCATGGAAAATCTTTGCATGGTATCTATAGACAAGTTGATTGAGTCAACTTGTAGATATGGATTTTTTGTAGTCCATGATGAAAAAAAAGGAGTTCATAAAGGAAAGAAGACTATGGCTACTAATATTCATGGTAAAGATTCTAAGGGAGATTATGAAAGATCAAGTAAGAATAAACTTGATAGAGAATTTGCTGAGATAAAAGTACAACTAGAAGTGTTGAGAGAATTCATTCAAGGGGGTATGGAACACCAAATTTATGATTTGGTTATGCGTAAGAAAAGAGTCATGATGGAGCTATTACATAAGGATAAGGAAGACTAAATATGTGGTTTTCTCATGAGAAGAAAGATGAGGTGGCATAAACTACAGAAGATGGTGAAGGAGAAACTGATGAATGCTCAGTGGGGGGATGAGATGCTCAAGGCAAGTGAGTATCAAGGAGAAGACTTGAAGACTGAAAATTCAAGTGAGGTCAAGAGGTCTCAATATTTTAAAAACTAATATCTTGTGTATGTTTGTAGGTGAAAATAATGAAGAAATAAAATTTGTCGATGTTGACATAAAACAAGAAAGAGAAGAGACAAAATCCAAATACTGTGCTGAAGGAGGATGAGACAACTAGGTCTCATATGAAAGATCATACACAATTGAGAGTAGGTATTTCTTTTCAGAATTCTGCAAGGGTTGAAAGAAGAGAAAGTTTGGCTCATGATAATAGTCAAAAGCAAGAGTAAGTGGAGGAAGATATCAAGCATTCAAATGCAATGCTTGAGGAAGCTGAGATGGGGTCCATTGAAGGTTTTCTAAGTCATACAAAAGATTCAGAGAAACAAGAGAAATTCATGACTGAAACATCAAGGGAGACCATCAGGTCTTGTGGTTTTAAAAATGACAATTTATATGTGATTGCAGTTTTTGTAGGAGACAACCAATTTTTTGACACCATCTTCAATGAGGCTAAAATTTGCAAAGTTAAGAATGATGATGAATGGCTTTTAGATGAAGACAAGGGTGAATTATTGTAGCAGAAGGAGTTCATATATTCCTTACTCAATTAAGGAAGAGCTAAAAATGGAGGATGTGTCCATAGCAAGGATGAGATAATTTTGTCTTATGTTGAGGAACCTACTATTGGTGAGAACATGGAGAAGTTGTTTTTCATAAATGACCAAAAGGATACTCTAGGACAGTCACTTGAAGCTGTCATGGAAATGGAAAATCAGAATTCTATTCTGATAAGGACTGAAGAGGCAGTGTCACAGAGAAATTGGACTTTTGACAAAGAGGAAGATAATAATGAGGATGGAGGTGAGACAAATATGTCACATGTTGAAGAAAAATCAGTCCTATAACTCAATGAAGTAGAATTTACTACCAGAGTTAGTCTATTAAATGCTGTCAAGGAAGAGGAAGAAGGATATGTTGGAATTGATGAACATCATAGTAATGATGTGCTTGAGAGGGATCAATTATAAAGTAAATTTTTGAAGTGGTTGTTGGAATAATTTGAGTATGAGGAAGGGATTATAGTCATTGATAGAAGAATGTCTCAAGTTTTGGTTGAGACAAAAGCAGATACTAGTTTACTAAACTATGTTATGTTTGCTAGTATACAAAGAAGTGTGAGTGAATATGTTACTAGAGTCAGGAAATTGGAAAATAATCCACTTTTTGAAAGTAAAATTGAAGATCAGGAGCAGCAGTTGGATATTGCAGAGGGATATGTCTTAAGAGATATTCAGGAAGTTGGTTGTAGAAATGTCCAGAAAATATTTTCAGAAATATCTGGGACAAAGTGTAGTACAATGGGTTGTCAGAGTATTGGAAATAAGATTAGATTACAACAGAAGATTGCATTGCAAGAAACCATAGATGAACTATGGGAGTTTATGTAAATACCTAAGAAGAGTTGCAACAGAATGAAGAAAGCAGTCCACTGTGGAATTTTTTGGAAAGTGAAGAACAATGAAGATAGAGGCAATGGAGTTATACAGTGCAAAGTATGGAAGCTTCGAGGATTGCCTCTAAATAATGGCGAGGAAAATGCAACTTATGGATAGTAGCAAAACAAATTTTTGAATCTTGGAAGATTCAAGCATTGAACCCACATGACCAGGAGGTCATGAATTCTTTTACCTTGGGAGTCTAATGCAGGAGAATTAAGGCATAGTCAACAATGTGACAAGTTGGTCACATGTTGTGCCTTGGGAAGAGGACTAGCAGTCCTAATAATTTGAATATTTTTATTTTTAAACTATTTTTTTTTAAAGTTAATTTTGGCTAACACAACCATTGTAATCTGTAGGTTAAAAGAATAGTTAGATTAGGGTTAGTTAGGAATTTAGTTGAATAAACTATTCTAAAACTGAATAACAATTTCTCAATCATATGGGGATTTTGGGGAAAGGCATAAAACATAACCGAATCCACTATTTTTTGGTTCTAACATCCAGAGGGAGAAAGAGAGAATGAGAGGGAAATAGGTTTAAGAAAGGGTTGGGTAGAGAGTAGGAAAAAATGTAAAAGCTAGCCATCCCTTGGCTCGGTTTGTGTATTTTCTTTATAAATAAATTCCAAGTGTTTTGGACTATGTTCAGGCTCTCTGTTTCAACCTGTGGATTTTATTTTCCCTGTCGAAATTAAAATATTGCATTCATGTATTATGATATACTCAGATTTTATTTCTATTAATTCTTAGACAAATTGAGTGCGAGGAATAATTCCCTGTGAAATTTGAACATGGAAAGTTGGAGCAGAGACCAAAGGATGAGAGACGAAGAACTCTAATCAGATGCAAGCGTAGCAAGGCTAAGCGAGATGACACAGTTTATGGGAACTTCATTTAGACAAGCTATGGAGAGACAACGTTGAAGAAATGAAAATAGAAATGGAAGGATAGTAGAGGAGTAATGCGGAGGAATTAGTAATGCAGAGTAGCAAGGCTGAAAGACGAGATATTTATTGAAGACTATATTACTTAGAATAATTATGAGAGAGGAATCGATGGTGTGGATTGAATCACAGATTCAAAATTTTAAGGATCGATGACATAGATTAAAGTGGACATAAGAGGGGAAGAAGAACTATGAAATTTGAATGAATGGTTGCAATTAAATCTCATAATTGAAGTGGACGTGTGTCGAGAGGGCATGGTTTTGCATCAACGATTGGATTGTTTAAGAGTCAAGGATTTTGTAGGTTAAAGTTTTTAACTTGTGATGCAAAGTGGCATGAAGGGGAAGTTACGTAGGGTGTTGGATCATGCGGCAGATCAACAGTGAACATTGGACCGCGGCTTTGCATTTTGCAGATTATGGTGGATAACGTTAAGTCTTCACATGGTAAAGAGATTTTTTTGCGATGCAAAATGGGGAGGGCCATGTGTCACCACAGCGCAACATCGCATCCTATAGAAAATAAGGTTTAAGCCTTAATCTTATGTTGTAAATATTGTGAAGTGCGACTGCTGACAATTGGTTGGAGCTGTGTGGGTCCCTCAGGTAAAGAAATCCCATGGGTTTGCATTTTGTTTGGGTTATGCGTTGGTTTGGGTTAGATTGTTTAAGTCTGTGTATTATATAGAAACTCCGATGTTGATTGTTCAAGTATGTATGTATTGGTTTGGGTGTATGAATGTTTTAATAACCACTTTTGATCACTTTCGTGCATGTTTGTAATAACCCGTTATATGTTTATTTCGCTGTGTAAAGAAAAATGAATATATGTGGGTTCTAACCCACCAGTCCATGATTATAGTTTAATTTGCAGCTATGAATACATCAATTGGTTTCATAGAAACAAGATCTGAGAGGCGGTGTGAAGGACTTTGAACTAAGAAAAGTTGAGAAAGATTACTCATTCATTCTAATCGAGTGAACCTTAAGAGGTAAGATTGTGGACTAAAGGCTTATGAAAGAGCATAAAAGATACAACAACATGAATGAAGTAGTAGCACATAAAATAAGGTAAGAATGTTTTGTTTTAGTTTTATTTTGGATTATGGAACTTACAAGTAAATTTTCACACTCAGAAGAAGAGCATAAGAGTTTAATAGTGGTAGCAACACGAGTGAAAACATCTCAACAAGAAGATTACAACCTTTAAGGGCAATGATGAAGGAAGCTAGCAATGATTTTCTAGGAGGAAAGCGAAGTGTGGTAATAACCTAATGTTTTAGCTGAGGTTGAAATATAAGAGGACAATAGTGTTCTCAAGTGTAGATGAGTTGTGACAGTAATCCTAGAAGGAGCATAGAGGAGTGTTCAAGGAGGGTTCTAGATTGAGAACCAGTGCTTGCCAAAAGACCAAGCAAAGAGGAAGTTTGGTGAGGTAATCTGTAGTAGGAGGGAATGTTACTGCAGAGGCTAGTACAACTCATAGAGGGTGAAAGAAATTAAGAAGATGAATATTGAAATTCATAGCAGAGGTTCAGGAGGAAACCACAAAGTGAAGAAGGAATATGCCAAGAAAAATGACATATGGAAGCAGATGACTGATGAAGAATATAAGATAGACATAACTGAGATGAGAACCCATCTCGATCTATTGATGGATTTGCTATACAGGAGTGAATAAGACTAGAGGTGTGGATGATTTATGAGGAAGACATTGGAATGGCATGGGCCATAGATGAAGAGGGAGCATAGGTTGAATGCTCAAGAAGAAGAAGAATTTCTCAGAGTAGCAGACTATGAAAATAAATTTCTTGGATATGAACTGGAGACAAGTAATACACTTGTTTCAAAGATGAAAGAGGTTTGTTGCAGCTCACAAGGTGGATCAAAATGATTCCACAGAGGGAAGAAGAAGATATTACCACTGATGGTTATCTGAAAGGCCTAAGGAGGAATCACAATCAGGAGAGAGAAGTTAGCAGAGATTCCAGTAGAAGATTAAGCATGGAAATGCTTGGCGAGGTATCTATAGACAGGTTTATGGAGTTAGCTTGTAGATATGTATTTTTTGTAGTCCATGATGGAAAAAAGGAGTTCATAAAGGAAAGAAGAATATGGCCACTAATAGTCATGGTAAAGGTTCTAAGGGAGATTATGAAAGATCAAGTAAGAATAAACTTGATAGAGAATTAGCTGAGATAAAATTACAGCTAGAAGTGTTGAGAGAATTCATACAAGGGGGTATGAAACACCAAAGCTATGACTGGGTTCTGCGGAAGAAAAGAGACATGATGGAGCTATTACAAAAGGAGAAGGAAGACCAAATATGTGGTTTCCTCATGAGAAGAAATATGAGTATATAGATGAGGCTGCATAAGCTACAGAAGATGGTGAAGGAGCAACTGATGAATGCTTAGTGGGAGGATGAGATGCTCAAGGCAAGTGAGTATCAAGGAGAAGACTTGAATACTGAAACTTCAAGTGAGGCCAAGAGCTCTCAAATATTTAAAAACTAAAATCTTGTGTATTTTTGTAGGTGAAAATAGTGAAGAAAGACAATTTGTTGATGTTGACATAAAAGAAGTAAGAGAAGAGACAAAATCTGAATTTTGTGCTGAAGGAAGATGAGACAACTAGGTCTCATATGAAAGATCATACACAATTGAGAGAACGTATTTATTTTAGCATGCTGCAAGGGCTAAAAGAAGATAAATTTTTGCTCACGATGATAGTCAAAAGAAAGAAGAAGTGGAGGAAGATATCAAGCATTCAAATGTGATGCTTGAGGAAGCTAAGATGGGGTCCATTGAATATTTTCTGAGTCGTATAGAAGATTGAGAGAAACAAGAGGACTTGAAGACTGAAGCATGAAGGGAGACTATTAGGCCTTGTGGTTTTAAAATTGAAAAATTATATGTGATTGAAGGTTTTGCAGGAGACAACCAATTTTTTGACACTATCTTTAATGAGGCTAAAAGTTGCAAAGTTAAGAATGATGATGAATAAATTTTAGATGAAGACAAGGGTCAATTATTGGAGCAGATGAGGTCATAGATTCCTTACTCAATGAAGGAAGAGCTCAGAATGGAGGATGTGTCCATAGCAAGGATGAGACAATTTTGTCTTATGTTGAGGAACCTACTATTGGTGACAATAGGGAGAAGTTGGTTTTCGTAAATGACCAAAAGGAGTCTCTAGGATAGTCACTTGAAGCTGTCATGGAGATGGAAAATCAGAATTCAATTATGATAAGGAATGAAGAGGTAGTGTCACAGAGAAATTGGACTTGTGACAAAGAGGAAGATAATAATGTAGATGAAGGTGAGATAAATATGTCACATGTTGAAGAAAAATCAGTCCTAGAACTGAATGAAGTAGAATTGACTACCAGAGTTATTCTATTAAATGTTTTCAAGGAAGAGGAAGAAGGATATTTTGGAATTGATTAACATCATAGTGATGATGTGCTTGAGAAGGATCAATTAGAAATTGAATTGTTGAAGTGGTTGCTGGAATAATGAGTATGAGGAATGGATTACAATCATTGATAGAAGAATGTCTCAAGTTTTGGTTGAGACAGAAGCAAATAATAGTTTACTAAACTATGTTATGTTTGCTAGTATATAGAGAAGTGTGAGTGAATATGTTACTACAGTCAGGAAATTTGAAAAAAAATTACTTTTGAAGGTAAACTTGAAGATCAGGAGCATAAATTGGATATTGCAGAGGGAGATATCTTCAAAGATATTTAGGAAGTTGGGTGTCAGCAATGTCTGGAGTAATATTTTTAGAAATATCTGGAATAGAGTGTAGTACAATGTGTTGGAGAAGGACTGGAAATAAGATTATATTACAACAGAAGATTGCATTGCAGGAAACCATATATGAACTATGGGAGTTTATGCAAATACCTAAGAAGAGTTGCATCAAAATGAAGAAAATATTCCATTGTGGAATTGTTTGGAAAGTAAACAACAATGAAGATAGAGGCAATGGAGTACTACAGTGCAAAGTATGGAAGCCTGGAGGATTGTAGCTAAAGAATGGTGAGGACAATGTAGCTTATGGATAACATCAAAACATATTTTTGAATCCTGGAAGATTCAAGCATTGAAGACACATGACCAGGAGGTCATGAATTCTTTTACCTCGAGAGTCTGATGTAGGAGCATCAAGATAGATTTAACAATGTGACAAGCTGGTCACATGTTGTGGCTTGGGAAGAGGACTAGCAGTCCTAATAATTTGAAGATTTTTATTTTTAAATTATTTTTGTTTAAATTTAATTTGGGCTAACACAACCATTGTAATATGTAGGTTAAAAGAATAGTTAGATTAGGGTTAGTTAGGGATTTAGTTGAATAAACAGTTCTGAAACTGAATAACAGTTTCTCAACCATATGGGGATTTTGGGGAAAGGCATAAAACAAAACCAAATCCACCATTTTGGGGTTTTTCCTTCCAAAGAGAGAAATAGATAACGAGAGGGAAATAGGTGTAAAACAGGGTTGAGAAGAGAGTAGGAAAAAATGTAAAAAACATCCATCTCAGGGCTCGATTCTGTGTATTTTCTTTATAAATAAATTCCAAGTGTTTTGGGCTGTGGTCGAGCTCTCTGTTTCAACCCGTGGATTTTATTTTCCCCATTGAAATTAAAATATTGCATTCATATATTATGACATTTGCGTATTGTATTTCTGTTAATTATTAGATAGATTGAGGGTGATGAAGAAGTCCTCATGAAATTCACAAAGGAAAAGTTGGGGTAGAGACCAAGGGATGAGAGACAAAGAACTCTAATCAGATTGCAAGTGCAGCAAGGGTCAGCGAGATGACAAAGTTTTCGGGAACTTCGTTTAGAAAAGTTATGCAGAGACAACATTGAAGAAATGCAAACAGACTCGGAAGGATAAAAGAGGAGTAATGCAGAGGAATCAGTAATGCAGAGTAGCGAGGTCGAAAGAGGAGAAATTGATTAAGGACATAATTACTTAGAATAATTCCAGGAGAGGAATTGATGGCGTGGATTGAATCGCAGGTTAAAAAGTTTAACGATCGACAACAGAGATTAGAGTGGATCAAAGAGGCGAAGACAAACCAATAAATTTGAATGAAAGCTTGCGATTAAATCGAAGAATTGAAGTGGACACATGTCAACAGGGCGCAGTTTCGCATCAGCAATCGGATTGTTTAAGAGTCAAGGATTTTGCGAGTTAAAGTTTTTAACTCACGATCCGAAGTGGCATGAAGGGGAAATTGTGCGGGCCGTTGGATCATGCAGCAGATCAACGATGAACGTTGGACCGCGGCTTCAAATTTCGCAGATTATGGTGGATAATGTCAAGTCATTACATGGTAAGGAGTTTTGTTTGTGATACGAAATGGGGAGGACCACATGTCACCACAGCACAACATCGAATCTGATAGAAAATAATGTTTAAGCCTTAAGGTTATGTTGTAAATATTGCGAAGTGCGACTGTCGATGATTGGTCAGAGCTGTGTGGGTCCCTCCAGTAAAGAACTCCCATAGGTTTGCGTTTTGTTTGGGTTAGATTGTTTAAGTTTGCGTATTATATAGAAAATATGATGTTGATCGTGCAAGTATGTATGTATTGGTTTGCGTGTATGAAGGTTTTAATAACCGCTGTTGATCGCTTTCGCGTATGTATGTAATAACCCGATATATGTTTATTCCACTATGTAAATAAAAATGAATATATGTGGGTTCTAACGCACCAATCCACGATTATAGTTTAACATGCAGCCATGGCTACATCAAATACTATGCATATGTAGAGCATATTAACTTGAGAATCAATTTAGACCCTCAATTAAAAATAAAAAAAAAGTCAACATATCCTCATCCACCTAAAGTTGAAATAAAAAACCTTCAATAATTAAATAATAAAAATAATAATGGTAATTTAATTTTAATATTATGACTATATTAGATATTAAATTGATATTTTTTATTTAAATTTTATAAAGGTATATATATATATATATATATATATATTAATCCATTCCATTTTGAGAATGGTTAGGCTAGGCATTATCTTCTTTTTTACATCTTCATTTTGACATTTTTACATCTATTGGTTTGACATGTGTCAACTTTAACTTAAGAAGAACAAATAATTACATATCTTATTGTAAAATAGACCATTTTTCAAAATAATTTTTTCTTATATATAAATTAATGTTATAAATAATAATGAGGAACTTATCATGGTCGAACTTATTAGAGCCAGAATAATCTCAAATCCATAGGAAATTGGTGGGTGGGACCCAAGTGGCACAAATCTAATTTTTAAAATTTATTAAAAGAAATGGGCCATTTTTCTAAATAAATTTTTCTTATATATAAATTAGTTTTATAAATAATAATGAGTACCTTATCATGGAGGAACTTATTAAAATTGGAATAATCTCATATCCCTAGGAAATTGGTGGGAAACCACATGGCACTAATATAAATTTTTAAATTTATTAAAAATAAATGCAACCTAAAAAAGTTTTTAGTACACTACATTCGTTTATAAACATTAAGACTATTAATATGTTAATCATATTCCCTTGAGAATCAATCTAGACCCTTAATTGAAAAAAAAAAGAAAAAGTCAATATATCCTCATACACCTTATTTTGGAATAAAAAACTTTTGGCAATTAAACAATAATAATAATATTAGGAATTTGTCTTGTGTGATCCATAAAATTTTTATAAGAATTTTTGTTGAAAAACACATGTAAGAAAATTTTGTCGATGCGTTTCAAACCAGCAGTGTGTTTCATCATCAGGACAAGCTGATGAACCACACTAGCTAGTTTGAAACACACCCCCAAAATTTTCTTACACGTGATTTTCACTGAAAGATCTTATACACAAATAATAATAATTATTATAGTTTAATTTTAATATTATGGTTATATTAGATATTAAATTGTTATATATATATATATAATTTCTCTCATTTATATTTGTACTTTGTTAATATGAAATTGAGATTTATAATTTCTCAATTCCATATACAAAAAAACTATACGTAAATAAACAATTCAATAATGTGAAAATTTTCCAAACTATAACCCTAGGATATAGTTTTTTAAATTTATTAAAAGTAATGGACAATTTTTCTAAATAATTTTTTCTTATATATAATTAATGTTATAAATAATAACGAGGAACTTATCCTCGAGGTACTTATTAAAATTGGAATAATCTCAAATCCCTAGGAAATTGGTGGATGGCCATGTCACACTAATATAATTTTTTAAATTTATTAAAAATCATGGAACCTAACAAACTCTGTAATACACTACAACCATTTATAAACATTAAAAATTAATATGTTGAGCATATTCCCTTGAGAATCAATCTCCTAAAAGTTGAAATATTATTTCATTTAAAGTTTATAAAAGTATATATAGTTTAATCCTCTCCTTTTGAGAATGGTCACACTAGGCATTGTCTACCATTTTCATCTCCATTTGACATTTTTCCATCTAATGTTTTGATATGTGTCAAGTTTAACTTAAGAAGAAGAAAAAATTACATATTTCAAATACCTGAGAAATTTTTGGGTGGGAGGCATGTAACTCAAATATAATTTTTAGAATTTATTAAAATTAATGGACCATTTTTCTAAATAAAATTTTCTTATATATAAATTAAGGTTATAAATAATAATGAGAAACTTATCATGGAGGAACTTATTAAAATTGAAATAGTCTCAAATCCCTAGGAAATTAGTGGGAAACCATGTGGCATTAATATAATTTTTTAATTTTATTAAAAAATAAATGCAACCTAACAAACTCACAAACTCTCTAATACATTACTGTCATTTATAAACATTAATACTATGCATATGTTGAGCATATTCCCTTGAACCTCATCCAACTTAAATTGAAATAAAAATCCTTTGCAATTAAATAATACCAATAATGATGATAATTTAATTTTAAGATTATGGCGATATTTAATTGATATATGAATTTTTTTCATTTAAGGTTTATAAAGGTATATATTTTAATCCTATTTTAATATGAACCTATAACATTTTATCAAAGAAACACATACTTTTAATCATATATATATATATATATATATATATATATATATATATATATATATATATATATATATATATATATATATATTTATATATATATATATATGCTTTGATAGATTGGAGGTTTATGTGGTGTAGATTTTTAGATATAAAATTCGAAATCTCCACAATCTTCTTTTTTCTGTCGACGTTTCGAGTCTAAATCAAGACTCATCATCAGGACAAACATGCTAAGAAGAGAGTATATTAGGGTAAATAAATAGAGGAAAAAGGGTTGAAGGGAAAAAAGAGCCGACCAGTTTATAATAATGTAATATGCTACATCCATGATTCTTCAATGAACTTAATACTACCATAGACCATTCTTTAAAATTAGATGCTGGCTTATCAAGCTTGTCGTCATAAAACCCATAGTGCCTGCTATCGTTTGAAGTGGAACATTCTTCAATGCTATGTTTTGTAGTTGCAACACGTTTAACCGGTAGGAGATCATTCTTTGCATCATCCACATCCATATTTATAGAATTCGTTAAAACATCTACGGAATTCTGCATGAATGTGTCTGTTGTTATGCCACAATCCCATCTGGTGCATGGGTCCACCATAGAGTCTACCCATTCCTGCATTGAGAGAGTCAGCGTTTGCACAGTGGAACTCTGCTGATAGGAATCTATAACATGCCATGCACACGGATCCATGGTTTGGTCTGAACCCGTCTGTGATGTGGAGCAGTCTGTTGCATCACAGACGAGTTCAGACCAAACCACAAATCCATGTGTAGGGCATGTTGAAGATTCCTATCAGCAGAGTTCCGCTGTCCAAACATTAACTCTCTCAATGCAGGAAGGGGTAGACTCTACGGTAGACCCATGCACCAGATGGGATTGCGGCATAACAACAGACACATTCACGCAGAATTTCGTAGATGTTTTAACGGATTCTATAAATACAGATGTGGATGATGCAAAGAATGATCTCCCACCGATTAAACATGTTGCAATTGCAGAACGTACCATTGAAGAACGCTCCACTTCAAACGATAGCAGGCACTACGGGTTGTACGACGACATGCTTGATAAGCTAGCATCTAATTTTAAATAATGGTCTACGGTAGTATTAAGTTCGTTGAAGAATCATGGATGTAGCATATTAGATTATTAGAAACTGGTCGGCTTTTTTTTACCTTCAACCCCTTTTCCTCTATTTATTTACCCTAATATACTCTCTTCTTAGCAGGTTTGTCCTAACGATGAGTCTTGATTTAAGCTCGAAACTTCGACAGAGAATGAAGACTGTGGATATTTTGAAATATATATATATATATATATATATATATATATATATATATATATATATATATATATTAATATAAAATTGAGATTTATAATTTCTCCATTCCACATACAGAACAAATATATTTAAAATAAACAATTCAATAATGTGAAATTTTTCCAAACTATAACCGTAAAAAATAAGTTTTTAAATTTATTAAAGTAATGGACCATCTTTATAAATAAAATTTTCTTATACATAAACGAATTTTATAAATAATAATGAGAAACTTATCATGGATGTACTTATTAAAATTGAAATAATCTCAAATCCCTAGGAAATTGGTGGGCGACCATGTGGCACTAATATTATTTTTTAAATCTATTAAAATTCATGGAACCTAACAAACTATGTGATAGACTACAACCATTTATAAAAATTAATACTATGCATATGTTGAGCATATTCCCTTGAGAATAAATATAGGCCCTTGTAAAGGTATATATTTTTTAAACATTTCTCTTTTCAGAATGGTCAGGATAGGCATTGTCTACCTTTTTCATTTCCATTTGACATTTTTGTGTCTGTTGTTTTGACATGTGTCAAATTTAACTTGATAAGTAAAAATTATTACTTTTCTTATTGTAAAATGGACCATTTTTCAAAATAAAATTTCCTTATAAATAAATGATTGTTATAAATAATAATGAGGAACTTATCATTGAGGAACTTATTAGAATTGGAATAATCTCAAATCCATAGGAAATTTGTGGGTGGGGAGCCACATGGCACTAATATAATTTTTTAAATCTATTAAAAATTGTGCAACCTAACAAACTCTGTAACACACTACAACCATTTATAAACATTAGTACTATGCATATGTTGATCATATTCCCTTGAGAATCAAACTAGGCCTCCAATTGAAAAAATAAAATAAAAGTAAGAAGATCCTCATCCACCTAAAGCTGAAATAAAAATCCTTCAACAATTAAATAATAATAATAATCATCATAATTTAATATTAAGATTATGACTATATTAGAAATTAAATTGATATATGAGATATTTTCCTTTAAAGTTTATAAAGGTATATATTTTAATCTTATTTGAATTTGAACCTATAACATTTTACTAAAGAAACACATACTCTTAACCATTGTTATATATATATATTAAATTTCTCACATTTACATTTATACTTTGTTAACATGAAATTGAGATTTATAATTTCTCCATTCCATATACAAAACAAATATATGTAAAATAAACAATTCAATAATCTGAAAATTTTCCAAACTATAAATGCATATCATATACTTAGTAGGTGCTCCTTCAAATCAAAATTCTTAAGATAACTCCCACAAAACATTTCTATTTACTTAATCAACTATGATAAAGTCCCACCTTAAATCATGTTCAACTTGAGACATTATTGGGCATTTTATTGTTTAGGAATGACCATTATTGACATAAATACTTCTTAACTAAGGTTAACTTACATGGTCACTTGTTATTGTGGGACTAGCATGAGTTATGTGAAGGAAAACTTAATTAATTTTGGAAAGATGAGAAAGAAAGAAAGGAAATTTTAATGTCCACGAGGCTAAATATAGCCTATGGGACCACTTTTAGAGTGCAAAATTTGAAAAAAAAATTATGCACCTAAGGAGATTTAATTACCTTCAAAATGGACAATTAGACACTTGGATTATGTAGACTACACAACATAAATTTTCAATTCCAACAGATCTTTGTAAGAAAAAATTTAAATTGAAATTTAAAACTGGAATTAATGGGATCACAACTCCAAATTAATTTAAAATTTTAAAAGGAGATATCTAAAATTCTAAACCAATATTTTTAAAAAGAAATAGCTAAAATTCTAAACCAAACCCCCTTATTTATGTTGATTGTTGAATATCCTAGAATCTGAAGGTCACTCAAGTGACAGATGCCCTTTATGTATTCTCATTATCAACAAACACTGAATTTATCATTTCCTCGGTAAAATTACATTTTTTGTGTGCCAATGCCCATGGGGAGATATGATAATGTTTTTCTCTTTACCTTTCATGTTATAGCTTCGATATAATATGTATATTATATTTTTACATAGTGGTATGATTGGAAAAAATTGATTTAGCGAGGTGGTTCAACATCTGTCAGACATGCATTTTCACAAGTGTGATACTATTGCAATCATAAATACATTTCATCTGTTAGACATGCATTTGTGCAAGTGTGATACTATTTCAAGCATGAACACATTTCATCTGTGAGACAGACATCTACATGAGTTTGAGACTCTTGCAAGCAGGGACACATTTCCTCCCCTCCATCCTCCACCCTGTAGGTTGTTATCTTTCCTTTGTTGCAACATTTTTGCAGTAACATCATAGGAATGTTCAATTCCTTTGGTGTGTATTTGCATGGGAAATTGCTAGTATATGTCTCTACAAGATGATCATATCTATGCAGGATGTTATTATGTATTTGTTAGAAATTGTCAAAACCTGATTTCGTCAAATGAATGAACTTGTGTACTTTTCAGTTGTTGCAACCCATCATAATTACTTGTTGCTCATCCTTCATTCTGTCATTGTTGCAACGCATCATAATTAATTGTGGCTCATCCTTCTAAGCTAGTCAAGTAGACACATTACAGTGGCTCATCCTTCAATGCACCAAATAATCACAACATAAATGAGATTGGCAACATATGGAGGTAATCCAGTCCAATGAGAATCTTCACTATCACGGTCACATCAATCAATGTTTCCCCAGTTTCTGGTTACACTATGTTAAAGTAAGCTAATTACTCCTGCATGAGAAGTTAGCTAAATTTAGAGAATCAGTCAATTCGAGTTAACTCATAGTATAATTTAGTGTGTGATTGCATCTCAAGATATTTTAGTTGAGTTGCTAGTTGGAAAAGTATAAATACCCCTCACTAAGTTCATTGTAATAATTATGTTTGTGTGATCACTAGAAGAGTCACAACTCGTGTTATTATGTGTGTGAATTATTTGTATTATTTTGTGTCTTACCTCCTCTGTCTTTCGAACAAATTGGTATCAAAGCTGAGGAAGGATCAAAAGATCCATGACCTCTAAGAAGAGAGCCAAAAAAAGTGGGTTGAAATTTTTTTATCAGGTTTTGTGCACAATTTATATGTGTGGGGGTGCACAAATGCCATCAATTATTAAACACACAAATAAATTCAAAGAAAGGGCATATGGCATATGACAAGTTTCATGATTTCTCATCATTAAGTTAAACCATTAGGGGAATTTTGAGATCTAAAATGGGCCTCATAAGAAAAATGTACAACCAAAATAAATTTTTTGGAGTTAAAACGTAAAAATATTAAAAAATAATAAAAAAAAATAAAAACAATTAACTCTTATTTTCAACTTATCTCCCTAAGGGTTCACTCAAATTTCGAGTGGAAGTAATCATTGTATGAAAAATGTAATTCCTAATCTAACGAGTACCCATGTTGCTACACGAAAAAGGATAAATACATGAAAAAACATGATTACAATCACGTTTTTCATGTATTTCTCATTTTTTGTGTAGAAAAGTCCATAAAAATTATGCAACATGGGTACTCTTTGGATCATGAATTAAATTTTTCATCCAACGAGTATTCTCGCTCGAAATTTGAGTAAAACCTTAAGGAGATAAGCTCAAAATATGAGTTGAAAATATATTTTTTTGTTTTCTTCCCTTTAAAATTTGATGATGTAATGAAATCTTATTTTATTATTTCCACTATTATTTTATAATTTCTTTAGGAGACCCATTGTAGACCTCAAAATTCCTCTAATGCGGTCTTGGTGTTCGTAAATTAATGTGGGGTTAAAGGAATCACATGTATTGTTTGTTTGGAAAAATATGTGAGATTTGGATCAGAATACGTGTTTATTAAAGTTCTTTTTGAACCATACGTAAGGTTTGGATAAAGTGTTATATGAAAGAATCTATATTAATCTTTATATATCTATATATATATATATATATATATATATATATATATATATATATATAGAGAGAGAGAGAGAGAGAGAGAGAGAGATATATATATATATATATATATATATATATATATATATATATATATATATATATATATATATATATATATATATATATGTATGTATGTATGTATATATATATATATATATATATAATTAAAAAAAAATTAATATAAAAAAAAAATCAAGGATTTTATTAAAAGGATTGAAAAAGGTTTATAATATTCTTTAACATAAGAGGGTTTTTGTTGGGCCCAAATTAAGGTATGTTCTCACCCTGTAATTACTTCAAATTATGTTACAATTTTTGGAGAATTCCTCTTCATATTAACAATAAAGAGAAAAAATATTATGAAAACGAGAACAATTAGACTAATGATGAAAATGATGTTTTTGTAACAGAAAATTGACTTCTCTTATCTCGGCATGCAGGAAGGCATATTGGTTGGACCAATAGGAAATATAAGCTAACTAACAGATGCAAAAATAAGAGATCTCGGTAACTCTCAGCGACCGATAGAAGGCAGATAGATGAATTTGAGTCCAAGAACTCAAACAAAAGCCACGCGTAGTGGGCTATCGTTTGGGAAATACTTTCCCATTTTTGAAATCACCTTTAAAAGGGCGAATAATGGACGAGAAGAGGAGTCAGAGAAAGGATAGGAAATTCATGCTGAAATTGATGCATCAGAACCAACCTGTCTAATTGTATTTTGTAACATCACTAGATTTAATATAGAGCTTTGAACAATAATATTTTGAAGTTTTTATTGCGCTAGAGCATCTGGTGGTTTGGGCCCGACCCCTGGAAGTTCCTCGCTAGTTTTCATACTCTATGTAGTTGCAGAACCAACGCTTAAGTATCTGATGCAGTTGTAAAGTATATTTCCATTCAATAAAGTTACAGTTCTCTTTCTTCAGGATTGTTAGCAAGCACATTCTTGAATTAGGATAATCGCAATCGTATTTTCCAACTTATGGAAATGTTTCATTATCAGTATATAGTTCCAATTATTTCAATAGCATTGCAATTGAGTTACAGATCATAGAATAAGCTAATTTCGATGTTATCTATATTTATGAGTTGCATTCTTCTTTTAGCACAACAAAGCGTTCAACTGTTGATCAATGTCGATTAATTAATTCATAAAGAGAATTCCGTTTCAAAATTACTTAAATAATTGTTGTACAATTCATTTAAATCACTTTAGTTATATTGTTGTCCTATTATTGCTCTGTTAGTTACACTGTTGTTCCAATACTACTCAGTTAGTTATACTGTCGTTCCATTACTGCTCAGTTAGCTAGACTGTTGATTCAATTCAATTCCATTACTATTCAATTTATTTAGACTGTTGTTTAATTCAATTCAATTGCTGCTTGATTTCTCTAGATTGCTTTTCAGTTCAGTTAGAATGTTGTTTAATTCAATTAGATAGCTACTCAATCTTGCTGCTCAACCATAGGTTAAAAATCAATCCAATCCACCAATTGTTAGGATAACTGAACTTAGGAAGTCTGCAAATTCTTCCTCATAAGTGACAGGGAGTAACTATTAGATGACCTGACTCACGTATATTGTGCCAACACTCTTGAAATAACAAGACTTACCCCTGGTTGATAATTAAATGAGAAATCACTAGAGTTGTCAATAATAAGCCACCTATGTGATGCCCAACAGTTTGGCGCCGTTTTCGGGGAGAGTGTTAAGAGTCATCTCCTTTATTCATCTTTCTCCATTGCTATGAATAATTGGGTATTGAAAACGAGAGGTAAGAACCTGCGTACCAACAAGCAACATGCTTTCCCTCTAGCCCGCTTACCAGCAAGTCATTCAAAGAACCGTAGGATAGGTGCTCCTGTTTTATGTCTAGGAAGAAAAATATAGAAACAATTCAAAATCATTCGCAACCATCCTCACAATCCAAAGGATTGGTGATCCTTGGAAGAACAACATATATAGACGAAATCTTTAAGAAAGATGAATCTTGGGCATCTTTAGGACCCATAACTGTTTCCATTCAAAGTCCTAATACACTCCCTCAGGCAGCAGCCTCACCATCTGTAGCCTACGCTGATATTCACTGTGAGACAGAGGGGTCTGAGCAAAGCCTGCAGACTGTTGTTCATATAGGAACTGACCCTTCAAAAGAGGGAGGCTCTTGCAACCTACAAGAAGGAGGGGGAGAAACTATTTGAGGAATTCACATAGAATATCAGAACCTAAGTCCCCTAAAGAAGTGATCGAAACATAAGTACTTAGGATCCCAAATCAAGAAAGTGTTGTAAAACCCCCACCGCATTCACCTCCCAAGCCTATTAGAATCACTCCTCTAGATCAAGAAGTTCCCGAAGATTTCTGGCACATGTTTGATCATATCACAAATAATGAAAATCAAAATCAGAGACAGACATCAACATTAGAATACCCTATTTTTTATCAAGCTTTTTGCGCTGGATAAATCGATCTTGTGGACAGGATTGATATCCCTAGTGTCAGAAGACAATATAGCAACAAACGAACAACTAAGTTTATCTTTCTCTAAATATATTCGTTTTACAAATAAATGCTATGAAGGTGACGATCCTACCTTAGATCCAAATGCTTATTTGTAACCGTAGTTCTTCCGTCGCATCAGTAATTCTTTCGTCGCAAAAATAATCCTTCCATCACAACAAGAGTTCTTTCATCACAACAAAGTGTCGTATTTCGTCGCAACAAAATATCGTCTTTTGTCGCAACAAAGTGTCGTCTTTTGTCGCAACAAACTGTCGTCTTTAAAGACCTACAATCACAAACAAGAAAATATTATATAGCACCTGTATAAAAAATAATTCTAAAACATACCTATCATAGTGATCGCTGAATCTATGAAATAAACGATCAAACGACAGCTTATTGAAATAAACAATCGAACGACAATTTATTGAGAAAAACAAACTTGATTGTATTAACTTTGAAATAATAGAAGAACCTTACAACCTTAGCCTTGATGTTGAATAAGCCTTCCCGGGGTCCGAAGCAGGAGTTTCCTCTACTTTGATAAGCCTTGCACTCTTCCTCCAGGAGCACATAGAGGTATGTGATCTTTCCTCACAAAATCTTAGCAGAAAGGAGTCTAAATCTCAATAGCACTTCACCTCAATCGAACACTAAAGCTTGAACTCCCTTTGAGGCTACCCAATGCCTCATTTTATAGAGCAGATGAAGAGGTTAGGGTTCCACCTTTGAAGGGATAGAATCCTCCTTCAAATGGATAGGCTCCTCACATCAAGGGATTAGTTCCTTAAGGTGAGGGATGCATAAACCTTATTAAAGCGTACTCATCCCCAAAAATTTTCATCTAGATTCTTCTAGAATTGACCTCAAATCAGATTTTTATCTTTTGTTTCTCACTTTTTTTTTACTTTGAGAAGGGTATGCAGGAATTACAAGGGAAAACTGCATTCTGGAATGCAGGTAAGCAGTGTATTACCTGCGTACCCAAGCTAGGAACACAAGCAAGCTTCATGTTACCTGCGTACCCAGGGTTTTTGAGCTTTTTAGGGGTTTTCCTCCAGTTTTAAGGCTTGACATGAGGAGTAAAGGTGTAAGACTTGCACAGGAGGTACGTATGAGTGTTAATGAACTCATACAGTCAGCAAAATTTCAGGGTGACAATTTTTAGTGCAACAGATTTCCCCTTAAAGTGAAAAGTTTGGAATAGATGGAGATTAAGTCTGTCATATATGAAGAGTGAAGTACTTTATCATTTCAAGGATCATCCTGTGGAAACCCCAGTTGAACCCTGTAAAAATATTCAATGCAAAATATATATGTAATCATATCATCGCTGAGGTAGGCATTCCCATACTCAGATCAAAACTAACTAGAAAACTGATTTAAACTGTTATGATACAGGAATGATTTTCAATACATCAATAGTATAGACATGTGTAGAGATAGTATGGACATAGTCATCTGTTTATGAATAGTCCATTGTATAAATGAATAACAAAATTCCTTGCATCCTGGATGGTAGAAACTAGATCCAGGGTCTTGATTTATGCTTCTCGAACTAGTACGATCCTATCCATGTGAATTAATGTGTCGAAGTCGAACATGGTAGAAACCACTTGATTACCAGTCAATAATGTAGACCGTTAACAAGTGTGAGAGTAACCACCAGTAATGTCAATGGCCCTCAAAGTACTCAGTACAATCCATGAAATTTGAATGAATGATCTGAAGTCGAACATGTCACGGAATCATTCGGTCCAAGGTCAATGATGAAACCTCTCATCGAAGGCGAGAACTCTGCCATTGAGGCATGCAGATTTCAAGGTATTGACGATTTCTAGATCACTTCCTAGATAAAGAGTTGTCATCGATAGAAAGTGATCTGTTGTAGGCAAGCCCACAACACGAAATCATAGATCAAGTTTTGAAGAAATATATTGGCAAGGACTGACCCAGGGATGGTCAAAATGGAAGACAAGTATTTCATAAATGAATGGTTTGTTTGAATTGTCCTCTTGAACACATAACAACACTGCAGATGGCTTGGTGAAAATTGACCTAAAGCTAATACCTAGAAATTGGCTGAAGACTTTCAATATGGTTTGATTAACTGTTAGGTAAAGGATTTTCCCAACCCAGGTGAACAAAAGTGTCATGTTAAAGAGTGGTTAATGGTTTTTCAAATAGTCAAAATGTAACAAACAAGTTAGTTTTTCTCTCTTTTCCCCCACCATTTCTGGCAAGTACCTCTTTATTTTTGACAAGCTTGAAGAGGATAACATTTTCTTGTTTATAAGATCATCCTTCGGATGAGTCCAAATTAGTTTAAGATTCGAACACTAAGAAGGAGTGGTTCGTTCCTGTTTAAAAATTGAACAGGTCCTTTACTGTTAAATTTTAACGAGTCTAGTATAGGAGAAACTCGGTGCTTTTCAATTTTAGGGAGTCAGAAGAAAAAACTTAAGAAAACTCCACGGGTGTAATTTTTCGTAAATTTAGTCTCTCGAGCTTGAAAAAGGATAAAATAATGCGGGAGAGAACTCTATTAACCGTAATTAGTCAAATTATACCTTTTTTGTAAATAGTCCATTTCAGTCCGTAAAAGGAAAAACTTATACTGAAAGGATGATCATTCATTTACTTTAACGAGTTTGAATAATCAAGTGCTTGGAAATATTTTCATGTTTAGAGAGTCTGAAAAGGGCTTAAAAGAGGACTCCAATGTTTCGATTTTTCGTAAATTTTTTACGAGTTTGAAAAAGGGATAAAAATATACTCCTGTGGCCGACTTTCAATTTAATTTACGAGCAGGAAAATATGGAAAGAACTCTACATTTTCATGTGTTTTATGAGAATGAAAGATAGAAAAATAATCTCAGGATTTTCATGAGTTTAATGAGTCTTGAAAATAATAACCGAAATTGACTCAAGATAGGTTTCATTTTTACAAAAGCTTGAAACAGAGAAAAACTATGCTTCAGAGTGGTTTCATTTTTACACAAGCTTGAAACATAGAGAAAACTGTGCTTGATGCCCCCTAATCGTAACTGCTAGAGCACATGCCCCCCCAGCTTCATTTCATTCAACTAAGTACACTGCTGGTAATTAATAGCTAGATGGAATGAAGGTTCATTTACGAGATCATATGAAAGACCCGACCTAAAACTGTAAGAAAATTATGTAAAAACTGAAATAACTAACCTAAATATATGACTTAACATTTACGAGATCTATTCAAAGAATCGACTCAATTAGGGGAGAATTTGTTTCATTTTTTAATGAGCTTGACACAGGAAAAGAACTATGCTCATGGCAACGTGTTTCATTTTTTAATGAGGTTGACACAGTAAAAGGAACTTTCCTCATACCTGATTCATTTTTTACGAGGTTGACTCAGTAACAGGAACCATCCTCAGAAACTACTTATTTCTAATTTATTAATCTACTCTCTACAATCTACCTACTGATTCATTTTTTAGTGAGGTTGACACAGGAAAATAATTGTCCTCATGGAAGCTTGTTTCATTTTTTAAACAAGCTTGACACAAGAAAAGGAACTATGCTCTCGACTAACTGATTCATTTTTTAACGAGGTTGACACAGTAAAAGGAACTATCCTTAGAAAGACATTCCTTTGCAAAACATCCCCACCTTTCATGGATTAACCACAGAATATCTTCATGCATTCCTATTTGAATTTGATGTTTTATGCAGAGGATATCACTACACCACCGATCCCCAGAAACTAAAACTATTTCCCTCTACCTTAAAAGGAACTGCGCTACGCTAGTCCGTGGCATTAGGTGGGGGAACTATAAACAACTGGGACCAAATGAAGAAAATTTTTCGTACCAAATACCAATACTATTGTCGAACCGGAGATCTAAAAGATGAAATCTTGAACATGTCTGCAAAAGACAATGAAACATTAGAGGAATACGTAGAAAGATTTCAATACAATCTACGAAGATCCCCATATACCACGTATCCAAGGACATTTTAAAAGCCACGATGCTTAAAGGGATGAAGTAAGAATGCGTTGAGATGCTTAACATAATGGGGAAGGGAGATATTTACCAGGAAGAATATGACGATATTATTTCCTTATGTATTAGATACTCCCGGGGTAGCTCATGCAATAGGCCTGTTGGGCGCGATTCTATGAAGAAAGACCTTAAGCAGACCAATGGCAATGTAACCAGAGCAGAATTTGGAAATTTGTTAGAGAATTTCAAAACTGACATCCTGGGTACTTTGAAAACACAACTTGATGGTTTACAAGCCAAACAGAAACAAGCTATAGCAGAACAAAACCTGGCCATCTTTCGCCCAAGATGTCAGAAGAAGGACAGCCAGAGGGAATGTCCTTTAGACATGGTTCAGACTTGTGATACCTACACTAAGGATCATACCAGGGACCAGTGTCCTTCACTTCCTGGGCTGAAAGGCATCTACAAGGTAGCAGAAGAAGAAAAAAATCCAATCTATTTAATGAATCAGCTTCGGCAATGGCAAGCATGACCTAGCATACCACAAGACCTACCTCAATACTTTCCTTCGCCGTAGTTTAGCCAAAAAAACGGTGCAAAAACTTGGAAAACTTAAAACTCTTTCCCAACTAGGCCAAACCAAGAGTTTTTTATGCCACCCTAGCATACACATCCTCCATCAAGGAATAATTGGCAGGACTTTCCTTGCTCTCCCCCTTATTGGCAGAATGTCCCGTATCAAAGCCAATGGCCAAACCCCCTACTCAAAACACCAATTGGAATTGGCAGCCACCCATGGGAGTGGTCAATTTTCCAATAGGATCAGGGACCCAAAATCAACCTATGTTGCCAACTCCCTACCCAGTTCAACATAACCAGCAGCCTACCATACACCCTCAATTGCCAGCCCAACCCAATCCTAATCCCAATAACAGACCGGTTCAACTAATTCAAATCATAGAAAATCCAAAACCCAATGCCGAATAGAAACATTGCAACAAACTGAGGTTAATATTAGGATGTACCATGTTTCCTATAGGAGCCACAACTCCACCTCAATCCAAAATTGAAACC
The DNA here is from genome assembly GCA_034641835.2 of Pinus albicaulis. Lineage (NCBI taxonomy): Eukaryota > Viridiplantae > Streptophyta > Pinopsida > Pinales > Pinaceae > Pinus > Pinus albicaulis. The sequence continues at coordinate 387,070,204 of CM076577.1, forward strand.
TCAAACGAACCTAGCTTAACAAATATAAAAGAAATAGGTAAATATAAGGAAGAAAATGATCAACAAATACCGGAAGAACTTAGGGTGACTTCACCTCCATTTCCTGAAAGATTAAATTTGCCCAAGCTTATAATCCCTCCAGATTTTGACATCTTGGGGAAATTATAAAAATTTGTATCGAAATTCCTCTTCTCCAGGCCATCCAAGACATTCCCATCTATGCAAGGACAATCAAATAATTATGTGGAAAATTACAAGTCAAGAAAATGAAGGCTGCACCCACCTTTCATGTCGTAGGAACACTATCTGACTTGTTGTTAGGTAGGGAATCACTTGTGAAATATGAAGACCCAGGAAACCCCATTGTAACTGTGAAAATCTCTGGCCACTCATTTCCAAACACATTGGTTGACTTGGGGGCAACCATTAACATCCTAACTACTAGAGCTTGAAAAAAACTGGGCATATCAGCTTTAGAACCTACGGGCACACTTCTGGAACTAGCTGACAGGTCTGTTATCAGACTGGAAGTTATAGTGCAAGACATCATGGTCTCTATGGACTCATGGGAATACCTAGCTGATTTTTTAGTCATTAATCCAAAAAACAAGATGGAAGGGCACCCATTGATTCTTGGGCGACCTTTAGTCATTAATCCCAAAAAAAGGATGGAAGGGCACTCATTGATTCTTAGGCAACCTTGGCTGGCCACAACATATTCTTACATAAGCTGTCGACAAGGTAGCATGAATATCACTAGAGGAGATTCTATAAAAAATATCATTATTTATCTGCCTGCCAAACCAAGCTTGCCCACAGTAAAAATTCACAAACATCCAGATACATATTGGGAGGAAAACATCCTTCCACCTCTGACACTAGTAGAAGCTCTCGAATTCAAGGATCAAACTAAAGATGATGTAATCAATAATTTTATGAATCAGTCACCCACGCCTGAAAATCTAAAATGTCAAATGTAGAAAATCGTCCTCGAACATGAAGATCAAGAGGATCCTGTGATAGACTTTGACACTCAACATATCTCCGAAATCATTGTTCGTAACATCATACCTATTGAGATCGAGCCAAGAAATGTTCTTAATATCAATGGTAGTTTGGATGATGACCAAAAATAGGAACTCATAAAAGTCCTACGGATGCACCAAGGTGCATTTGCGTTGGACTACCAATACATGAAGGGTTTAGAACCACAACTATGCACGCACCATATCTATACTGATAGGGAAACATGCCCCGTTAGACAACCCCAACGAATATTAAACCCACACTTAAAAGATATTGTAAAAGAGGAGCTGCAAAAACTGTTAGATGTAAGTTTCATTTATCCTATTTCAGAAAGAAAATGGGTCTCCCCTCTGGTATTCATCCCTAAAAATAATGGGAAGTGGATAATCTGAGTAGATTACAGAGAATTAAATAAGGTAATGCATAAAGACCATTTCCCCCTCCCCTTCATTGACCAAGTCCTTGATACATTGGCTGGGAAACGGTTCTTCTCCTTTCTTGATAGATTCAATGGGTACAATCAAATCCAAATAGCTCTCGAAGACTAAGATAAGACAACGTTTACGTACCTATGGGGCACTTTTGTTTACAGAGTTTTACCATTTGAATTATGTAATGCCCCAACAACATTTCAGAGAACCATAATTAGCATTTTTTCTGACTTAATAAATGAAGGACTTGAAATATATATCGATAATTTTACACCATATGGGGAAGACTTTGATCAAGCTCTAGAAACACTAGAAAAAGTGTTAGAATGATGTATTGCTACTATTATCTTCCTAAGCAACGAAAAATTCCACATGATGATGACTGAGGGGTTAATCCTAGGTCACTACATTTCTGCGGCTAGAATATAGGTAGATCTGGCTAATATAGAGGTAATCCTTCTGTTGGCCACACCTTGTACATAGATAGAGGTGCACATTTTTCTAGGATATGTAGGATATTATCGCAGATTTATAAAAAAATTCTCACAGTTAGCTGCACCTCTATATGCATCGACTGGGAATGTTTAATTCCATTGGACTGACAAATGTGACACCTCTTTTATAGACTTGAAGAGGCTGGTCTCAACAGCACCAATCCTGCGAGGTCCTAACTGGAAATTTTCCTTTCACATATATTTCGATGCATCTGATACAACAATAGGAACAGTCCTTGGCCAAGAAGAAGACCGAAAGCCTTATGCTATTTATTATATCATAAAAAACCTTACTCCTACCAAATCAAATTATACAGTGACCGAAAAAGAATTCTTGGCTGTCATTTATGCTATCAATAAATACTATATAACTGGATATCAAGTGTTCCTGTATACTGACCACTTTGCTATTAGATATTTAGATAATAAACCAATCATGAATGGGAGAATAACTCATTGGTTACTATTGTTGCAGGAATTCGATATAAAAATCAAAGACCGTCTAGGGAAGGAAAACATGGTCGCAGACTTCCTGTCCAGAGTCCCCCAGACAGACAACACGCTAATAGTTGACGATCAATTCCCTGATGAACACCTGTTTGTTGTAGCTGTAAAAAAACCATGGTATGCAGATGTAGAAAATTATCTGGCAGTGGGGAAGCTACCCAGACACTTAACATCAAGAGAATGAAAATTGCTTGTACAAAACTGCACAAGATTCTCTTGGATTGGGGGATACCTATTCCATACAGGGGCCGATATGCACATATGTAGATGCATAAGGGAAGACAAAATCTATGACATCTTATGAGCCTGTCATGATGAACCCTGTGGTGGCTATTTCGCAGAGCATAGGATAGGGCATAAAGTGTTGCAATTAGGCTATTATTGGCCTATGGTTTTCAAAGACACAAATAAATATGTCTAGGCCTGCGATAGCTTCCAAAGAATAGGACACCCAGGCCAAGCTGATGAAATGGCACTACAACCACAATTTTTGGTGGAACCATTTGAACGGTGGGCATTGGACTTTGTTGGGCCATTCAACCCACCATAAAACCAAAAACCCACATATTAGTTACCATGGATTATGTCACCAAATGGGTAGAAGTAGTGGCCTTGTCAAGAGCCATAGAAGAATTAGTAATTAAGCTTCTCTTTGAACTATTCTTGCGATATGACTTGCCAAGGGAAGTGATAACTGATGGAGGGGCACAATTCACAGGCAATAAGATCACATCCACCCTAATAAATCACCATATCATCCACAGAGTTACGTCTCCTTACCACCCATAGGCCAATGGGAAAGTCGAAAGCACCAACAAAGTCCTGGAGGCAATCCTTACCAAGACGGTAGCAGCATATCGTGGGGACTGGACCACTAGACTACCAGAAGCCTTATGGGATTATCATACAACCTGGTGAAATACCGCTGGATATTCACCATATCAGCTAGTATTTGAGAGAGAACGTATCTTCCCTATTGAATTTGAAATTAAAACTCTGAGAACAACCCAGGAAGTGGGATTAGACTTAAGAGAAGCTCAAGCTAGGAGACTCCAACAAATAAATGAACTGGATGAAATTTGACTGCTAGCCCTGCAACACACAACGATTAGTCAACAACAACGAGCCAAGTGGCATGAAAACCTAATAAAGAAGAAGGTATTTCAAGAAGGAGATTGGGAAATCCTCTATGACTCTAGATTCCAAGACTTTCTAGGAAAACTGCAAACAAGGTGGTTTAGCCCATATGAGATTCAGGAAGTACATAGCAATGGTACCCTCACCTTGACCACCATATATGGGTCTGATTCAAAATTTCAAGTTAACGGACATAGATTATGCCTCTATCACAACCCTCTCACAAAAGAATGTTTTTGTTAACAGGTACGAAACGATCGCACCATCCAAGTTGTGGTGCAACGTGGTGATAACCCCACAAACTCAAGTACATGAGATTTTTTCCAACATCACTTGTAAATAACGTATATAATTGTCTTTTCTTATTGTACGTTCTTCACATTTTCAATTTATTTTCCTTGTAAGATTGTGTTTTTATTGTTGTTCAATTTGGGGACATCTATTGTTCAATCTTTGAATGGCTGTTGTTCAGTCAAATTGAACATCCATCCATTTTTGTTTTTATTTTTGTTGTTAAATTAGTGGAAAAGTGTTGTTCAATCTTTTAGCAGTTGTTGTTCAGTTGAATTGAACATCCATTTTCTATTTTTTTATTTTTCCTTTTCAATTTGTGGAAAACTGTTATTCAATCTTTGAATGGCTGCTGCTCAATTGAACATGCATTTGCGGTGTTTTTATTTTTGATGTTCAATTCGTGGATAGATTTTTTTCATTCTTTGAATGGCTGTTGATTCAATAAAAATTGAACAACCATTTTCATGTTTTTAACTTTGTTGTTCAATTCGTGAACAACTGTTGTTCAACCTTTGAACAACTACTATCCTGTCAAATTGAACAACTGTTCGTTGATGTTTTCTTATTTTTTATATTCAATTCGAGAACAGTTGCTGTTCAATCTTTGAATGGTTGCGGTTCAATCAAATTGAATAGTCATTGCTGTGTTTTTTTATTTTTGTTGTTCAATTCAATAACAACTGCTGTTCAATATTTGAATGGCTGTGGTTGAACCAAATTGAACAACCATTTGTTTTGTTTTCTTTTTTTTTTGTTCAATTCATGGATAGTTATTGTTCAATCTCTGAATGATTGCTGCTCAGTTGAATTGAACAGCCATTTGTGGCCTTTTTTTTTTTTTTGTTCAATTCGTGGACAACTGTTATTCAGTCTTTGAATGACTGTTGATTTAACCACAATTGAACAGTCGTTTTCACGTTTTTAACTTTGTTGTTCAATTCTTGAACAACTGCTATTCAATCCTTGAATGATTGCTGTTCAATTGAACTGAACAGTTGTTCATTGTTGTGTTTTTATTTTTGTTGTTCAATTCAGGGATAGTTGTTGTTCCATCTTTGAACGACTGTTGTTCACTCGAATTGAACAACCATTTTTGTGCATTTTTTAATTGTGTCGAGCAATCCATGAACAATTGTTGCTCAATATTTGAATAGCTATTGTCTGACCAACTTAAAAATCCATTCTTTTTGTGTTTTTCTCAAATCAAGTAACCTTGAGTAGGGAATTGAAGTTGAAAGAGAGAGGGAAAATGGTAAAATTAGAAATATGATGGCCCTTTCGCACTATAATTCTTAAACAGGAAGCTGAGATTATGCACACATGAAATGAAAGGCTAAGTCACCCTCAGTTCAAATATGATATTATACAATGCATGACCTTATGATGATATATATTTCTACACTATTCGAGTAATATGTCCCTACAACATGAAGGAATGGAACAGGGGGTATTAATGGTATGGGAAATTTCTTTTTCCTCTTCTTTCACCATCCCTCACTCTCAAGGAGTTAATGAGCCTCCCTCTATGTATAAAAAACAATTATTATGTGTTCACGTAAATATGTAAGAGGATAGGGGGTCTCATTATGAGCCAACCTACAATGATCATAGGGATTTAACAAGTGACATACCCACAATGGCTACCACACCAGGGTAATGAACTTATCATCTCCTAGAAGGATAGGAGGTCTCATCATGAGCCGCCCTGATCAATCTGTTACAGTTATAGTGAATGGCATTGTGACTATCTGGTTACCATACCATCACAATGACCTCCTTATAGATCCATATGTTACAATTCAAAAGGAACTACTACACTTACATGTATATTTCATGAGAGGATATGGGGTCTCATCACAAGCTAACCTACCATGTTCATAAGAGTGTAGCAAGTGACATGCCCACTATGGCCACCACACCAGGGTAATGACCTTCTTAACTACTTGAAGGATAGGAGGTCTCATCGCGAGATGGCGTAATCACTTTGCTACAACTCTAGTGAGTGGCACCATCGTTATTTGAACAACTTACTAGCATGGTGATCTCTCCATAAAATTGGAAAAATAACTATTCTTACATAAGAATCCTGGCTCACTTTTCAAGTTAAAATAGAAACCCTGTCGAGGCTATGAACGCCTGTTGGCAACAATGGCTCTGCGTGTGGTATGAAAGTATGTTCCTTCAATAGCCAATTGCTTTCACACACACCTTGTCTTCCATTTTTCATCCACGAGCTATTACTCGAATTAGTAATAATTATGACCTGCCATAAGAATAACTAACAAAGACATGCTTACATATTTTGAACCTCAAGATGAAAACGCCAATCATTACTTGACTTAGTCTTGCTTCTGTAATAAATTTTCAGTTATACAAGGACATCATATCGAAATAATGGTTATGATATTTCCTCTTGCTTTCCTATCACTTCTGCACAAGATACAATTATGAGAACTTTTAAATCTGACCTTTATACTGCATATGTTAGTAATTACTCAACCGCCTGCTCCTTCACAGGAATATTACCATTACCAAATTATGACATTCCCCTATCTGCTTTCATGAGCGACCAAATCTCTCCTGTACTTGAGGGTGTGGGTGCCCTTTCTTTGAGGGAGGGGGTGTAATTGGTCTTAATTTAGCGAGCATGTGAAATCCCTGCAAAAATCTCGTTAGACGCATCGATAAGACCAAAGGAACATTACAATTAAGGCATGAATATTATTTGCGCAGAGCCACAATATCCTTTTCACTTGCATACAACATCCAGTCTAAACAACAAATCCAAGAAGAAATACAATCAGAGGAAAAGAGCATATCAGCTACGGGAGGAAATACCCTTCGAAGCGAGCGTGCAAAATTTCCAATTTCAGAGGTAGAGAGTGCCATCCTCCAACGAGCTGGATGGCTAAAATATGTACACTGACTACAGTGAGTCGACATGAGAATTGCGATCGATTTTCTGCAAAATCTGCAGGAAGGGAAAACTAGAGTCAAAGGTCGAATTATACCAGTTACAGAGGGAATTATCATGGAAGTTTATGGAATACCAGCACAAGGAGAAAGATGGGCAGAGAATCATATCCTCTTGATAGAAGTAGTAGAAACATACCAAGACCCAAAGGAACCATTGGAATGAAAAAATAGAGGGATTAACCCTACCTCTCTACACTAGCCATGGTAGGAGTTGGCGGCATTCATCCAAAAGCTTACTACATGCGAAGGACGTTGGGATGTGGTAAAACCTCGACAACTTAAAATTTTAGCTGCACTTAAACAAAGTATTTCAATTAATCTGACCGCCTTCTTTAATTCTGTATTGCATGATACTGTTGTTCAATTGAGGAAAGCCAAAAATCCCCAAGCAGTGGTTAGTCACCAGGGGTTAATAAAACTAATCATCATTCATGATCTAGATAGGTAGCAGATAACCTGGGATAATTTCATTAACCCTAAGGCACAAGAACTAGAAATAAACCTTGATGGAACCGAAATTGAGCCCCCAAGGGTAAATACACCAAGAAGGAAAAGGAATCGAACCTCAACTTTAGAACGAAGCAGGAAAAAATGGTCCAAGACACTCCAAGGAACCTCGAACCTCATGGATGAAGCAAGACCATCCCAAGCACCCTTGCAAGATTTCAAGAAAGAAATGGCTCGAGTCCTAGGACAAAAAAGGATAGACTATGAATCAAGAAACCCATTGGGAGTAGGGGAGAAAGAGGAACTTTTTGATAAATCTGCCACCCCCAACAACTCTCGTCACACTAACATCCTACTTGACCAAGAGGAACCATGAGATAATGAGGCTCTATCCCCTATTGATAATTATGAAGTGTATAGTGATGGGTAGACAGAGGGGAGAATGGAATCACAAGATCAACCAGGTGACACTGTCCTTGTGCAGCAAAGCAAACACATGGAGACATCCCCTTTCTCAGCAGGAGGTGGCATCGCTCCTCCTAGTTAAGAACCTCACATTCAAGTAAATTATGAAGACGTAATTAGAAAAACCATTTTAGACACCATCCCTGAAAAGGGGAATTCCGCTCCCCTACCACCTACTAAAATTAGGACAGGTGAAGATTCAGATGAAAGGAGAAGTGAGAAACTAAGAAGGACCTTCAAGAGATTAAAGAAATTGGTAAAATATCTGAGAAAACAACTGAAGAAATAAAGAAGGGCCCAGAAGTGAAATAAAGAAACCTCTATTGTAGGAACTCAAACAGAACTAGTAAATACTGTCAAAGGTGAAATGAAAATTGACTTAGCTAACACTGTGGAAACTGGAAGATAAACCAATTTGATAACTACTACAGAAGATGGGGTACAAACCAACTTAGCAGACACCACTGAGGCTGAAATGAAGACAGAACTAGGAAGCACCATCGAAGCCTCTACTCAAACTGAGCAAAATGTTATAGAAGAAAAGGGAACCCAGACAGAGGAAGCCCCTGCCTATGCCCATCTAGTAGGGAAAGCTGCCAACCATAAATTACATAATGAAATAGTGCAAGTGTGGCATGAGATAACACACTGTAGGAAGGAGGTGGTGCCATTATAATAATATCAGGCACTGCTAAAAAATTTCACTAACCTCTCCTCCGCAGAAGATGAAACATTTTCCTAGCTTAGAGGAGTACAGACAAAGGTTAAAATGGTACAAGAGCAGGTGGAGCAAGCTAAGAAGAAAATCTCTAAAATTTTTTCTCTATATAATGATGCGCTATCACTCAGAGCTCTGGCAACCAACTATGCTTTGTTCCTAATAGAATGTTATTTACTCTTGAAAGTTAAAGCTGTCAGGGGAGGAAAATCCACTACTTTTAGGACCATAGAAGAATTTTCTCATTGTTGTAATGATTAGGATGAGTAGGTCCAGCACCTCCTGTGTGAAATTTACATGCATAACTTCTTCTTAGAAGAGGACACAGACAACAACCCTAGCCCCTTTATAGGGGATGTGCATCTACAAGCCTTCCTTTCATTTGCTAAAAACCAAATCAGGTGGGCCAAAACCTATGACATCTTCCAAAAAAGAGAGCATAGCCTAGATTTATGGGTCAAGAGGGAGCCTAAAAAACCCCTGCAACTGATCATCCAACACAAAAGCTTCATGAGAAAGCAAGGTGTGAGGACTAGGTTGGGGTCCATCCATAAAAATATCATAGAAAATGCACGAGAATACTTTGGGGAAATTTGTGAAGAAGCCTTAGTAGCAGCTAAGAAAATATGGATGGCCTCTATGAACAATGTGAAGAATAGGGATCCATTCAGTTACAGGAATTTCAAGGATACTACCTCCAGATTCCTCTCATACAACAGCCTAGTCTACAGCATGGAGCCTACCTAGTTGGGTTGTAGATACAGAAGCCCTCTCCTCTGGTATCCTCCTGAGGATTATAATCACAATTATGAATTACCAGAAGGATCCACATGCACTGCCTTTGCACTCATGAAACGAAAACAAGGCTTCAAAGCATACAATGAAAAGGTTTAACTTGCTTACTCCTTAGCACAACTACATCTCAATCATCTGTTTGCATGAGGACATGCAATTAGGTTAGCAGGGGAGTATGTTTGACAAAAATTAAGGTATGTTCTTACCTTGTAATTACTTCAAATTATTTTACAATTTTGGGAGAATTCCTCTTCATATTAACAATAAAGAGAAAAAATATTATGAAAATGAAAACAATTAGACTAATGTTGAAAAGCATGTTTTTATAACAGAAAATTGACTTCTCTTATCACCGCATGTAGGAAGGCAGAGTGGTTGGACCAATAGGAAATAGAAGCTAACCGACGGACGCAAAGACATGAGATCTTGGTAACCCCTAGCGGCAGGTAGAAGGAAGACAGATGAATTCGAGTCCAAGAACTAAAACGAAAGCCACGCTCAGTGGGCTGTCGTTTGGGAAATACTTTCACATTTTTAAAATTTTCTTTAAAAGGGAAAATGATGGATTAGAAGAGGAGTCGAAAAAAGGATAATAAATTCATTCTGCAATTGACACATTAGAACCAACCTATCTAATTGTATTTTTGTAACATCACTGCATGTAATATAGAGCTTTGAACAATAATATTTTGAATTTTTTACTACGCTAGAGCTTCTGGTGGTCTGGGCCCAATCCCTAGAAGTTCCTCGCTAGTTTTCATACTTTGTGTAGTTGTAGAACCAATGCTTAAGTATCTGATGTAGTTGTAAGGTATATTTCCATTCAATAAAGCTACAGTTCTCTTTCTTCAAGATTGTTAGCAATCACATTCTTGAATTAGGATAATCGCAATCATATTTTCTGACTTATGCAACGTTTCATTATTAGTATATAGTTACAATTCTTTCAATACCAATGCATTTGAGTTACATATCGTAGAATAGGTTGATTTTGATGTTATCTTTCATTATGAATTGCATTCTTCTTTTAGCACAACGAAGCATTCAACTGTAGATCAATGTCGATTAATTACTGCATAAAGAGAATTGCATTGCAAAATTACTTAAATAATTGCTATACAATTCATTTAAATCGCTTTAGTTATACTGTTGTTCCATTACTGCTCAGTTATTTATACTATTGTTTCATTACTGATTTCTTATCTAGACTGCTAATTCAATTCAATTCCATTGATGTTCAGTTTATTTAGATTGCTGTTTAATTCAATTCAATTACTGCTTGATTTCTCTAGATTGTTGTTCAATTTAGTTAGACTGCTATTTAATTCAATTAGATAGCTTCTCAATCTTGCTACTCAACCTTAGGTTAAAAATCAATACAAGCCACCCCTCATTAGGATAAGTGAACTTAGGAAGTCAGCAAATTCTTCCTCATAAGTGACAAGGAGTAACTATTAGACGACCCGACTCACATATATTGTGCATACACTATTGAAATAAGAAGACTTACCCCGAGTTGATAATTAAATGAGAAAGCACTAGATTTTTTAATAATAAGCGACCTCTGTGATGCCCAATAGTTTTATTATTTGAAAAGTATTTTTTTGAAGAAATATGATTATTTCAAATTTCCATCCCCAGTTCCCACCGTTTACAATGAAAGATTATGATGTGTGGGCCATTAAGTTGGAGACTACATTGAAGGCTCATGATGTTTAGGATCATTTCCAGTTTAGGTTTTTAGAACCTAATACGAACCATAAAAACTAGCTCTCACTAATGTAGAAAGGGATCTATGGAATAAAGAAAAAAAGAAGAATGCACAAGTGTTGCAACTTATCTGGCAGGGATGACCAAGTAATTTTCGAGAATATTATGATCACGTCTTCAACAAAGATGATGTAGCCGTAACTATAGTTTACAGAAATATTCATGGACTTGTGGGTTAGGATCCACAAAACTGCCTTTATACGTAGCAGATACAAATAATAGAGTTAAATACATACATACACAAAGCGATCAAGCAAGTCTCTTTATAATATAATGCACATAACCAAAAATACATTACCTACATGCAGAACCTCCTTACCTGAGGGTCCCACCATAACTCCAACCAATCAACGGTGATCGCATTTCACGAAATATAACGTATAACTTAACACATTAAGTTTTATTTCCTGTGACTTGCGATGTTGCACTGTGCTACCACATGCTTTCTTCTTCGCATCACAAAACTCTTAACTTACTTTGTGACAACCCTTAGCACTAACCCCTAATATATGTGATTTTTGGTCACCACTTTCAATCTCCACTGTTGGCTTTTGCAGGATCTGATGGTCCACACAACTTCTTCTCCATGCCACTTCGCATCGCAAGTTAAAATATCTAACTTGCGAAATCTTAACCTTGTCTTCTATTCTCTGTAATGTGCGAAAACTTACAGTTGCAACGTGCTTCTATCACCATTGATTGTTTTCGTATCGATGGTCCTTGGCAAGCCTACAATTCTGATCTCTGCCAACTCATTGCATATTATACTGTCCGGTCCACGAAGTCATCGTGACTATCCATCTTTCATCTTCGGGTTTGCGATTTAATCATAGATGTCTGCTCAACCTTATTGGTTCTTCTTCGCTCTTTTTCCCACTCTAATATTCATCTTCAATCCTTAAACCTTTGACTATGTAACTCAATCCTCACAATCGATTCCTCCTTAGGAATTCTTCTGAGTATTTTGTTCTTTATTTGATCTTTCCTCTTCAGTTGTCGCCACTCTGCAATACTGTTTCCTCCACACTATTCCTCCGCTGTCCTTCCGAGTTTATTCAGAATTCTTCAACGGTATCTCTCCTGAGCTTTACTCAGCCTGTAGACACGTGGAACCCTCCTGAGCTTGTTCTTCATCTCTCATCCCTCGGTCTGTGACATAACTTTGTCTACACAAAGTTCATAGACACTTCATATGCTCGCTGGGTCTATATATTCATTAACAGAAACAATGTGCCTATATAATAACACATAAATGAAATACTTTATTTCGATAGGGAAATAAAATAAACAGGTTAAAATGGAGAGCTCGATCAAAGTTCAAAACACATGGAATTAATTTATAAATGAAAATACATAGAACCAGGCCCTGTGATGGCTAGTTTTTACATTTATTCCTACTCTCTGTTAAACCCTCTTTCACACCTATTTCCCTCCTGTTATATCTTTTTCTCTATGGATGACAGAACCCCACAATGGTGGATTTGGTTTTTGTTTAATGCCTTTCCCAAAATCCCCATATGGGTGAGAAACTGTTATTCAATTTCAGAATAGTTTATTCAACTAAATTCCTAACTAATCCTATTCTAACTATTCTTTTAAAATACAGATTACAATGGATATGTTAGCCCAAATTAACTTTAAACAAAATAATTTAAAACTAAAGTCTTCAAATTATTAAGTCTGCTAGTCCTCTTCATGGAAAATTTTAGGGGCTAATATTCGCAGGTGGGCTAATTTTCCATGATTTTTCCCAAAAAAAGGTTTGCCAATTTCCATTTTTTTTGTAAAAATGATTCGCCCAAATTTTACAATATAAAATTATTTTACCTTAAAAATAGCCAAAATTATATTGATACTACATATAAAATTATTATATATTTGTACAATTTTACAAACATATCAATAAAATTTTACAATTCACATATTAGGGACTAGTGAAATTCGGCAACATTTTAAACTTCAAGATAATTTTCCACCCTTAAAATTATCCCTGGTCCTCTTCCCAAGCCACAACATGTGACCAACTTGTCACATTGCTGACTCTACATTAATGCTCCTGCATCAGATTCTCGAGGTAAAATAATTCATGACCTCTTGTTCATGTGCCTTCACTTCTTGAATATTCCAGGATCCCAAACTCTATTTTGATGCTCTTCATAAGCTGCATTGTCTTCACCATTCTTTAGCTGCAACTCCAGGCTTGCATACTTTGTACTATAGTGCTCCACTACCTCTATCTTCATTTTTCTTCACTTTCCAAACAATTCAACACTAGATTGCTTTATTCATTTTGTTGTAACTCTTCTTAGGTATTTTCATTAGCTCCCATAGTTCATCTATGGTTTCTTACAATTCAATCTTATGCCGTAATCTAATCTTATTTCACGTCCTTTGAAAACACATTTTACTACACTCTGTCCCAGATATTTCTACAAATATGACTCTAGACATTGCTTCCACCCAAACTTCCGAAATATCTCTGAAGATATCTCCCTCTGCAACATCCCTCTTCATTTCCTTGTTTGCAAATTTACTGTCAAAAGGTAAATTTCCTTCTAGTTCTCTGACTACAGTAATATATTTATTCACTCTTTCCTATATACTAGTTAACACAATTAAGTTTTGGAAACTAGTATCTATCTCTATTTCAACTACAGTTTGAAACGGTTCCATATTTTCTTTTCGGCAATATCTTTCTCTTGCTCAAATGCATTCAACAAGAAGCTCATCCATTCACTAATTACTTGATTCCATTCAAGTACCTCTTTAGTATTCTACATTATAGTTTCAACATAACTCTTTTCCTCTTCCTTGACAACACTCCATTGTTGTCCTTTTGCTTCTTGACTAGTCCTAATAGTTAGTTCAATATTTTCCACTTCTAGGACTGAATTTCCTTTAGCTTGAGACATAATTTCCTCACTTTCATTTTTATAGATTTATTCTTCCTTGTTACTAATAAAACCTCTTTGTGACACTTCTTCATCATCTTTAACTAGAATAAAATTCTAATTCTCTATTTCTATGACAGTCCTAAATGTCCATCCAACAATCTTCCTTTGGCTATTTAAGCAAGCCAATTCCTCTTTGTCCTCATCAAGAACAAGTTTCATCTCATGAGGCATTACTAAGTCATCTACATTAAAGTTACTCCTTTCATTAAATAAGGAACTTATGAACTCCTTTTGCTGCAATAACTCAACTTGGTCTTCATCATACCTTGCTTGACAATTTTATTCTTCATTTTACTTTGCTAGATATACTTCATCTTTACTTGAGACAATTCGAAGAGATGGATTGTCCTCTACACAAACTACAAACACATTCAAATTGTCAGCATTAAACTCACAAGACCCAGTGGTCTTATTTTATTACTCAATCACCAAATATTTCTCTTGTTGTTATAAGTCTATTTCAGGACTCATAAATTATTCACAAGTATTCTTTTCAGCTTTGTCAAGCATAACATATGAATTCTTGATATCATATTTTCCCTCTTTTTGTTCTTGAGCATCATCATAATCCAAGTCCTCCTTGTTTTTAGCTTTCACAGTAGGTTGGAAATCATTAATTTCACTTAACTGTATATGTGCATGTACATGAGACTCAATTGTCTCATTTTATTCTTGAACAGAATTCAGATTCAGTCCTCCCCCTTCATCCTTTATGACAACATCAAAAAATTGTATTTCTTTATCAATTTCACCTGCAAACATATAATAATCATTTGTTTCAAAACCATAAGGATCCATAGCCTCTCTTGTTGTCTCAAATATCAGCTCTTTCCACTGGTTCCCATCCTTCCAAGGATCCATGAAACCAGCAGTTGGTCTCATTTCTTCATCTTCATTAATACTATCACCAAGAATAGACCCTTGCTTAGGTTCACATAAGTAAACGTCTTCCTCAACACACATCCTATGATGTAACTCAGCTCGTCTGAGTTCTTCTTCTAGCTGAATTCTTGTGTCAGATCTTAGCCTGCTCTATAACTGACTCTACTTGACTCTTTCTTCTACAGAACCCAATTGTACCTTTGGTGTTCCATATTCCCTTGTATGAGTTATCTCAACACTTCTAGCTTCACTTTTATCTCAATGAATTCTTTATCAATTTTATCTTTACTGGATCTTTCATAATCTCCCTTAGAACCTTCACTATGACTATCAGTAGCCATAGTCTTCTCTCCTTTATGAAATACTCTTTGTTCATCATGGACTACAAACAATCCATATATACAAGCCGACTCCACCAACCTGTCTGTAGATACCACACCAAGATTTTCCATTCTTAGTATTTTATTGGCTTCTCTACTGACTTCTTTATTTTGATTGTGACTCCTCCTTGAACCTTTTAGATAACCATCAGCGGTCATCTCTTCTGGGAACTCCATTTCTTCATCACATGTTATGATTACTGTATATTCATGTTTCCCTCCATCTTCCATTACAATTACTAATGGTTTTCCTTCATCCTTCATACTTGAAATTTCTTCAATAGACCTCCTGTTAGTATTATTATCATTTTCTTAAAAAAATAATCCATGTTCCAGTTCATATGCAAGAAATTTCTTTTCATACTCTATTGCTCTGAGTAATGCTTCATCTTCTTGAGCATTCAACCTATGCTCCCTCTTCATCTACAACCCATTCCATTTCAATTTCTTCCTCATAATCCATCCACACCTTAGGTCTTCATCACTCCTCTGTAGAAAATCCATCAATAGATCAAGATGGGTTCTCATCTCAACAATTTATCTCTTATATTTTTCATCGATCATCTGCTTCCACATGCCATTTGAATTGGCATCTTCCTTCTTCACATTATGGTTGCCTCGTAAACCTCTACTATGACATTCAATAGTAATTTTCTTAATTTCTTTCACCCTCTATGAGTTGCACTAGCCCTTGGAGAAACAGTTCCTCCTGCTACAACTTACCTCACCAAACTTCCTCTATTCTTGGTCTTTTTGAAAGTACTGGTCCTTAGTCTAGAAACCTCCTTGAGCACTCCTCTATGTTCCTTCTAGGCTCACCCTCAAAACTTATCTACACTTGAGAACACAATTGTCCTCTTATATTTCAACCTCAGCTGAAATACTAGGTTCCGACCACACTTCTTTTTCCTCCTAGAAACCCTTGTTAGCTTCCTTCATCACTGCCCTTAAAGGTTGTAATCTTCTTGTTGAGATGTTTTCACTCCTACTGCTACTTATTTTCTATGCTACTACTTTATCCATGTTGCTATAGCTCTTATAATTTTTCATAAGCCTTTAGTCCATAGTATTACCTCTTAAGATTCACTCGATTAGAATCAATGAGCAATCTTTCTCAAGTTTTCTTAGTTCAAATTCCTTCACACTGCCTCTCAGATCTTGTTGCTTTGATACTAATTGATGCCATTTCAACTATAGTTTACACAAATATTCATGGACCTGTGGGTTAGGACCCACAAAACTACCTTTATACGTAGCAGATACAAATAACAGAGTTAAATACATACATACGTGAAGCGATAAAAGAACACTCTTTATAATATAATGCACATAACGCAAAATCGTTACCTACACATGGAACCTCCTTACTGGAGGGTTCCACCGTAACTCTGAACAATCAACAGTGATCACATTTCACGAAATATAACATATAACTTAACACATTAAGTTTTATTTCCTGCGACTTGCAATGTTGCGCCATGCCTCAACGTGCCTTTCGCTTTGCATCGCAAAACTCTTAACTTACCTCATAGCGACCCTTAGTGCTAACCCCTAATATTTTCAATTTGCGGTCACCGCTTTTAGTCTCCGTCATTGGATTCTGCAATATTTTATAGTCCGTGCAACTTCTTCTCCATGCCACTTCGCATCGCAAGTTAAGACCTTTAAGTTACTAAATCTTAACCTTGTATTCTATTCTCTACGATGTGCGAAAACTTACAATTGCGACGCGTTTCTATCATCGTTGATAGTTTTCATATCGAAGGTCCTTGTCAAGCCTGCAAGTACGATCTCCGCCAACTCATTGCATATTATACTGTCTGGTTCGGGAAGTCATCCCGACCGTCCATATTTCATCTTCGGGTCTACGATTTAACTGCAATAGTCTGCTCAGCCTTCTTGGCTCTACTTTGCCTCTTTTTCCCGCTCTAATATTCGCCGTCAATCCTTAAAACTTTGACTCTGTAACTCAATTCTCGCCATCGATTCGTCAGGAATTCTTCTGAGTATTCTATTATTTATTTGATCTTTCCTCTTTAGTTTTTGCCACTATGCAATACATTTTCCTCCACAATAATCCTCCCCTATCCTTCTGAGTTTGTTCAAAATTATTCAATGCTATCTCTCCTGAGGTTTACTCAGCCTATAGATGCGTGGATCCCTCTTGAGATTTTTCTTCATCTCTCATCCCTCGGTCTCTTCCATAACTTTGTCTATGAAAATTTCATAGAAACTTCGTCTGCTCACTCAGTTTATATATTCATTAATAGAAACAATGTACCTATTTAATAACATATAAATGCAATACTTGATTTTAGAAGGGAAATAAAAAAAAGTAGGTTAAAATAGAGAGCTTGATCAAAATCCAAAACACTTGGAATTAATTTATAAATGAAAACACACATAACCAAGCCCTAGGATGGCTGGTTTTTACATTTATTCCTACTCTCCATTTAAAATTTTTTCACACCTATTTCCTTCTGGTTCTCTCTTTTTATCTATGGATGGCAGAGCCCCACAATGGTGGATTTGGTTTTTGTTTTATGCCTTTCCCAAAATCCCCATATGGTTGAGAAACTGTTATTCAATTTCAGAATAGTTTATTCAAATAAATTCCTAACTAATCCTAATCTAACTATTCTTTTAATGAATAGATTACAATGGCTATGTTAGCCCAAATTAACTTTAAACAAAATAATTTAAAACTAAAGTCTTCAAATTATTAGGACTGCTAGTCCTCTTCTCAAGCCACAACATGTGACCAGCTTGTCACATCACTGACTCTACCTTAATTCTCCTGCATCAAAAGACAAAATGGGAGACTTTGGAAACAAGCTATAAAGGTATGGCTAAAGTCAATATTGTTAAGTTGTAGAATACTAGGAGATATTTTGAAAGTATGCATGTGAAGGAGACAAATGACATCGATTCATTCATGAATCGGGTCATGACTGTCATAAATCAGTTAAAAATTTATGTTGAAGATACTAAATATCAAACAATGGTTGAAAAGGTCGTCATATATTTTTCTACTAAATTTAACGATGTGGTAGAAGCCATAAAAGAAACCAAATATTTGGAAACATTGGCAGTTGAGAAGTTGATGGGATCACTTCTATCCCATGAGGCAAGGATAGACAAAAATAAGGATTCCATTTTAGAATCTGCTTTAAAAATCCAGGTTTCTATTTCAAGAGACAGAGGTCAAGACAAAAGTTGATTGAGAGGGAGAGGACAAGGCAAAATATATGTTGGTCATAGAGATGGTCAAGAAGAGCATGGACATTAAAGTGGAAGTGAAAAAAAGGCTTTAAAAATAATCAAATAGTTGTAAAATCAAAGGTGAAATGTTATTGTTGCAATAAATTTGGTCATTATGCTCGTGATTGCAAGAATAGGGCAGCTAATCAAGGAAACCAAAGAGATAATGTCACTACAAAGAATACTAACTCCATGTTCGTATATTGTCATACCATGCATGAAACTTGTGATAATTTGTGGCTATTAGATAGTGGTTACAAATTTGGACCAATCTGTGAAGATAGAGGTGAATTTGGGACTAACAGGACTATGGATGTAGATGGAAGAGGAGTGTTCAACATTATGACCAAGAAGGGGGATTGAAAGACAATTTCAAAGGTATATTATGTCCCTGGTATCAAACATAGTTTGATACATGTTATTCAATTGATGTAGAGGGGATTAAAAATTATCTTTAAAGGACAAGAGTGTGTTATAAATGAAAATCCCCCAAGTAAGCAGATGATATCAAAGGTGCTGATGACAAGGAAAAAAATATTTCCTCAAATCATTAATTACAACGATGAAGCCAGTTCATTTATAGTTACATGTTCTAACGATTATTGGTTATGGCACTTTCAGTTTGGATGATTTCAATTTTCTGGTTTAATATTGTTGCAATAGAAACATATGGTTAGAGGGTTACCTCCCATCAAAGAACCTACTAGTACTTGTGAGTGTTTCATCTTGGGAAAGAAATGTCATGACATTTTTCCAAAGGGAGTTGCATACAAAGAAAAGCATCCACTTGATTTGGTGCATACAGACTTATGTTGACCTATGAGGACACAGTCGATTGGTGGACGTTATTACTTCCTCACTTTTATTAATGACTATAGCAAAAATACTTGGGTTTACTTATTGAAGCTAAAGTATGAAAATTTTTCAAAGTTCAAATAATTTAAAGCCTTAGCAGAGAACCAAAGTGATTGACACATCAAGGTATTGAGGTGAGATCATGGTGGAGAATATGATTCGAAGGCATTCCATGATTACTGCAAACAACATGGAATCAGAAGAAATTTTACAACCGAATACACACCATAGAAAAATGGTGTAGGAGAGAGAAAGAACATGACAATTATGAACATGTAAAGGAGCATCTTGAAAGGAAGAAACTTGTCTAATGAGTATTGGGAAGAAGAAGTTGCATGTGTTGTTATGTGATAAACACATCTCCTACAAAGAGTGTGATGAATAAAATACCAGAAGAAACATTTTTAGGTATGTCTTGTAGCGTATCTCATCTCAGAGTGTTTGGATTTGTAGCTTATGCATATGTGCCTAAGGAGTTAATAGGAAAATTGGATTATAAAAGTGAAAAATTCATATTTAATGGTTATATTGAGTAATCAAAAGCTTACAAACTATATAACCTTGTCACTAAGAAGACCATAATTAGTAGAGATGTTGTGTTCAAAGAACAAGAATAATGGAATGGGACTATAGAAAAAATAGATGATGCACAAGTGCCATTGATGGAAGAAGATGAAATAACATAAAAGGAGCAACAAGAATCACGAGAGAAGATACCAAACTGAGTTACGCTAAAAATGAATCCAAGGTTTTCTAAAAAACATGGATCTTCAAGCAGATCAATAGATCAAGATTCTCCCAACAATAAATCAGGTGATGAATTAAGAAATGGTAAGATAAATATGAGAAGTTTGAAATATATTTATGATGATTTGGATGTTAGTTAAATTTTTTCATTGTTTTCATTCCAACCTTATTCGTTTGAAGAAGCAATGAGAGATGAAAATTGAGTGCAAGCCATGAATGAAGAAATTGAAGCTATTAAAAATAATGATACATGGGATTTTGTTGATTTACCAAAGGATAAAAACCTCATTGGTGTAAAATTGGTGTACAAGAAAAAGTTGAATGACAAAGGTGAAATTAACATATTTAAATAAAGTCTTGTAGCAAAAGGATTCTCACAACAACCAAGAATATATTTTTGAGAAACATTTGCTCTGGTAGCAAAATTAGATACAGTAAAAGCAGTTCTAGACACAACAGGTTAGAACAAGTGGAAAGTATATCATATGGATGTGAAATTAACCTTTTTGAATGGAATTCTAGAAGAAAAAATCTATGTGCAACAACCTCCAGGTAATGAAGTTAAAGGTAAATAATATAAAGTTTCCAGGTTGAAGAAAGTGCTCTATGGACTCAAGAAAGCTCCTAGAGCTTGGTATAACATAATTAACAGTTACAAGATAAAGAATTGATTCTGTAGAAGAAATATTGAGTCTACCTTGTACACAAAGAAAAATGAGCATGGACAAATTTTGATTGTTTTCTTATATGTTGATCACGTGATTTTTACAAGTGATATTGAATTAAATGAATTTAAAGAATTCATGATGCAAGAATTTGAGATGAAAGATCTTGGTCTCATGAAATTTTTTCTTGGCATACAAGTTGAGAAATTTGAAAAATTAATTTTTATTTGTCAAAATAAATATGTTAGAGATTTACTGAAAATATTTCAGATGGAAAATTTTAAACCTGCCACTACACGAGTTACAACGGGTATGAAGTTAAGTAAGGATGATGAAGGATCATATGTCAATCCAACTCTATTCTAAAGTTTGGTTGGCAACCTCATGTGTCTCACAGTGACTAGATGTCTTTATTTCAATGTAGACTATTTCTAATCATATTTGATTGCTTTCACTGAATGCATTGATTTCAGTGTAGATGGTGATTTCTAATACTGTTTAATTGCTTGCACTAGATGTATTAATTTAAATGTTGATGTTGATTTCTAATTATATTTTATTTCTTGCACTATATGCATTGATATCAATGTAGATGATTCGTAATCCTATTTGATAGTTTTCACTAAATGCATTGATTTAAGTGTAGATGGTGATTTCTAATCCATTTTGATTTCTTGTGCTAGGATTAAGAGACAAATAAGGATAGATGGAGATTAGGGGGGAGAGAAGGAGAGAGAGATTTATATAGTAACAAAGTTGGAAGGTGAAAAGAGAGAGAGAGAGAGAGAGAGAGAGAGAGAGAGAGAGAGAGAGGTATGGAAAGAGATATTGAGATGGAGGGGGAGAGTGAGGGATGTAAGAAGAAAGACATAGAGAGAGAAAGGGGGGGGGAGAGAGAGAGAGAGAGAGAGAGAGAGAGAGAGGGACTGGTAAGTAAGATAGAGAGATAGGGAGGGAGGACAACAAGAGGGAAGAGTGATAGAAGTGGGGGAGGGAGAGTGAAGGGGAAGAGAGAGAGAGAGGAGGAGAGAGTGATAGATATATAGATTCGCATAAGAGAGTGTATGTTTTTGGGTTGGTATAGAGAGATATATGGAGATATAGATATATATGGAAGGTGAAGAGAAATAAGAGAGAGATGGAGACAGGGAGGGAGGGACGAAGATATTGATAGATATGGAGTGAGAGAGAATGTGTGTTTTGGGGGGTGAGATAAAGAGAAAAATAAGGAGAGATGGAGGGAGATATAGATATAGATGGAGGGGGGAGAGAGGGAATAATATTTCTTGCACTAGATGCAATGATTTCAATGCATCATGGTGATTTATAACCCTATTTGATTGCTTTCACTAGATGCATTTATTTTAGTGTAGATGTTGAATTCTAATGATAATTTATTACTTGCACTATATGCATTGATTTTAATTTATATGATTTCTAATCTTTTTTATTGCTTTCACTAAAAGAATTGGTTTCAATGTAGATGACAATTTCTAATCCTATTTGATTTATTTCACTTGATACATTAATTCAATGTAGATGGTGATTTATAATTATATTTTATTACTTGCACAAGATTCATTGATATGAATGTATATGATTTATAATCCTATTTTATTTCTTGCACTAGATGCATTTATTTCAGTGTAGATGGTGATTTGTAATCCTATTTGATTGCTTACACTAGATGCATTGATTTGAGTGTAGATGTTGGTTTCTAATCCTATTTCATTACTTGCACTCGATGCTTTGATTTGAGTGTAGGTGTTGATTTCTAATCCTATTTTATTATGTGCATTGATTTCAGTGTAGATGTTGTTTTATAATCTTATTTGATTTCTTGTGTTAGATGCATTGATTTTAGTGTATATGTTAATTTCTTATTCGATGTAATTTGATGTATGATGGTACATTAATTATTAATTCATTGGATTAATAGATGCATTGATTTTAGTGTAATCACAAAACATTATTGACAATGTACATTGATTTATTTGTTATAGTAATTAAACCTATTAATGTTGGAGAGAAAGAGAGACAAGGAATGATGTTTACTACAACAGCTCGAGCTAAATATTTAAATGGTTTATGATTTCAAATATAATTCTCATATAATAGATATGAAAAGATGACAAAACTAACAAGGATGAAAATATGATAAGTAGAAGAGAATAGCTTGAGATTGATCAAAATGAAGACTACTTGTAATTGACTACATTCTTATTATTCACATTTTCTATCATTCAACACTATTACATTGTGAGAAATATTTAACATATTTAAAATGGTTATATTAATATTATATGTTTTTACATATTATTGTTAAAATTAATGTATGTTCTATATATTTTCCTTTGCCACACACGACTAAAACCTGCCTAGATCCTCTTAACTCCGATCTCTCGAGTTGCAAACCTTTACTCAAGTTTTTCACTCAAAAACAAGTTTTTCACCTCGAGATATTTTATCCCTATTAGGACTTCATAAATCCGGAGTTAAGATGGATCTAGGCTGGTAGTTAATAAAAATTACCATTTCAAAATTATAAATTAAATTAAAAACCGTGTTATAAAAAACGTTACTACCAGAACCTTTTTTCCATATCCTTGTTAAGTTGAAAAGGGTTGTTACCACATGAAATTTTCTCCTTAACCTTAGTTTTCTTGGGCTTTCATGGGGAATTTTGTAATGACTAAATCCATTATGGATTGAGAAAACTACATACATTTATATTTAAATTGTTTTAATAATTTTTTCACACCTTCTTAGAAAAGGTTTTAGACAATATATGGTAAAATTAATTTTAACTCGTACAATTCAAGAGATAAACATGTATTTCCATTTAAGTTGTCCAACTTCCATGATAACATTGAAAAAATTACCAATACAGTAGTCTTTTCTAATCTTGCTCACAAAATTTTAGTTTATCTCTTTACATTCATATCTTTGTTTTTTTTTTGCATTAGTATTATTTTATTTTCCAGTACAAAGAATGATTTTCCATTTCACACAAATATTACCACTCAAAACTACGGTGGGTTATTGGAATCAATGAAAATTTTTAGCAGCTATATATTAACTTAAAAAGAGGAATATAAGAAATTCACAAGGTAAGTTTAGTCTCACGAGTTTTAAGTGGTGAGGTCTAATTTTTATGGGAGAAATTGAAAATAGACACTATTATTTCCAAGAGTGTACATGCTCAACCAAACCTCCCAAAATTATAGTAATAACATTCCACTAAACACCCTAACCTATAACCTAAAAACTTCACAACTAACTAAGAAGAGATCATATAACGAAGTGGTTACTTCTATTATATCCACAGTTGGAGTTAAATAATAACACTTAAAAAGTGAATATGCGAGAAATCACGTCACAAATTGATTACGTTTGTTACATCTGCATGATAAAATGTGATGTTTGAATTAAATAAATAAAAGACCCACTGGTCATCTCTATGAAAGAGAGCGTGATCCAGGAGCGTTTGGCTCTGCAGAACACTCTACATTCTCAATACAACTCAAGTATTATATAGAATAAATGGTTTTAGGGAAGTTAGAACTGTACCCTAAGAAATAGAGTCTAATTCCTATCCTAAGGTCTCGTCAACCAAATCACACTAATATAGGATTCTCCATTATCTTCGACCCTCCCCCTTAATGGAGAAGGGGTTCAGAAATACGCCTAACATCTCCCTAAACATTTGAAAATTAAATTTTCCAAGAGGCTTAGTGAAAATATCTGCAACATTATCACAAGTTTTACAATATGCAAGATGGATTTCTTTAGATTGAACTTTATCCCTGAAAAAGTGGAATTGTGTATCAATGTGTTTAGTGTTTTTGTGAAATACCAGATTATTAGCAAGTTTTATTGAGCTATGGTTTTCACATCTGATTGTTGTTTCATATTTATGTTCTTCCCCAACATCCCGGAGAAGTCTCCACAACCAAACTGCCTCACATGTTGCTGTGCACATAACTTGATACTTTTCTTCCGTTAAAGACAAGGAAATTGTGTTATGTTTATCACTGCTCCATGTAATCACCCCAGATCCAATGTTGAATGCATAACCTGTTATGGATCTTCGGTTGTCTACATTTCCATCCCAGTCGAAATCTATAAATCCTATCAATCTAACATTAGAATAATAAGTATAAATAATACCATAATCTACAGTTCCTTGTAGATACCTTAAAACACCTTTTGCTGCATTCCAATGACTCTCATGTGGCTTGGACATGTATTTAATTAGTACACTAACTGCATAAGCCAAATCTGGTCTTGTAGTGGTTAGGTAGATTAGACTCCCAACCAATTGTCGATAAAGTGTCGCATCTTCCTCTTTAGAGCCATCCACACTCTGAAGTTTAATGTTCTGATGTAATGGTACTACTGCATCCTTGCACTGATCCATCATGAATATTTCCAGTAGAACCCTGACATACTTATCTTGGGACATAAAATTTTGTCCTGAATCTCTCCAGATCTCAAGAACCAGACAGTATCTTAGTTCACCAAGGTCTTTCATTTCAAATATTTGTGACATTTTCAGCTTAAATTCTTTGATCAAATCAATAGAATCACCTGTAAGAATTAGATCATATACACACATAGAAATAAACACTATGCACCCCTTTTCATATTTCACAGTATAAATATTACGGTCATTTTTACTTCTGTTGTAACTAAATTGCAGAAAAAATGAGTCAATATTTTCATACCATTACCTCGGTGCTTATTTTAGTCCATATAGAGCTTTCTTTAATCTACAGACTTAATGTTCTTGCCCTTTTTGGACAAACCCCTCAGGTTTCTCTAAATAAACCTCCTCTTTTGATTCCCCATTTAAAAATGAATATTTTACATCTAGTTGGTGAATAATCCAATGTTTCTTAGTAGCTAAAGCAATCATCATTCTTATAGTGTTTAATTTAGCTATAGGGGCAAAGGTTTCCTCATAGTCAATACCTTCTTTTTGTGAATACCCTTTTGCTACCAATCTAGCTTTTAATTTATCTATGGTTCCATCTACATTAATCTTGGGTTTATACAACCATTTACATCCTATGGTTTTCTTCCCTTCAGGTAGTTCAACTAGCTCCCAAGTGTTATTTTTTAGAATAGATTCATATTCCTATTCCATAGTTGTTTTCCATTCACTACATTGATTTTCTTCTCTATAACTAGAAGGTTCAACAACATTCATCATACTAGCTATGAAGGAATTCTCCCTATATCTAGCAGGCAATTGAATCTTCCTACCTGATCTTCTGAATGTTGGTGTAGCTTCCAACCCGTTCTGAATTTCCTTTGAAGGACTCGGCTTGATTGTTGTATCTGGACTTTCTGCTTCTGCCTTTTTCTGCTCCTCATGGCTATTACTTGTTTCTTCACTTCCTTCCAACCAAGAATGAAATATACCATTCCTCATTTCATTTATCAGATTCATCAGAAACTTGCTTATGGAACATGACATCTCTACTGACAAAGATTTTGTGAGAAGAGGGATTAAATAATATATAAGATTTAAATTGTGAACAATACCCTACAAAGGTACATCTGATGGCTTTTTAATCTAGTTTTCTTCTGTTTTCCTTTGGAATTTTGGAAAATGATTTAGACCCAAATACTCTTATATGTTTTATTGTAGGCTTAATTCGATATAATGCTTCAAAAGGAGTTTTAAACTCGATACTTTTTCTAGGACTCCTATTTTTCAAATAAACTACAGTATTCAATGCTTCAGCCCAAAAACCATTTGAAAGATCCTTACATTTCAACATGCTCCTAGCACACTTGACCAATGTTCTATTCTTTCTTTCTGCTACTCTGTTCTGCTGAGAAGTATGGGGTACTGTTAATTGTTGTAATATTCCATGGTTTTTATAGTAATTGGTAAGTTCCTCCTTCCTGTATTCTCCCCCTTGATCGGAGAGAAGAATTTTTATGTGCTTCCCTATTTTCTTTTCAATCATATATTTGAACCACTTAAAGTATTCAAATGTGTGACTTTTTTTTCTCATAAAATATACCAAAGAAAACTTTGTGCAGACATCATCAAACAATAGAAAATACAACACACCTCTTAATGACTTTGTTTGCATGGGTCCACATACGTCAGTGTGCACTAATTCAAGTATGTCTCTCTTTTTCTTTTCTATTCGAACATAGAATTCGTATCTATGCATATTTCCTAATGCACAAGCATCACAATCAATTTCCACTTGTTTTAATGTAGGAAGATCTCTTACCCTTTCCTTTTTCTGAGGTAACAAAAAATCGTTGTAGTTGATATGACGAAGTCTCTAGTGCCATAGCTCTTCCGTAATCAAACTTGATGCTATCAATGCTCGATTTGATGTTGTCATCACATCCAATTTGTACAGACCTCCTATTTGAATTCCTGAAGAAATAGTCTTCATGTCATCAAACAAATCTTTAATATAACAGTTAGATTTAACAAATTCTACCTTGAGATCCTGAACTATAATCATGGATACAGAAATCAGATTCTTTGTCACTCCAGGTACATACATTACATTATGAATATATCTGACATTACCATCAGGGAAAATCATAGAAATTTTCCCGCACTCTTTGATTTGATGACTTATATCATCACCAAGGTAGATTTGTGCTCCGTTGTTGTTTTATTTAAACTCTTTGAAATATTTTTTGTTTCCCGTCATATGTGTGGATGCTCCTGAATCCACATACCATATGTTTTCTTCAAAATTTTCATCAAATTATGCCATGAACAATCTGAAGTTCTGAACATGGTCATCATCTGCGAAATGACCTGCATGTCTTTCGTGCCTCTGCTGTTCTTCATGAAATTTATTCTTCCTGCACTCCTTAGCCAGATGACCGAGTTTTATGAAATAATTTTTTTTTATTACATATTTGTTTCTATTCAGACACATACCTTGAGCTTGATTCGGTCTTTTCTGTGGATTTCCTTCATTTTGCTGTGAAGGATTTCCTTTTTCTTTGAAGAATTTATTCTTCGCCATTAACGCAAGATCTGCACTATAGGGTTTTAGAGTCAATTTTATTTCTTCTTCTTGCATTAATATTCCTGTCAATTCTTCAAATTTCAAGATTTTATCTCTCGCACTTATCCCAGTGATAAAAATTTGGTAATCATCAGTCATACCATTCATGGTAATCGTGACCAAATCTGAATTTGCTACAATTTCATTGATATCTACCAATTTGTTCTTCATATACTTGATCCACAATATGAAAGAAGCAATTGTTTCATTCTCCTCCATCTTTATGGATAGAATCTTTCTCTTCAAAAAGAGAACACGATTTGTATTCCAAATCTCATACAAATCCTTCAATATTGTCTAGATTTCGCTTGCTTATTTGCATTCCCTAATATACAGTATGATGCAGCCTTTCACTGACATATTGAGCAACATATTTTCTTTTACCTCTCTCTTTTTCCAGTCTTGAGTCGTTGGGGCTCCCGTTGTTGGCTTCAGCTCATCACCATTTGCAATCATCCAAGCACTCTGTGCTTCTAACATAGTCTGCATCTTGAATTTCCAATTTGAGTAATTGGAGCCATCAAGTTTGTTACTCTCATTCAACTATGCTTCGATTATTTGATTATTCATCTTGATGATTAAAAAAAAAAAATTTGACAGGAGAAAAAAATGATAGAACTACCCCAAATATTTACTGAAAGAAATGTTATGATACAGATCTACCTGATATGCGATCAATTCAATAGGTTGTTTTTCACACTGTGTGACAGGCTTCCGAATACCTTGAACCAACAAGATCTGCTTCAGATCTCTTCTTTCATCGGTGAGATTTCACCAGATCCCTTCATCAACGACCTTTCACTAGATTTCTTCCTTCATTAGTGATGTCCACTCGCTCAGATCTACTTCAGATCTCCTTAGTGCACTTAGTGACCCAATTACCACGAAAATCGCGCCAGAAACAAATTTTTGTAAGTACTCCTCTAATAGACACCTATTTTCTGCTTAGTTCCGCATCATCAACACGACTGCTACTCTAATATACGTGACGATCGGTGCAACTATTATGCCAAAACCTATGCTGATCCGCTTAAATCCTGAGAAAAAAAATTCCACTCAGTCGTTAGGGATTCTCCTCTACCACCTAGATACTTGCAAGGATCACAACACTCAGACTATGATTTGACCCTGAAGCTCTGATACCATGATAAAATGTGATGCTTGAATTAAATAAATAAAAAACCCACTCGTCAGCTCTACGAAAGAGAGTCTGATCCAAGAGAGTTTGGCTCTGCATAACACTCTACATTATCAATACAACTCAAGAATTATATAGCATATATGTTTTTAGGGAATTTATAACCATACCCTACGAAATAAAAACTAATTCCTATGCTAAAGCCTCGTGAACCAACTCATACTAATACAGGATTCTCTATTATCTTCAACACTTCACATGAACATTCCCATAACAAGATTCTAAGATGTTTTCTAGTTTGTCTTCGTTTTCTTGCATTGCTTGAATTCTCTGTATATCATCACATCGAATAGTGGGGTATGTGTTTCATCAATCAACTGATTGAGTGGGACAACCACCAAATAATGAGGAGGATTGCAGAACATGGGCCATGACATTCTCACTTTTTCTTTGCTCACAAGCATCCTTTGCAATACGCTCTTGTAGCTACAATTTTTTAATGTCTCCCCAAAAAAAGAATACACACTACTTTAATATAATTATTTCAAGTAAACGTAAATTTTGAAGGAAGAATTTTTTAAAAAATCAACTGTTTATCTATTATGATAAAATATTTTAAACAAACTACTTACCTGCAGATGGTCACCAATGTGTATGATAAGTGCGTTGGAAAAGTGCTTCGCAGTAGCCCACTCGTTGTTCCTCAATTTATGAAGCCCCGACACATTGTTGGGCTTCAACATGTCCGTATGAGGGAGCAGTCCGAACACCATATCTGGTTGAGGGAAAGGTGGGTAATAGTTTATCTCCAACTCCATTTCTAAATTGTCGTTGTGGATTATTCCAACCCAAGATATATTGAAAAGGCTCACAACAACTTATCTACCACTCCCAACACTTGTCTTCCATATTCCTCAGTCACCTCTCTACACTTCAACATGAAATATGTTATATATAGAGAGAGAGATGATAAAAAAAAAATGTGGAATTAAATGGTACATAGGGAATCATACCTATAAAAGGGTGCTTGTGCCATTTATTAAAATCTATGAGTGAGGGAGGCCACACCATATGAAAATATAAATCAGACCAACCTTGCCGCCCATCACTAGTGCATTTAAAATTTGTGCCATAACCCTCAAATCAGTCATTTATAACTCCTTGAAGATTTGTGTACGCTTCCTTTTCTTGTAGGGGAGATCGAAGAACTGTTGTTAGGAGGATAAATCGTTCTTGTAGACAAGAAATATCTCCCTAGTATCACAAGGATAACTAGAAACAAACAAGACAAAAGTAAACTACTTTCTCTAGACTATATATGATTTAGAATTTTCTATGATAAAGGAAGAACCTACCTACGGTCCAATGCTAGTTGAAATCATTTTTCGTGTCGCTCCAAGAAATCACCTCTTAAGATCTACAAACAAATACATGAAAGAGAATCAAAAGCACTTGCAACATATACTGATTCAAAAATCACAAATATATCTTAATAATCAAGGAGTTTAAGAAATAAGTCATTTAAGTAGACATACAAACAAATTATTGAGAAAAGAGGATCCAATTGTATTATGTTTAAATAAAATAAGGAGTCTTATAATCACGTTCACCTTGATGTCGTACAGATCCTTCCAGGGTCTGAAATAAGTGTTTTCCTTTGGTCTGACAAGCCCGTCCACTCTTTGAACCAGCATAACTATGAGTATGTAATCGTTCTCGCGGCTAGAAAAATGTATATGTATCTCCAACAATTCCCTTCTCTATCGTAGCTACTAAGTACAAATCAAGTACTGAGTGTATAAAAAATGTATAGAGAAGTTTTACATATGTGAGCATGTACCCTTGAGACTGAGCCAAAGCTTCAATTTATAGGAGAAGGAAAGTGGTTACAGCTCCAAAATGGAAGGGATAGAGTCCCCTTATCAAGGGATTAAGTTCCAAAATCCAAGGAATATGCTCCTTTAATGAAGGAATTAATGTTCATGATAATGGAGGGAGTAATGCTTTGACTGGATAACGCCTTCTGGAAGCTTCCATATGGGAGAATATTCGACCAGCTGGGCTTCTAGAATTTAATTTCGCCTTTAATTTACCTTTTACAGGGGTCTACACTTTTAATGCAGAAAACCTGCGGTTGGCTCCGCAATTTTCAAATCCAAGGAGTGCGGTGCTAAAGGTAAAGCTAAGGAAAAGTGCGGTACAAGTATTTTTATGATTTTTACAAGATTTTCTCCAAATTCAAGACTTGATTTAGGAACTTTAGGTTTTTAGACTTCTAAGGGAACATAATATAGGTATTGATGACCCTATATTGACAGTAAAATGTCATGGTGAGAAAATAATGTGTAACAGATTGCTTCCTAAAGTGTGAATTTTGAGATAATTTGAAGAGTGAAGTGCTTTATCATTCCAAGGATTGGCTTGTGGACGCACTGATTGGAACCTGTAAAAACATTCAATGAAAACAAATATATATATATATATATATATATATATATATATATATATATATATATATATACACACACATCATCGCTGAGGTAGGAATTCCCATACTCAAAGCAAAACTAAATAAATCAAAACTTAACTAAAATTTTTTGATATAGAAATGATTTTAATATTACATCAATAGTAGACAAAGTATGGACATAGCTATCTGTTATGAATAGTCTACTACATAATGAATAATAAAACTCCTTGCAGCCTAGATGGTGGAAACTAGATCTAGGGTCTTGATTTCCGCTACACGAACTAGTACAATTATATCCATGTGATTGATTGTGTCGAAGTTGAACATGGTAGAAACCACTTGATTACCAGTCAATGATGTGAACTGTTAACAAGTGTGAGAGAAACCACTAATAATGAAAATGGCTCTCAAAGTAATCAATACAATCCATGAAGCATCAATAAATGATTTGAAGTCGAACACTTCATAGAATCATCCGATCCGAGGTCAATGATGTAACCTTTCGTCAAAGGCGAGAAATCTACCATTAAGGCATGCGGATTGCAAGGTACAAATAGGATTCTAGATCATCTTTCTAAATAATGAGTTGTCGTCGATAGAAAGTGACCCGTCATAGGAAAGCCTATGACACGAAACCATTAGATCAAGTTTTGTTGGAATATTTTGCAAGGACTGACTCAGGGATGGTCAACGCGAATGGAGACATATGTTTGTAGATGAATGGTTTATTTTGAACTCTCCTCTTGAACACATAACGACACTACAGATGGTTTAGAAACAATTGACTTAAAGCTAATACCCAGAAAATGGCTAAATACTTTCAAT
Organism: Pinus albicaulis; assembly: GCA_034641835.2. NCBI lineage: Eukaryota > Viridiplantae > Streptophyta > Pinopsida > Pinales > Pinaceae > Pinus > Pinus albicaulis. The sequence continues at coordinate 387,102,502 of CM076577.1, forward strand.
GTGGTTTGATTAACTAATAGGAAAAGTATTTTCCCAACCCAGGTATAAGTGTGACAAAAAATGTCGTCTTCAAGAGTGGTATGCTGCTTTTAATCAAAGTATGACAATTGGATCCATTTTCTCTCTTTTCCCCCACCATTTCTGGCAAGTACCTCTTTATTTTTTACAATATTGAGGAGGATAACATTTTCTTGTTATATAATCTCATCCTTCAGATGAGTCCTACTTAGTTTAAAATTGAACCCTAAGAAGGAGTGGTTCGTTCCTGTTTATAATTTACAGGTCCATTACTGTTAAATTTTAACGAGTCTAGTATAGGATAAACTCAGTGTTTTTCAGTTTTAGGGATTCAAAAAAACTTAAGAAAACTCCATGGGTGTAATTTTTCATAAATTTAGTCTCTCAAGCCTAGAAAAGGATAAAATAATACAAGAGAGAACTCTATTGGTGATGATTAGTCAACGTATACCTTTTTCGTAAATAGTCCATTTCAGTCCGGAAAAGGGGTAAAATTATACTGAAAGGACGATTGTTCATTTCCTTTAACGAGTTCGAATAGTCAAGTACTCGACATTATTTTCATGTTTAAAGAGTCTGAAAAGGGCCTAAAAGATAACTCCAAGATTTCGCTTTTTCATAAGTTTTAACGAGTTCGAAAAGGGATAAAAATGTACTCGTGGTTTTCTCTTTTTTGTAAGTTTTAACGAGTTCAGAAAAGGGATAAAAATGTACTTCTAGGTTTCACTTTTCCATAATTTTTACCGAGTTCGAAAAAGTGATAAAAATTATACTCCTTTGTCAAAATGATCATTTTACCCAAAAAATCCCGTATTCTGCACAAAAACTAAAAAATTAAACATATCTGTTTATGATTAATAAAAATAATTCAGAAAACAACTTTTTAAAGTGGAAAATAAACAAAATTATATTTCATTTATTCAAAAAAATCTTATCAAAAGGAATTTTTCTAAATCATTTTTACCATTTGATTCCAGAGTGAAAGTTGAGAGATTTTGGTGAAAAACGTTCCATAGGAGATTACGGAAAATTCAACCGTCGGAATCGAAAATCGTCAACTCCAGGTAATCCACTTCATCCTCACCTTCATTTTTTTCTGTTAAATTTCTTAGTTTAGGTTTTAAATTTATTTTTTAGGGTGAAAATATGTTCAAAATTTCGCTCACGGGGGTTCGCAGGTAATACACATGACACCTGGGGACCCCAAAAAAAATTTAAACAAAAAATTGTCGTGGTCCCGCACTTTCTATAGAGGATGCATGCGGATCTACACACTTTCTCTGTGGAAAAGGTGTGGAGGCACTCTGAAGAAAATAAATTGATAGATTCTCCCAAAATCAGCCAAATTTTTTCAGTCAAATTGTTTCTAATCTTCTAATTACCCATTGCAGAATATCTACAATGTTGGAGTGGAGGGAACGTCAACATGAAGAGGTTGATGAGGGCGCAATGGTACATGCACCCACATTGCGTGTGTTGAGGGAATGTGGTTTATATAAATTCTGGGCTATTCAAGGTATGAGGGCCCAAGTAGAATTGCTCACATGGCTAGTAAACAAATGGGATGTTCAGGAGCAGCGCTTTATAATTGGGGATCACCAGCTCAAAATCGAGCTGGAAGATACATATTTTATTACTGGTTTATCAAAGATAGGTGAACCAATATATTTATTTTGGGCTAGGGCAGGTGGCTAATCTGTCACTAGCCTTCAGCAAGAATTCTGCAATGAAGAAGTTGATCCCAAAGATAAATGCATTGATATTAAAACAATCACCCTTCCTGAACTGAAAGTAGTTTCATTTACTGTAACTAGACTGTGTGGGAACATAGCTCCACATGTTTATACTAGATCTCAAATGCAGACTGTTGTTGATTACTTCAGAGGCACCATTTTCAATTGGTGTGAGGTAGTATTGGCCAATGTAAAAGGCCAATTGACCTGGGAAAACAACTCAAAGTTGAAAATTTTTGGGTATGGAGCTATTGTTGTCACATTTTCCCTAGAGAGAATTCCTTCGCTTGCACCACAGATTATCTCAGTTGATCATGGTAGAGTCAAGGAGCCTCAGATGGTCTGATGGGTTGCACTGATGGCCTGTCATAGTGATGGAGGTGAGATTTTTTGTTTCACTCTAGCTTATTTCCATTGGTTGGAGAAGAAAATATTTGCCATAGAAGATTTCCCATATGCTGGGATAGACTTCTGTGGTGATCGAGAGATGTCTCTTCCTTTGGGAGCACAGTGGAATGACTCAGGTAAGAATCATTTTGATATGTTCTAAATTCTAATTTTATTTTATTTTTGTTTAAATCGTCCAATACTGATGACAAAAATTTTTAAAATGCAGATGTTGGTCCACTTAGGCCAGCCACACTCTGTCGCTTCAACATGAAGCAAAGAGAGCCCATTCCAACACCACAAGATCAGGTAGCTGAGATTATTACTTACCTAGGACACAACCTAGAACGATTGACCTTGGATATCCCAGAGACTTCGATAAATTATATGCCTCTCCGTCTTCAGAGACATGTTATTGGGGTTCCTGGTCAGTTCAGGAGATTCTTGAATAAAGTAGCGCGGGCTGTCGTGTACTATCATGATCATAACCATAGATAGTGGATGATTATGGAGACTATGACATTTTTTTTTCGTATCACTATTTTTGCCAATTATAAGGTGTTTTAAACCTATAATCAAGGAAGATGTAATATTTTTTGAAAACATTACTCTATTCTATGATATTACTACTATTTCCAGCTATCTGTTCAACATGATTATCGAATGTTTATTTGATTTACTACTTTAATGTTGCAAATGTCTCTTTATAACACTACTAGCTAATGCATTAGCCAATGTGTTTAAATTTCTCGGAATGTGCTGATATTAAATATAATCAAAATCTCATTCCAAGAGATGTACCTTCAAAAATAACCTCAGTAATATTGGATTTTTAATTGTGTATACTCGATTTAAATGTAATACAACGAGTTAAGAATCTAAACTAATGATCAAACGTCGAATTCCAAATGAAATGGATTCAGATAATAACTCAATCACTGCGCTGTATTCTGCAATATTATTCATTGTTTTACTGAGGCTTACCCCATGCATAGATATTAAGTCATCAGTGGGTGAATAAATAACCCAGGTTGTGGAAGAAATGTTCCATGTACTACAACAAGCACCATCAGCAAAACCAATATATGTTTGAAGGGATGTCGACATCTGCAATATCAAGAGTAATCCAAATAAGCAGAGATAGTAGTAAAAACAAACTTAACCTAGGCACACTCTTCTAATCTAAGGCACACTAGCTACGAAGAGAACTAAAAAAAAAAAAAGATCTCCGCACAAGATTTAAGCATAATATCTCTTTAGATAAAGCCCATTTCTAGGTTTTTCTAAATAGATCCCGTCATAATAAATCAATTCATAGGACCCTTTTGCAAACACTAGCTTGAAAATATAAGGACCATGCCACATGGGTTTGAATTTTCTAGCTCCTAGCTTATCATTAGCTTGGTCATATACCAATACTAGGTCACCCTCTGAAAAGACACGAAGTGTAACACTTTTATCGTACTGAGCTTTAACGTGTTTTTTGTGAGCTTCCACTGCCAATGTAGCCATGCGTCGAGTTTCATATAATTGAGCTAAGTAAAAACAATGTTTTTCCTCCTTAGAGGTAACTAGTACTAATTCTATGGCTAACTGTAGTGCTAACATCTCGCATTCAATTGGTAACACAGCTTCTAAACCATAAACTAGCTGAAAAGGGGTGAAACCTATTGCAGTTTTTGCTGAGGTTTGGTATGCCCAAAGTGCTAAGAAAATCATAGTATGCCAATTTGATTTATGAATGTCGATTATCCTTTTAATCGTAATGGTTAAAACTTTATTTACAACTTCAACCTGACCATTAGCCTATGGGTAATACGATGTAGAACTATCATGGCGTAGGCTAAGATGGTTAGAAATTTCGGTCATCATAATGTTTCAAAAATTCTTCCCATGATCAGTAATGATAGCTTGCGGTACACCAAATCTAGCAATCACCTGATTGAATGCAAAAGTGGCTGCAGTTTTGCCATCTTCCATAAATGTAGGCATCGCCTTGGCCCATCTAGTAAAATAATCTACTGCGAGAATAATATACCCATGCTCCCCGACTGAGTGAGGGTTACATGTAATGCAGCCAATGCCCAATTTTGCAAAAGGATCGTCAACAATTATTGGGTGAAGAGGAGCTGGTGGTGCACGCATTTTATGATCAAATATCTGACAATTGTGGCATTTTTGGACTGCTAGAATGCAATATTTAAATAATGAAGGCCAAAAATAACCAGCACGAAATATATTTTGGGTTGTGGCATACCCAAACATATGACCGCCACATGCTCCAGAATGACAGTCATTAAAAACTTTTTTGGCTTCTTTGTCAGTTAAACATCGTCGAAATACAAAATTTGCACCATGATCATAAAGTGTGTCTCCAACAATATTGTATTGTTGAGACTGTTAATGGATCTTTCATCATTGTGAACGTGAAAGCTCAGTCCGAAAAGTTTGGGTGTGGAGATAAATGATTATATCTCCATACCAAGGATGTAAAGTACTGATAAGAAACAAAGATTCATCAGCGAGTGGATGTTCTACCGCAATTTTTGTCTCATTATGTGCAAATTCACACATTAGTTCGGCGAACACTAGTTATTTCTTTGAATTAGATTTTTCAGATTCTAAATCGAACTATTGAAGGATTACTATCCATTTAGAGTACTTCACCCCTAGTAGTTTTTTGGTCAAAATATACATCATAGGGTTACAATCAACAATCACTATTGTTTTTCGTAACAAAATGTAATGATGAAATTTTTGGACAACTTGGACTACTTCCAAGGCCAATTTCTCGACATGTGAGTATTTGATTCCAGTCGGATGTAAATTTCGATTGAGATAGTAAATCACATGTTCGTTTTGAAATTCATCTTTCTAAACTAAAACCATTCCGATCGTGGAATTAGAGGCTACTAAGTATAAAATGTAATCTTAGTTGTAATTGGGTGGATGCAATAATAGTGCATGGGTCAACGTGTGTTTTAGAGCATCAAAAGATATATCAGCGACCTCATCCCAAATGAAAGGAATATCCTATTTCAACAACCTAGTGAAACATTTGGTCAAATGAGCATAGTTAGGAATGAATCTACATAGAAAGCTTTCTTTCCCTTGCAAACTTCGGAGTTGGCAGAGTGTGGAAGGAGGAGGTAAACTGATGATTGCCTCAACCTTCGACGGGTCGACACGAATGTGTGATTTCGAAACAATAAATCCCAACAATCATCTAGATTGAACATAGAAAACACATTTGTGAGGATTCAGACGAATCTTGTAATGCCTACATCTCATAAAGATTGCTCACAAATGAGTAGGATGATCTTTCCCGTGTAATGAATGAGCAGGTAAATCGTCGAGATAAGGCTGAACAATGTGTTTAATGTCATGAAATTTTGGTCAATAATTGTCATTGATGGAATATAAGCTCTCTTGATGAGATCTCTTAATGGAATATTGATAGATGTTGCACTATGAAATATGATGACATGGAAGACACACCATGATGAGGAAGCTCTAATGATCTCTCGCTGTCCCAATCACCTTCTGTACTAAAATTTTATGAAACAATCACAAAGAAAAATAAATTTAGACACCTTGGAGGCATCCTTTCACAATGAATCCTATACCATATTAAAGAGGATTTTTCCCTTTCCAACAAGCTCTTACTTGCCCCGAAACTCCCATTATTTTGTGAGAAACTGAATTTTTAAGATAAAAAAAAATATATTTACAGTCAAGCCGACCTATAAAAATATATATATTTATAGTCAAGCCAACCTATGCAATCATATAACGTTGGCCTTTCTTCCAATGGGTGTGTCTCTTCATATGATTAACTACTATATATATATATATATATATAAATCTACGTTCATCCATTTCAGAGTCATCATTTTTTTCGGTGAAGATAATTCAGTGTAGAGCACAACAAGGGTAGTTCACAACTCGTGAACTAAGGAGACCGAGGAAGTGATATTTTAAAAGGTCAAATCTATTGCATCAACTCAAGACTTCTGTATGGCTCAGATATGGTTATTTAAGACCTGTTGCAGCACTAATACTCAGACCTAGTATATGATATTTGTGTCTTTTATAAGCACGATCATGAGGAAACAATATAGGTGTTCCTGTAGCCAATTACAGCTCAAATTTGTGATTGTAATAACACAGAATTTCGGCCTAAAATCTGAATTCCGACCTTGACATAAGAGTCTCAGTACAATGGGCTGATTGTAGTTAATATTGGTGTAGAAATTACAACCACATACAATCTCAGCATTGCAGTCTTGTGGAGGAGATAGCTTCAGCGCGAAGGTGTCTCATATCATTATACCTTCAGACTTGTGACTGTGGTTGACATGTGAAGGACTGTCTCCAATATTGAACTCGGTTATGACAGTCAGTTTAGAGGACTAAAAATTCACCACAGGCAACAGTGACTTGAACTGAGTATGACAATGTTGAAAAATTTGAGTAGTTTGAACTCACCATTGATGGAGATCTAAGGCTACAAGTATAGCACTAAGATATAGTCCAAGACCTTCAAGCAAATTTTTTGGAGATCATCAAGGCATAAGTAGAAAATAGTGGAGGTCTGAAAGTTTAAGAACTTTGGACAGTCAAACTCAAGTTGTTGGAGTCCAGTATTCCTTTGAATAAATTCAAGTAAGTACACCATTTATTTATTATCAAAATAAGAGTTAAGGATTGGTGTCCTAGGGGTTGGTGCCTTCAGAAGATAGGGTCAAAGCCCTAGAAGTGAGATCCTCATCAAAGTCCAAGTTGGTGCTTGGCAACAGGTTGGTGCTTGTTTCATTAAAAGGGTTGGTTCCATTCACTCATCTATTGTATAATATTATTAAAAAAAAGGGATTGAAGTTCTAATTAATCCTTAATATCATTATTATACACCTCTCTATTTTTAATTGTGAAGAATCTATCTGGCAATAATTAACAATTGAAAAGAAATATTGATTCACCCCCCTCTCAGTATTTCCAACAATTGGTATCAGAGCCAGCTTCTTCAATATCATCCTAACAGCTGGAAGAAGGATTCTTAGGCACAATGAAGAACATGGAAGCAACAGGGAAACTACCTATCTTTTATGGAACGAATTTTGGTTTTTGGAAAAAGAGGATGTCCTACTATCTAATGTCTCTTGGTCCTGAAGTATGACACTCTGTTCTGGATGAGTACAAAGCTCCTGAAAATATTCCAACTGATCAAGATGAAATAATATCTTACATTGCTAATTCCGCTTTAAATTCCATCACTAGTGGCATTACCGATTCTGAATTTACGAAAGTCATGAACTGTGACTCAGCCAAAGAAGTATGGGATAAGTTGGTTTCTATATATAATGACAACTCCAAAGTCAATAAGGCAAAGCTTCAAACCTATATAAGACAATTTGAGAGTCTAAAAATGGATGATGAAGAAGATATTGCATCATATTTCCTTTAAGTAGTTGAAGTGGTTAACTCTCTTAGAGGACTAGGAGAAAATATTGAAGAAAGTACCATTGTTCAAAAATCCTGAGATCACTTCCTAACAGATTTGACTAAAAAGTAAGTGCCATAGAAGAAATGAAGGATCTAGATACTCTCAAGATGGATGAACTGCATGGAATTCTCATTGCCTATGAGATGAGGAAAGGGAGTCCAAATTTCAAATAAGCAGCCTTCAAAGCTTGAAGATCTACAAAAGAAGGAAAAGGATGGAATTAGAACAACAATGAATCTGATACTGAAAATGAATTAGCTCAATTTGTAGGAAGACTAAAAAGAGGATCCAAGCTAAAAGGTAAGTACCCTCTTATTTGTTTCAATTGTGGGATAATAGGTCATTATGCTGCGAAATGTCCCCATAAACATGATAGTGATGACGAAAAGGACTCTAAAAGGATGATGTGCAAAAATAAAGGGTTTAATAAAAATAAATTCTTCTCCAAACAAGATGAGTCTGATGAAGATGAATTTGTAGTCATAAGAAAGAAATCAACTAGAAATATGCATCATCACAAAGAAAGAGATGATGAATCAGATGAGGAAAGTGATTATGTTGGAAGCAAAGAAACATTATTCATGGCATTTACAAATGATGATGACTCAGAACTAGAAGATGAAAGAAACATGGATAGTTTGTTGATGAATTCCATTGAAGAAAATGAGAATCTACAAAAGAAGATAATTTCTCTCAAAATAGAAAGAGAGGAAGAAAAAATAAGGGATGACTTCTTGAACATCAAGTTAAAAGAGAAGGATGATATCTGTGAAAAACGTGAAGCTGAAATAGTGTTCCTAAGAAAGGAATTGGAGCAAATCAAAAGGAGTTGGAAAATCTCTCTAGCTCTTGACAAAATTCTTAACACTCAAAGACCTCAACATGACAAGTTTGGAATTGGTTTCAAAGGAGAATCATCAAGTACATATAATAATGCCAGAAGTTATGCTGATGTACTTTCTTTCCATCCAAAAGAAGAAAAATCATCTCAGGAAAAAGGTCACATCTCAAAACCAAGATTTGAAAGAGAAATTTCAAGGACGAATGTTGATTCAAGCTATGGATACTACACCACGTATCAAACTATTTTTCTTGGGCATTGTTACAATTGTAAAAACTTTGGGCATCAAGCTAAGCATTGCAAGGCTCATAAGAATGAAGCACCTAGATTTAATAATCAACCAAACCAACTGTATGGGCCTAAAGAGCAAGAACAAATCAAAACTTACAATTCCTTTGATCCTTTGGCTAAGTTTGATCTGCTTTTCTCATTATGTGATGATTATGATCATAATGAACAAAATTTCCCTCTCAAAAGGGAAAAAGCTAAAAACATAAATCTCAAAACTGATAAATGTGGCCTAGCACTATGTGCTCATAGTGAAGAAAATCATTGGTTCATGGCTAGTGGATGCTCAAGACATATGACAGGTTACCAAAAGAAGTTTATCTCATTGAACAAGAAAAATGGAAATGTATCCTTTGGAAGTGGATTTGCTAAAATCAATAGAAAAGGGACTACTACCCTTGTCAATGGACTAGGAAAGGCTGAAAATACCTTGCTGGTAGAAGGGCTCAAACACAATCTCTTAAGTGTCAACCATATTTGTGACCAAGGACATAATGTTGTCTTTAGTACAAAAAATTGTGAAATAAGAGACTCGTCCTCAGGAGAGCTTGTGGCGAAAGTAGTAAGAACACCAGATAATGTTTACATTCTCAGTAGAATTCAAGAAGATAAATGTTACTTAAGTAAAAAAAATGAAAGTTGGTTATGGCACAAGCGATTGGGGCATACAAGTTTTGATAACCTAGTCAACATCTGCAAAATTAATGCAGTAAGGGATATTAAAAAAATTTTAAAACCAAATAAAGTTGTATGTGGCCCATGCCAACATGGAAAGCAAACCAAAACTAGCCACAAACTAAGGAGTTCTCAACAACAAAAACTTTGGAAATTATTCATGCAGATTTGTGTGGGCCAACCAGAACTCCAACTCTTTAGGGTGAAAGGTAATTTGCTATATTTTTGGATGACTATACTAGAATGATGTGGATATATTTCATAAAATATAAATCCGAAGCATTTGAATGTTTTAAAAATATTAAGGCTCTCATTGAGAATGAGAAATATTCTAAGATTAAATTTCTTAGAATGGATAGAGGAGGAGAATTCACCTCAAAAGAGTTCGATAAATTATGTAAAGAACACAGAATCGAAATAGAACTCTATACTACTAGGACACCCCAACAAAATGGAGTATTTTAAAGAAGGAACCAAACCATTCAAGAAATCGCAAGGACAATGCTACTAGCAGTCGATTTGCAACCAAAATTTTGGAGAGAAACAGTTGGCACCGCAGTTTACACCTTAAATCAAACTCAAGTAAGACCAAATAATGAAAAGAATCCTTGTGAATTATGGAAAGGAAGACCTGCTTTAGTAAAATATTTCAGGGTTTTTGGAAGCAAATGTTTCATAAAAATAAATGGCTCACCAGGTAAATTTGATTCAAGAGTTGACGAAGGAATATTTCTTGGATACTCCACTAGGAGCAAAGCTTACAAATGTTACAAATATCTTCTACAAAGAATTGTGGAAAGAATTGACGTAAAGATTGATGAAGGCCTTCCAGAAAAAGGAATTGAAGATCATGAAGTTGAGCCTTTCTTTGAAGAAAGTGAAGAAGAAGAACCTAAAAAATAATAGGAGAATGAAGAACCTCGAAGAGAACCTCAAAATGAATCTTCACAAAATCCCTCCAAGATCAAATTTGTTCAAATATATCATCCAGAAGAACAGGGCATCAGAAATATAGATGAAGGAATCCAAACTCGAAGAAGGATGATAAGCATCCCTAGAAAAAATGATGTGGCTCTATTATCTTTAATAGAACCTGAAATTTTTTCTCAAGCAAGTAAAGATCCTCATTGGATTAAGGCCATGGAAGAAGAAATGTCTCAAATCGAAAAAAATGAGACTTGGGAACTGCTACCTCACCCAAAATATAAAAATATAATTGGAGAAAAATGGGTATTCAAAACAAGATTAATGAAGATGGACAAATCATTAGAAATAAAGCCAAACTTGTCTGCAAAGGATACTTGCAAATCGAAGGAATTGACTTCGAAGAAACCTTTGCACGAGTAGCTCAAATGGAAGCCATAAGAATGTTTCTAGCATTTACTTGCTCAAAAGGATTCAAGGTTTATCAAATGGATGTAAAATGAGCATTCCTGGATGGAGATCTCAAGGAGGAAGTTTACATGGAGCAACCAGAAGGGTTTGGTCTTCCTGACGGAAAAGACCTTGTATGCAAACTAAAAAAAGGCATTGTATGGATTGAAACAAGCCCCTAGAGCATGGAATGCAAAGTTGGATCACTATTTGCAACAAGAAGGTTTCAAAAAAGGAGTGGTAGGTAGCAATCTCTACATGAAGATGGACAAGGAAAAACTTTCGATCACTCTTGTTTACGTCGATGATCTAATCTTTGCTAGCAATGATGAAGAAATGAGCCATGAATTTTCTATAAATATGTCCAAAAAATTTGAAATGTCAATGATTGGTGAGTTGTCTTACTTTATTGGGCTACAAATATCTCAAACCTTTGCAGGCATGTTTATATCTCAAGAAAAATATCTTAAAGACATGCTTAAAAAATATGGGATGGAATATTGTGCACCTATGAGCACACCAATGACCACAGATTGTAAACTAAGCAAAGACAATGATACTCCCCAAATAGATGCAACTCTTTACAGGTCAATAATTGTAGCTCTCCTATATTTAACTGCTACAAGACCAGATATTATGCAAGCAATAGGAATGGTATAAATATTTCAGTCAAGTCCTAAACAATCCCATCTATCAACTGTGAAAATAATTCTTAGATATCTGAAACGAACGACTGATTTCGGTCTTTGGTATCCTAAGAGTTAAACTCTTATGGTGACAGCTTATTCTGATGCTGATTGGGCTGGAAGCATGGATGATCGAAAAATCACCAGTGGAAATGCATTCTTTATGGGATATTGTCTTGTATCTTGGCTCAGCAAGAAGCAATCATCTATATCCCTTTCTACATCTGAAGCCGAATATACAGCTGCTGCTGATTGTTGTACACAAATTCTATGGATGAAGGAAGCCTTGAAGGATTTCAACGTAGAAACTAAGCAACCAACTACTATTTTTTGTGGCAATATTAGCACCATCAGTCTTTCAAATAATCCGGTGATGCACTCAAGAACCAAACATATTCCAATCAAATACCAATTTCTTCGTGAACAAGTTTCTGAACACAATATCAGGTTGGAATACGTCAATACAAAAGAGAAAATTGTCGATATATTTACAAAACCTCTTCCACAAGAAGAATTTGTGTATCTTTGCCAAAATATGGGGGTCATTGCTCTTGCATCACATTAAATCGAGCAGCATGTCAGGGGGAGCAGCATTACAGGGGGAGTACTTGGGCACCCCTTTTACCATTGATGTTAATTGGGGAGAGAATTCTATAATATTTCCATCAGTGACAAAGGGGGAGATTGTTGGTCAATAATTGTCATTGATGAAATATAAGCTCTCTTGATGAGCTCTCTTAATGGAAGATTGATAGATGCGGAACTATGACATATGATGACATGGAAGACACACCATGATGAGGAAGCTCTAATGATCTCTTACTGTCCCAATCACCTCCTACACTAAAATTTTATGAAACCGTCACAAAGAAAAATAAATTTAAACACCTTGGAGGCATCCTTTCACAATGAATCCTAGACCATATTAAAGAGGATTTTTCCCTCTTTCCAACAAGCTCTTACTTGCCCCGAAACTCCCATTAGTTTGTGAGAAACTGAATTTTTAAGATAAAACATATATATTTACAGTGAAGCCGAACTATAAAAAAAATATATTTACAGTCAAGCTGACCTATGCAGTCATATAATGTCGACCTTTCTTCCAATGGATGTGTCTCTTCATAGGGACAAAATACTATATATATATATATATATATATATATATCTGCGTTCCTCCATTTCAGAGTCATCATTTTTTTCGGTGAAGATAATTCAATGTAGATCACAGCAAGGGTAGTTCACAACTCGTGAACTAAGGAGATCGAGGAAGTGATATTTTAAAAGGTCAAATATATTGCATCAGCTCAAGACTTCTTTATGGCTCAGATCTGGTTATTTAAGACCTGTTGCAGCACTAATACTCAGACCTAGTAGATGAGATCTGTGTCTTTTATAAGCACGATCCTGAGGCAAGAATATTGGTGGTATTGTAGCCAATTACAGCTCAAATATGTGACTATAATAACATAGAATTTTGACCTAAAACCTAAATTCCGACCTTAACATAAGAGTCTCAGTATAGAGGGCTGATTGGAGTTAATCTTGGTGCAGAAATTACAATCACATACAATCTCAGCATTGCAGTCTTGTGGAGGAGATAGCTACAGCGCGAATGTTAGGTCCCTATATTACTAGTATAGTCCCTTATTTTTGTTAGTGTAATGCCCTTATTGTTATTATTGTACCCTTGTAACCCCCATTTTGTTATTATTGTGCCCTTAAATTATTATTTTTAGGTCGGCTAGGATTACATTGTGGCCCACTAGGATTACATTATGGCCCCATGGACTCCTATATATAGAAAGGAGGTTTTGTAAATTGTATCATCCAGGAATTTTTCATTTATGTAATGTATTGGAGGTTTCCCCCTCCAAGTGGCTCATTTCTAAGGCGTTGATATCTCTTTCCTTCTATTTTTGGAGCTGGTTACACAACATTTGGTATCAGAGCTTTGGATTCTAGGGTTTTGCTGCTCCAAATAGGTCATCGTGGAACTTTAGCTATAAATTTCTTTCTACGAAGTTTCAGAAGCTTAAATTGTTATGGTGCGAATCTGAAATCCTGAGGAAGATCGTCTAAAAATTTCAGAGCTTGGTTTGCAATATTTTCTAAGATATGATCTGTGGACGTTAGGTCTTTTTTCAGGCTCCTAAACAGGTCATCGTGGAATTTTCTCTATAACTTTTTTTCTACGAAGGTTCAGAATCTGAAATTCATATGGTGAGAAGCTGAAATGTTGAGGAAATTTTTCAAAAAATTTTAGAGCTTGGTTCGCAATAGTTGTGGAGATATGATATGTGGAATGTAGTGCTTTTTCAGGCTCTTGAATTTCATCTCAAAGAGGTGATCGTGGGAAAATTTTAATAACTATCTCTCTGAGCATTGGATTGGAGTTCCGTAAAAATTTGTTGCAAGTACATAGACTATAGTTTCTTGGCTATCAATTTCAGAGATGAAGGACGAAACAGTGACACATGGAAAGTCATACAATTTCTCTCTACTGAACCAGTCCATAATTAGGTCATTGTGGGAGATTGGACACAATTTGGTCTTGGAGAATCCAAATCAGGTCAGACCTGTGGCATTCAAAAGATAATTTAGAGAGCTACGTTGATACTGAAATTGAAATATTGAAGTGTTCTATTCATAGATATAATCCAGTTTCAATATCGAGCTCCTCAAAAGCAAGAAAAAGGTGTGTATTTTTTTTTTCTAAATTGCATAAGTCTTGTTTGAAGAATCAATTTGAATTGATTCCAAGGGCATATTGTAGAATATATATCAACATTGGGTTCTAAAATATGCCCCGTAAAAATAATTCAACACCCATTAAGCCTTCATAAGGCTCTACCATGATTCATGAAGATGAAGAATTGCAACATGAGCTATCAAAATTAAAAGAGCAAGTGCAACAAATTTCACTCTCGCAAAGAGCGACAAAAAATGAAATGGAAGTTTTGAAGAAAGTTGTGGAAGCGAAGATGGACAATTTGAAGAATGGCGTGGAAGCTAAGATGGATGGCATGGAAGTTGGCATGGAAGCTAAGATGGATGATCTAAAATCAAACGTCGAAGGTTTGACAAAGTTGATACAAGAAATGTTTCCTAATGGTGAAAATATAGTAGAAGAACCTCATTATGAGAACAAAATAAATGTTAATCGTGATTTCATACACTCTAATATTGGCGGGAAGAACCACCATATTCAAAAAATGGATATGAGAAAGTTTGATGGAAAGGATCCTGTAACATGGATACTACAGATGGAGCAATATTTTGATCTCCATAACGTGCAAAACACACAAAAGGTACGCATTGCAACTTTAAATTTAGAACAAAATACATGTGTATGGTATTGATGGCTTTGCTCCCGTAAAAAAATTGTCACTTGGTTAATTTTTACGGATGAAATGATATCACATTATGAGGATACAAAGAGCAACACCTTCTTTAGCCAATTGATAAATCTCAAACAAAAGGGTGTAGTGGGGCAGCACATTAAGGACTTCCAAAAATTGAATATAAGGGTTACTGATATTCCAGAGGAACACAGGATTGATCTCTTCATAGGCACTTTAAAGGATATCATCCAACATGAAGTTCACGTCTTGGAACTGGATTCATTGGAGAAGGCATTCAGGTTGGCAAGAAAAGTTGAATGTAAAATAATGGTGACAAGGAAGCCTACCACTCAATTCTATAAAGAAGGAAGTGTTGCTACCCCTAGATTTCCACAACCTACAAGGTTGACATCACAAAAATTGGAAGAAAAAAGAGCAAAAGGGCTTTGCTACAGTTGTGATAGAAAATACACTAAAGGTCATAAGTGTGCTGAGAATAAATTATTTTACATAGATTTTAAAGAGGAAGAAGAAAGTGAACAAGAAGAGGATATACAACGGGAACTAGCCCTAGAAGAGGAAGAAATGAATATGACCATATCGTGTAATCCATTGGCAGGAATTACCACTCCTCAAACTCTCAAGATAAAAGGACAAATCAAGAAAAAAAAGGTAATAGTGTTTATTGATTCAGGTAGCACCCATAATTTTATTCATTGTAAGGTAGCCAAGGAATTAAATTGTTTCCTATACCCAGCGCCAGAATATCAAGTGATGGTTGCAAATGGAGGAACTATAAATTTCTGTGGAAAATGCCATAATATCAAGCTAACCATGGGGGAATATGTATTGACTAGTCCAGTAACTTACAAGGATATTCCTAGGAGAGGTGCTAATGTTGTACTGAGATTAATGGTTACAATCTTTGGGGATGGTAGCTTTTAATTTTCAAGAAATTCTCTTGCAATTTTTTTCAGAAGGAAAGGAAGTCAAATTACGGGGTATTGAAAGGAAGACGGGAAGGATAATAAGCTCTAATGTCATGAAAAAGATTCTAAATAAATAACAACGAGGCATAATTGCACAATTATGCTCACTAGAAGTTCCGACATCAAAATCATCTATTTCTGCAGATCTCCAACAAGTCTTGGACAATCATTCCAAGGTGTTTGAAACTCCCAAAGGACTCCCACCTATTCGTGATCATGATCATGCTATTCATTTGATTCCAGGAAGTGTTCCTCCAAACATCCGGCCTTATAGATATCCTTACTTCCAAAAGAGTGAAATTGAATGTATGATTGCAGAAATGTTAGAGGCGGGTATAATTCAACCTAGTCAAAGTTCTTTCTCTGCTCCTGTAGTATTGGTACACAAGAAGGATGGATGATGGCGAATGTGTCCATATTATAGGGAGCTCAATAAGCTCACCATTAAAGATAAATTTCCCATTCCTATGATTGATGAATTATTGGATGAATTACATGGAGAAATTTATTTTACCAAGTTGGATCTTCGTTCAGGATATCATCAAATTAGAATGAAGACCGAAGATATTCCAAAAACAGCATTTCGAACTCATGAAGGTCATTATGAATTTTTGGTCATGCCTTTTGGCCTTACCAATGCACCTCCTACATTTCAAGGGTTGATGAATTCCATTTTCAAACCCTTCCTTAGAAAATTTGTGCTAGTATTTTTTGATGATATACTAATCTACAGCAGGTCTTGGAAG
Source organism: Pinus albicaulis (assembly GCA_034641835.2). NCBI lineage: Eukaryota > Viridiplantae > Streptophyta > Pinopsida > Pinales > Pinaceae > Pinus > Pinus albicaulis. Next base: position 387,119,083 of record CM076577.1, read on the forward strand.
GATCATGTTGAACAAGTTGACAGGGTGCTCAAACTATTGCAGGAGAAACAATTATATGCAAAAAAATCCAAATGTTTCTTTGGAGTACAAGAGGTGGAATATCTGGGTCATATTGTATCTCACGATGGTGTTAAAGTAGACCCTAACAAAATTAAAGCCATTAAGGAATGGAAAGTTCCCACAACCATAAAGCAGTTGCGAGGATTTCTTGGGTTAACAGGGTATTATCGCAAGTTTGTTAAGAATTATGGGAGAATAGCAGCACCTCTAACAACATTATTGAAGAAAGATGCATTTTCATGGACTCCTGAAGTAACCAAGGCCTTTGAACATCTTAAAGAGGCAATATGCCTAGCACCGGTCTTAGCTACGCCAGACTTCACAAAAACCTTTATTGTGGAATGTGATGCCTCAGGAAATGGAATTGGTGCAGTTTTAATGCAGGAAGGAAGACCCATTGCTTTTGAAAGTCGTCCAATCAAAGGAAAGTATTTACAGAAACCTATTTATGAGAAGGAAATGTTAGCAATACCGCATGCACTAAAGAAATGGCGAACTTACCTAATGGGAAGACACTTCAAGGTAAAAACTGATCATGATAGTCTTAAACACTTTTTGGAACAAAGACTATCTTCAGAAGAGCAGCAAAAATGGGTCACAAAGATGTTGGGTTATGACTTTGAAATAATCTAAAAAAAGGGAAAGCTTAATGTTGTTGCAGATGCACTCTCAAGAAAGAATGAAGAGGTGGAAGCATTGCTTTGTGCCATTTCTATTATCCAACCAGATTGGATAACTGAAGCAGGAGATGAATGGAAGAAGGAAAAAGATGTATGGACACTCATTCAAAAGTTGCAGCAAGATCCTAGTACATCTGATACATTTAGTTGGAAAAATGATTCCTTATGGTACAAAGATCGCTTATATCTTTGTAAGAATTCCCAACTAAAACAAAATATTCTTCTCGAATTGCACACTTCTCCTTTAGGAGGACACTCAGGATTTTTAAAAACTTACCACAGGGTGAAGAAAGAATTTTTTTGGGATGGCCTTAAATCTGATATTAAAAAGTTTGTGGCGGAATTTTTGGTTTGCCAGCAGAATAAAGTGGAGACAATTAAGACCCCGGGACTTCTACAACCTTTATCCATTCCAAGTCAGCGTTGGGAGGAGATTTCAATGGATTTTATCACAGGTTTACCTAAGTCTAAAGGAAAGAATGTCATCATGGTGGTAGTTGATAGACTTACCAAGTATGCACACTTTTGTGCATTATCTCATCCATTTAAAGCAAGTACAGTTGCTACTACATTTATGGACAGAATTCAAAAGCTACATGGAAGCTCAAGGGTTATTGTGAGCGACAGAAATCCCATTTTTACTGGAAATTTTTGGACGGAGTTATTTTCTTGTTTGGGTACTCAATTAGCTCATAGCTCATCTTATCATCCTCAATCTGATGGTCAAACCGAGATAGTAAATAAATTTTTGGAAAGATATCTTCATTGTTTTGTATCTGATAAACAAACACAATGGGTCAAGTGGTTACCTCTTGCTGAATGGTGGTATAACACTTCCTTCCATACTGCAGCAAAAATGACCCCATTTATGGCACTTTATGCATATCATCCACCATCGATCACATCATCTTTAAGGGAAAATTCGAAGGTTCAAGCAGTGGAAGATCACATCGAGCATCAACAAGAAGTTCTCCAACTCTTAAAGGATAACCTGAATTTGGTACAAAATCGAATGAAACAACAGGCAGATCAAAATTGCAGCGAGAGAAGTTTTGATGTAGGAGATTGGGTATTTTTACGGCTACAACCATACAAACAAATTTCCCTCACGCAAGCTAAGAAGGATAATAAATTATCGCCAAATTAATATGGTCCTTACAAGATGTTGCAAAATATTGGTACTATGGCATACAAATTGGAGCTTCTCGTTTCTTCGCGAGTACATCCAGTTTTCCATGTTTCATGCTTAAAGAAGGTTATAGGTGAAAATCTTCCAGTTCAAACAATATTTCCAGAACTTGATGAGGAAGGAAAAATAATATTGGAACCTGAAGCGGTCACGGAAACAAGAACTCGACAACTACGGAATCGATCAATTTAAGAGTATCTCATCAAGTGGAAGAACTTAGCTACTGAAGATTCTACATGGGAGGATGAGAATTTTATACAGAAGCACCTAGAGCTACTCAAGCATTGAGGACAACACTTTTTTGACGGAGAGGGGCATGTTAGGTCCCTATATTACTAGTATAGTCCCTTATTGTTTTTAGTGTTATTATTGTACCCTTGTAACCCCCATTTTGTTATTATTGTGCCCTTAAATTATTATTGTTAGGTCGGCTAGGATTACATTGTGGCCCACTAGGATTACATTGTGGCCCTATGGACTCCTATACATAGAAAGGAGGTTTTGTAAATTGTATCATCCAAGAATTGTTCATTTATGTAATGTATTGGAGGTCGCCCCCTCGAAGTGGCTCATTTCTAAGTCGTTGATATCTCTTTCCTTCTATTTTTGGAGCTAGTTACACAACAACGAAGGTGTCTCATATAATTATACCTTCATACTTGTGACTATGGTTGAAATGTGAAGGACTGTCTCCAATATTGAACTCGGTTATGATAGTTAGTTTAGAGGACTAAAAATTCACCACAGGCAGCAGTGACTTGAACTCGGTATGACAGTGTTGAAAAAGTCTAGTAGGGTGAACTCACCATTGATGGAGATCTAAGGCTACAAGGATAGCACTGAGATACATTCCAACACCTTGAACAAAATTTGTTGGATATCATCAAGGAATAAGTAGAAAATAGTGGAGGTTTGAAAGTTGAAGAAATTTGGACAGTCAAACTCAAGTTGTTGGAGTCGAGTATTCTATTGAAGAAATTCAGGGAAGTGCACCATTTAGTTATTATCAAAATAAGACTGAAGGATTGGCGTACTAGGGGTTAGGGCATTGAGAATATAGGGTCGAATCCCTAGAGGTTGGAGCCTCATCAAGTCCATGTTGGTGCTTGGCAAGAGGTTGGTTCCTGTTTCATTAAAAGGGTTGGTGCCCTTCACTCATCTATTGTATACTATTATTAAAAAAGGGATTGAAGTTTTGATTAATCCTTAATATCATTATTTTACAAATCTCTATTTTTAATTGTGAAGAATCTAACTGGCAATAATTAACAATTGAAAAGAAATACTGATTCACCCCCCTCTCAGTATTTCCAACATGAAATGCATAAGACATTTCCCTTCGAAAAGTTGCTCCAGCATTCTTAAGTCCAAGTGGTAATTTACGATAAGCAAAAGTTCGCCAAGGACAAATGAATGATGCCTTTAGGTGATCAACAGGGAGTATGTTTATTTGATTATAACCAGAAAATCCATCCATGAACGAAAGAATTTCACTTCCGGCACAATCGTCAATAATTTGATCGATATAAGGGGTTGGATAGTTATCTTTTGGACAAGCTCTATTTATATCCCTATAATCGATGCATGCTCTGATTTTTCCTTCTTTCTTATTAGCAAGAACAATATTAGATACCCAATCCGTTAGAGGAATGGGATAAACAAAACCTACTCGAAGTAATTTTTCAACTTCAACTTTGATTACAACAACTTTTTGTGGATATATCTGACATAATCATTGTCTGATAGGTTTAGCATCTGGGTATGTTTTAATTTCATGAACGACAATGGATGGATTAATTCCTAGAATTTCTTCATAGGACCAGGAAAAAATATCGCGGAATTCTTGAAATAGGGCTTTGTCTATATCAATTGATCTTTTGTACAAGAAGCACCTATATGAATGTTTTCAACAATTCCTAGTTTTACTGAGATGTAAATGGGAACCGTTGTAGAAATATTTTCTAAATTCAATTCAAAATCTGAATTTGTGATTAATAGAGGACTTTGAGGTTTCTTGACATATTCAACGGTGAAAATAGATAAAAAATCATTTTCAAAATGATCAAGATCAGGTAGAAATGAAGATCTATGATGTAGATATTCCCATGCTAATTCATCTATAGACAAAAATTCACGAATATGTTCATTAGTATTGAATACTTTTTGAAAAGGATCAAGAATTGATGTCAAGGTTGAGCTTGATTTCGAAAAAAATTCTTCATTGATCACATTCACTGGATCAATTACAGTTGAAGAGGTATCAGAAAATGATTGTATTGCTTGATATGCTAACTCAAAAGGACTCAAAGGCATCTCACCTTCGAAAAAATACAGTTCTGATTCTGAAGGTACTATCCAAGGATCATCAAATGGAATAGTACTTGATGTAATCATATTGATATTAGAGATAATATTCGGTACGTTGGGTGCAGGGATAGAAATATTTCCCATTAAATTAGATTCTTTAATTAAACCTACCCCAACATCTTCATAAGGGATAGCCAAATTTCCAACATGTTGGATATTATGCGTAGAATCTGGTCAGATGAATAATATGAAAGCTGATAAATTTTAATGATCTTTCCATTGTGAGGGAACATGATTAGCCAAAAGACCATTGATACGACATTAGTCATAGCATAAGATGAAATTCGACCCAGGATAAGGTTGTAATCTAAAGGGGCATCAACTACCTCTACATCTAGGTTAACAGTTTTCCCTTCGACTTCTATAGGTAGATCCTATAAAATACCATATGGATGGAATCATCTTCCATCAAAAGCTTTGAGGATGGTTGGAGATCAGTTAATTATTGGAGAACCAAGATATTTCCAACATTTCAATGACATGATACACGTATATGCCCCTTCATCAATCATATTATGAAAGCAACGTCTGTTTTTTACTAACACTGGAATTTGGAAAGGCATTTGCTAGGGTAGGCGAGGTGTAAAATTTTCTAAATCAAAGAACATAAGGTTTGAATCCTGCAAATATACGGCTCCTAAAACTGATAATACTAATTTCCTTTGTGCTGGACATGACTACAACACTTCCAAGGCCGACATTTTTGAAGGAGGAATTTCCAAATCCTCAACAATGTTGTAGTTCTGAGAAGCCCTTGCATGTGGATTGAAGGCTGATTTTCAAAGAACATCTTTAGTAGGTGGTTTGATTACTAAGTCAGGATTTGATCTCTTGATATGAAGAGGATCAGAAACTGAGGGAGATGTAGCTGGCGCTTAATTATAATTTTATGCTTCTTTACTAGTTACAGGAATTTTACTACCGTAGTCTTGCGATCGTGTCGCAACCATCAAAATATCTCCTAATGTATTAGAAGAAGATCCAATAATTTTACTATCTTGAATTGGAAAGGGATGCTTAAAGATAATAGGAGTGAGTGAACCTTTGACGAACTTAGAAACTTCATCCCTATGTGGACATTCCCTGGTGAAATGATCCTCATCACAGATAAGACAAGGATAACGAGGTTTTCGTTTGTCATCAGTTGATTCAGTTTGATCAATTTTTTCTTTTGGAGATGAGGTCTTTTTATTCTTTTTCTTCCCCTTTCTCTTGTTGCCGGATTTCGACTTAGTAGATGAATCTACAATGTGAATATTGACATTAGTTTCCAAGGAATATTCTCCTTTTGGTTAATCAGGTAAAGTTATTATAGGAGAAGTAATCTTTGAAGATTTCTTCTTATTCTTAGTTGTAGTAACTGAACCAATTACACCATCAGCTGCATGAGACCCTGAAAGAGTTTTGGTTATTTGACCAGGATGCAGTGAATCAGGAATTTTCTCATATAAAGTTCCAGACTGGATATATACCAAGTCTAAATATTGAGCTTGAGCAATAACTTGTTCTACCGTAACAACTCCTTCTTTGGCTACATCTTCAGTGATCTTTGGTAGCAATGATTTGACAAACCATTCTGCCAATATTTGATCTGGGATAAAAAATTTTACCAAACGTCTTCTATGTCTCCATTCATGAATATGATATGATATATAAGTAGACATAGATTGTTTTAGTGAAGTTAATAATTTCGTACCATTGTCGTATCTGACTGGTAATTGAAAATGAGTTAAGAAGGCATTTTCTAGGGCATTGAAATTAGTAAATGAGCCTCGTGGTAGTTCAATATACCACTTAGCAGCTAATCCTATTAACATTCTCTGAAAAATTCTAAGTTGAATAGAATTGTTGATTAATGATTTAGATGCACACCAAAGGTGGTAAGTAATAACATGGTTGGAAGGATCCTCTCCTGGTTTTCCTTCAAATTTTGGGATATAACTGGGAAAATTATGAGGCATTGGTGGCCAATACATATTATAATAGATAGGATTATTTGTAAGCTGATTTAAATACGGTAAATCTAAAGTTGCTATGAACAACAATCAACGGGTAGGGTCTTGTGGATAACCTTGTGAAAGTAAACTAGTCCCAGGAGGAGGATATCCAAGATAACCTGGAATAGGTTGTGAATTTGGAATCATATTACCCCTTGGATAACCAGGAATAACCAGACCATACTGAGGTTGAACAAGTGTTTGATATGTATATCCAGGGTACGGTTTTTGCAGGTAGACTGGAGTTTTTGAAACATGTCCATATTGGTACGGCACCTGATATAGTTGATAAGTAAATTGAGGTTGACTCATTATAACTATACTTGCACCAGATTTTCATGCAGGTATCTGAACAGTAGTCTGAATTTTTGGTCCAGACTGCGGAATAGAAACCTGAGGAATCTGTATCGACATTTGAGGGGCACATGTAACAGGAACTGTAGACACTGCAGGAATCGGTGTGATAGGTTGAACATAAGTCTGAACAGTTGTCTGTGGTGGAGTACTAGGTGAACTCAGACTAGGTTGTTAAACAAGACTAGATGCAGGTGTTGGAATTGAAGGCTAGACTAGTTTTTGGGGTTGATATTGACCAACAAGTTGTCCTGCTTGATAATAAGGTACTTGCATATTTGGTTGTAAATTATTTTGGATTTCGGATGGATCCCACACCATTCCGGGATATGAGGTTACCATTAAAGGTTGTACATAAGATGACCCATAATTGGGTTGAATAGATGGCTCATAATTAACTAGATAATTTGCACCTCCTTGTAACATTTTTTGTTCTGTATATAACTGTTGTGCTAAAGGAGGTTGCAATCCCTGAGTAGGATACTGCCCTTGAGGTTGATATTGAACTTGAGGCACGTACTAACTCTGGGGTTGATATTGACCTTGAGGTATGTACTGTCCCTAAGGTTGAGATTGACCTTGAGGTGTGTACTGTCCCTAGGGTTGATATTGACCTTGTGGTATGTACTGGCCCTGGGGTTGATATTGACCTTGAGGTATGTACTATCCCAGAGGTTAAGATTGACCTTGAGGTGTATACTGTCCCTGGGGTTGATATTGACCTTGAGGTATGTATTGGCCCTGGGGTTGATATTGACCCTGAGGTATCCAATGTCCTTGGGGTTGCCCCCCAAGGCTGTATCTGGCTATTTTGAGGTTGTCACCCAGGCTGTATATTACTACCTTGAGATGCGGGGTTCAAAATATTTCCAAACATCATATAAACTTGCTCATTGTTCAAAATTTCAGTATTTGATTCATTCAGACTAGATGATGACATTGGTTTTCTTGGAAAAGGAGATGCTCCTAAGAATGTACCAGAGATCGACTGATAGCCTATAGGAATAGACGGACCACCATAGAGGAATGTTTCTGGCGATTCAGAAAACATATATGACTCACTTGACATGTTTAACTGAGGTCTATGACCTATTAGTGAAGTCTAAAAAGGTATTCGAGGTGGTGAATACTGAAGACCTACATTTTGGAGAAAATCTGTTAATGAAGAATACCAAGCATCTGTTCTAAAGGGACTATAAAAAATTGATTCATGTTGTCTAACTTCTAAACTTTCCTGAGTTGAAGGGAGAAGGACTTCTTCTTCTGTATCAGTGATTTATTCAATACTAATAAGACCAAGAGGAAGACCTTCTATAATCCGACTCTTCACTTAGGGTGAATCAGAATAATCAGTTAATTCTAAAGTAGGTTCTGATGTGGCAGGTTCAGTTTCCAGTTCAGAAATTTTAGGTTCTTCAGGTGATAATTCACTTGTTGTAGAAGCAACTTTAGTTAACTCGGAAATTCAAACTATTTGTGGAGTATGTTCCGCTATTTGTGATTGACCTATTTTGATATCAGGATGAGTAATTATAGATGATTCTCCTTGTTCTGTTAATCTAGTGTTATTGATCACATTTGGTATCAGAGATTTAAGTCCTTCTAGTTGACTTGGTGTGTACTCAGGGGGTTTCCCCTGAGTTCTACATGATCGTCTCAGTAATTCAGCCACAATTAAAATATTTAACACACGAAATCAAAGAAAATTTCAATAAAAAATTCCTAAAGTTGCTAAGAAACAAACAAATGATCATATGCCTATAAAATCTAAGAGATCAAACAACACAAAAATAGTAGATTCCCACACTAAAAACACTAGTTGGTGATGAAATCTAAAATCTTAGTATTTTAATGTAGAAATGGTGGTTGGAATAGTTACCCCAACAACCTGCTTAATGAAACACACCAGTGCAATTTTCTCCACTTAAACCATCTCGAGTGAAGATAACCCTCCGAAGAGTCCAAGTGAGTCTAGACAACGTCTGCTCCAGGTATAGTAGGATCTTCCCTCCATTATCACCTTATGAAAGAATCATAAATTTTATGGCCACTAAGGTCACCAACAGGAGAAACTATACGTCGGGGAACAGTCTATGATCCGATACACATGCAAGGGTAGAGTAACAAAGCTCAATCCACTTAAAGGCTCCTTGACATAATCCAAGGTTTATCGACAAGTGACCCCAGGCTCCTCGAAAATGGTTAATTCGAGGATTACCATTGTTAATACGTGTATATCTTCTATCATTCCCAATGAGGAAGGATTGGTTACCTCACTGGTTCGTATATGATCTCGTGCTTGACTCCTTTAAGAGGAGCTTCCCAGAGCATACATGCTACTATTGGAATTTTCCTACCACAAGATTGACTACTTGTTTGTTTTACTGTCTTGGAGAGTTAACTAAAACCTATTCCAAGACACTAGCCTAAGCTATGTTGGTGGAAAGAGCCCTAATAATAAAAATTTACTCAACTGATTTTAATTAAGCGTTACTTTTAGTTGGCTGTTTCTTAGGAAAATGGGCATGAAAGTGAAACTTCAATGATGTATAATTATCGGACTCCAAAAAACACTAAAATGCATCTATATGAGAAACAATTCATGCAGTTTCAATGAAATATTTTTAAAAGAAAGAGTTGAGGGATGCAATTACTTTTAAAACATCAATCCTTCTTTAAAACAAGAATATATGATAAGAAATATTTTTCATGAGAACACAATGATTAATTGCTCAAAAAGAAATCCCTTTTTTCGTTCAAGTCTTAAACTACAAATAAAATGGTTGCGAAAAGAAAAGTATGATTACTTAGAAAACAAAATTCAAAACTATAAATACTAATTTTGAACTCTAAAAAATTTCTAAATATTAAATTTTAAGACTAACAACTCTAAAAATTTTGAGGATTTTTTGCTCAGTTTGTAATCTAACCAAAAAATCCTTTTCTTATCCCAGAAAGAAATCAAAATCATCCAATGGTGGTTTCAAAGTGAAATTCAAAACTTATTGAACTAAAAGTCTCTTAAGATTTGCAAATGAAAGAAAAATTAAATCTAACTCTCAAAGAAACAAGTTCTGCTATAAAGTCAAAAGCTCAGCAACAAAACAATAAAATACCAGTGATCTAAGGTATTTAAAGGCTTCTAATCTTTGAGCCACACAAAGAGAAAGCAAAAATTTCTTATAAAATGCAAATCTTTAGAAAATAACTCAAAACTTAGGAATGCTAGAAGAAACTTTCACAAGAGGCTTTTGATAGTGAAAACAAGTCTGGCTAATTATAGAGAATCTTGTAAGCTGGTACCAGAAAAGAGAATTTTGAGCTTTTCAAAAAATTTCTCAAGGTCTGCAAGTTACAAGGTACAAAGGTGCGGTGTCACATTGTTTACATAGAGAAACTGTGGAGATGACCGCACTATTTTCAAAGAAAAAGTGCGGAGACCAGAAAACTTAAAGAAAATAAAAAATTGTAAATATTTTCACGGATTTAGAAGAGATAATCTACCCAAGCAAGTATGGACTAATAAAAAAAAAATGGTTTCAAAATTCAAACTCAAAGAAAGCTAAGTTCAAACCAAAGTCACCCACTATGGTGCCATTTTTCTAGGTGGATAAATCATTCTTGCGAACAAGAAAGATCTCCCTAGTATCACAAGGATCACTAGAAACAAACATGACAAAAGTAAACTACTTTCCCTAGATTCTATATGATTTAGAATTTTCTATGATAAAGGAAGGACCTACCTATGGTCCAATGCTAGTTGAAATCTTCTTTCCTATCGCTCCAAGAAATCACCTCTTAAGATCTGTAAACAAAGACATGAAATAGAATCAAAAGCACCTGCAACATATACTGATTCAGAAATCACAAATCTATCTTAATGATCAAGGAGTTTAATAAATAAGTCATTTAAGTAGACATACAAACAACTTATTGAGAAAACATGATCCAATTGTATTATCTTTAAATAAAATAAGGAGTCTTACAACCACGTTCGCCTTGATGTCATACGTATCCTTCTGAGGTCCGGAACAAGTGTTTTCCTTTGGTATGACGGCTAAGGATGAAAAAATCCACCTTTTCTGACACTGTCCAGTGCTTCCTTGTGAAACATCGTAATCTAGCCGACACATAGGTCAGCGCACCATTTCGAGGTTGCCAACATGTTTTATTTATGGCGCTCAATTTGTAGGAATGTATAATGCTTGTTATAAATGTTTGATGACTGACCATGCTATCTTCTCATCATTAATGGATTTTCAACTTGATTTTCTTTAAATGTATCCTAGGACTTTCTCCATTTAATCTGATTGATGGTATAGGAGGTGAAAGCACTTAAATGGATGTCCCCCATGAATGGAACAGTGTTAAAGGAGTGGTCATGCCTTAAGTGATACCCATGCATGTAGAGCTCGCACATTAAGTGTTGTCCTATAATATCATGAATTTTTAAAATACGAAGAAATTGAATGGGGTCCTCAATTTCGTACCAAATCTCCTTATATATACTTTCAAGACAAAAGAAAAGAAATTTTTCATGAAGGAATAAAGCATAGGTATGTGTAGGAGGTCTGCAAGCCATTACCTGTTGTGTCAGGGAGAAAATATTCTCCTTATCTGTCTTCAACAACTGCACTTGTTCTTCCAACTCCTCTATTCTGGCCTTCTATTTGGCCTGCTTCAGCTGCACCTTGTATAAATAATCCATGTACCCTATGACAACTCAGGCGGCCTGTTCTTGAACCCTAGCTATTTCCTTCTTATGTTCACTCGCAACAGACTTCTATTTCTGAATTTCAGTGGCCAATACAAATTCTCGACCTTCAAACAACTCTTGGATCGGGTTAGTCTGGGTAGTTGTAGTGGAGACCTTGATCTTTGGCTTTACTGCCCTCTATTTGTAGATTTTTACCTTCCTTTTCAATCATGAAAATCTCTTCTTCAAATCCTGAACCTCCCTTTTTAGTCTCATGGTTTCACTGAACTGTAGCTAATACTTCTTCTTAAGATGTAACCTTCTTTTCTCACATTGTTCAACCCATTCCTGTTTAACAATGAATTCAGTTTCTGGGCCTATGACAGGCTCGAAAGGCGGCGAAACACTGCCAGTATTCTCCATGGATTCTCTTGTCAAGCCCTTCTGGCTGGGATTCCTATTTCCAAGGGTTTGTTCTTCGATGTTTCCTCCAGGAACTTCTGCCGTCTAGTCGAAAATTTCATTGACCACTCTATATTCTGATGTTTCCACGGGAACTCTATCTTCTTCGCGAGCCTCTAAGTGTTCTGGTTCAGTAGTGGTTGGGCCAATATTGGTCGTGTCAACAAATTTAAGCACTGGGGGGACATCTATTTCGTCCATTAAAAGTTTGCGCGAGCGGAATCCCCTTGCCCCTCTAGGCATCAGGGACTGGAACGGAGAACGAGGAACAGACTCATCACCTACATTTCTGATTTGAATAAGAATTTAGTGCATTACTACCGCAACTGGGGTTGATGTTGGTTTTTGTGGGGCAACATCGATTCCACGACTTATTTCCCTTATGTCTTCTTGCCCCTTGCTCACCATTTCTTCTTCACGGGTCAACACTAGTTCTTGAGGTCCAACGTTGATTTCACGGGCTGAGTTCTCCTGTTCTAGACGAATTGGGGGTGGTTCTTGTGTAACACCCCTACCTGTATCAGTATCTATATCTATATGGGTAGGTGATGTTGTTTTTTGTAAAACAGCATCACTTGCCATTTCTCTATCCAGAATTTCACTCCTTTGTCCTTCATTGACAAAAGTCGATGAGTGTATAACTATATCGACTCCCTACATGATGTCCATAATTTCTTCCTCTGTGGGTTCATTATGGGAATTTTGAGGTCTAAAATGGGCCTCCTAAGGAAATTATAAAATAATAGTGAAAATAATAAAATAAGATTTGATTACATCATCAAATTTTGGAGGGAAAAAAGAAAAAAACTACTTTTTCAACTTGTATTTTCAACTTATCTCCCAAATTTTTTACTCAAATTTCGAGCAGGAATACTCATTGGATGAAAAATTTAATTCCTCATCAAAGGAGTACCCATGTTGCATACTTTAGATGGATCCTACTACATGAAAAATGAGAAATACATGAAAAATGTGATTTCAATCATGTCTTTTCATGTATTTCTCATTTTTCATGTAGAAGAGTCCATCAAAAGTATGCAACATGGGTACTCCTTGGATGAGGAATTAAATTGTGCATCCAAAAAGTACTCCCTCTTGAAATTTGAGTAAAAAATTTGGGATATAAGTTGAAAATACGAGTTGAAAAAGTTGTTTTATTATTTTATTATTTTTTAATATTTTTACCCTTTTACTTAAAAAATTGTCAATTCTCCCCCATGGTTGACATCATCATCTTGAATCCTATTGGTTCTTATAAATTTTATTTTGGTTGTACATTTTTCTTAGGAGGTCTATTTTAGACCTCTAAATTCCCCTGATGCTTCAAGCAAGGCTGGTTCTTATGTGGCAGCCTCGGTTGTATCACCAATTACCTCTTCGATTATCATTTCTTCTTCTACGAGATTTTAAAGAGAGGTTGGTTCTTGTGTGGAAGCCTCGACTGTATCGCCAAGTACCTCCTCCATTCCCATCTCTTCTTCTACGGGATTTTTAAGTAAGGCTGGTTCTTGTGTGGCAGCCTCGGCTGTATCACCAATTACCTCCTCCATTCTTGTCTCTTCAGATTCCTCTTGATAAACCATCATCTCTTCTTCCTCGGCTTACTCCAGATAAAATTCCATTTCCATTTCCTTGGGTTCCTCTTGATCAATTCCTTCTTAATGTTCTTCTTCTACCAGACCAGCTAGAGAGGTTGGTTCCTCTTCTCTAGTAGTAATCATGGCTACTACTTCTTCTTTTGAGGACTCACAAAATTCCGCCCAGGAGACCCGAAGCCTATTTATTACATGCACGACCAATAATAACATGAAATCGTGATTGGAAAGCACTGCCGGCATTTGGCACGAACGCCGAGCAGCTTGAGCCATATGCTGCAGTTGTTTCAATATGAAGAAGGGCATGTTCAAGGCATGTACCTAAGCCTGTGGAAATCGAAGGTGCGTTAAAATTTAAAAATGATACTTGAACAGAGTTGTGGCTCAGCCCTGATAGGTTATGTATTTTATTATGGAACCTTCAACTTCATTCCAAGGATGTGGTACAGTTTGGCTCTTGTATCCTCTTCCCATTTGAACGACACTTTCTCCTGCTTGTAAGAATGATTCGGGAAATTTCGAGAGAGAATATTTCCAAGCAAACCATTGTTTCCCCTGCTGTCTCAACCTGATAACCTCTGTTATTACCTCTTCTGTGACAAGAGCTTATAGAAATCTATCTCGCAAATAATTATCGTCTAAATTGAGTGTGAATTCCATTGTGATTCCTCCATCAAACCCTTGCAATATGTCAAAGTAGGTATCCCACCCCACATCAACAAAAATTTTCCATACTTCTGGTTTGCTGCGAACTGAAGCTGTGTTTTCAGGCTCATGCCGCACAGCTAGCCCATCCATATTGTGGAGACTTGTAGCAGCACTCTCTGTAACAAGAAATTGTTGGGCAAGGTGGTGGGTACCAAATTCGGAGAAACAACATGGTGAAAATGGAAAGGTGGTAATGGTAAATATGGATGGTATCTCTCAAAAACCGAGAAAAATCATAAAATAATATGGTAAGTGTGGTGAATAAAAGTAATAATTGTTTCGTATAGGGTGGACGAGGCATCTTACAAATCCCAATATGTATTGAATGATGACACCACATGTTGATGGGAATCGTAAGGTGTACCATGAACAGATTTTCATACTGATTTATGAGGCAATTATTATGCTTTCCTTGACTATGACGGAACGCCCCCCCCTCCCCCCAACTTAAATTTTTTCCATCTACATCATTAATATCTTCACATGTGATATTTAATCAAATTGGTAAAACTCACATGGAGGCGTACCTGACGGCCTACCTGGACGATGTGACGGTTGGTAGGATGACGACGTAGTAACGATGTGGATTGAAGTAGCAACAGTAGGAGTAATGACATCCGGAGTAACAACATCCGGTGTAACAACATTGAGTAGCAACATCACAGTAACAACATCTAGTGTAACAGCATCGAGTTACGAGTAGTAGCATCGGAGTAACAACATCCAGTGTAACAGCATAGGGAGTAATAGCAGTGCAAATAGCAGCATCAAAGTAACAACATCAAGTAATAGCAGTGCGAGTAGTAGCATCGAGTAGCAGCATCGGAGTAACAACAGTGTGAGTAGCAGCACCCGGTGTAGTAGCATCGAGTAGCAGCAGTGTGAGTAGCAGCATCCAGTGTAGCATCATCGAGAGTAGCAACATCCAGTGTAGCAACATCGAGTAGCAGCATCGGAGTAATAGCAGTGTGAGTAGTAGCATCAGAAGTAACAACATCAAGTAGCAGCGTCGGAGTAACAACATTGCGAGAAGCATCATCCTGTGTAGCAGCATCGGGAGTAACAACATCGAGTAGCAGCATCGAAGTAACAGCACCATGAGTAGCAGTAACTGTTACTTTGGAATTCTTTATTTTTTTTTACTTTTACTCCTTAGTAGTAACTTCTGCAAAAATACAATAAGATAAACAATATAATTCTTTATTCTTTTATTATATATATATTTTGTTTTTTTTTCCTTTTTTACAACGGTGTAGAGGAAGGATTCTCTGTGCTGATGACCTTCAAACCATATTTCTCAAAGAGTTGTTTAATAAAATCATCCTTAGAGGCCGAGCGGTGATATATTCTTAGGTGATGTCCATTGACTATAAATGAAGCATGTGTATCATCAATTGTGACTAGCCTAACTGTTCCATTATCAAATACAACGTCCACCTCATAAGGTCCCATCCAACGAGTGCATAGCTTCCCCTTAAAATCCTTAAAACGAGAGTCATAAAGTAGTGCCCAATCTCCATTTTGAAATACCTTATTTTTAATAAACTTATCATGCCATTTCATTCTATGTTGTTGAATATCAGTATTTCTATGGACATCCATTGAATGGATTTCATTTAGTTCATTGAACTGGGCCAGTCGGTGTTTCTAGGCATCTGACAGATCCAAACCAACTTCAAGAGATGTTTTGAGAGTATTAATTTCTAATTCTATTGGAAACAATGGGGACTTCCCATGAACCAGTTCGAATTGTGAAAACCCAGTTTTATTTCACCATGTTTTTTTTTATGCCTAGAGAGCTTCCTGGAGCTGCTAAGCCCAATCCCGACGATGGTATGCCACATTTTTTGTCAAAATATTCTCCAATGTTTTTTTCATGCTTTCTACTTGTCCATTCACCTGGGGGTGGTATGGAGATGTCACTCTGTGCTTGACTCCATATTTCTGCATGAGCTTTTCTATCTTGTGTGATGTGAATTGTGCTCCTCCATCTAAAATAATCTACCTTGGAGTACCATAATGAGGAAAAATTTCTTCAAATAAAAAATTTGAGACTACCTTCTCTGTTTCTTTCGCAACATCTTTGGCTTCCACCCACTTAGTCACATAATCAATATAGACCAAGATGTGGAATTTTTGCTACAAGGGTAGGTAAAAGGGTCCAATGAAGTTAATAGCCCATTTCTCAAAAGGATCAAGGACTACCTATGCCTTCAAAGGCATTTCATCAGCCTGAATGGGTTGCCCCATATGTTGGAAACTATCACACCTCCTAACATAATTCTGAGCATCACGAAAAATGGAAGGCCATAAATATCCCATTTGTATCACCTTATGGCATGTCTTTTTTCAACAAAATTCCCTTCACAAGGGCCATCATGGGCAACTTTCAATACCTCATAAATATCATCCTTAGACACACAGTGCTAGATCTGATTATCTGCTCCTGTATGAAAAAGGTACCCTGTCATCCAAGAATATTAGGCACTATGATGAATAATCTTCCGTTGTTCCTTGTATGACAAATGAGGTGTCACTTTCCGTATAGCAAGATAGTTACCAATATCTTCATACTACGGAGGTTTAGTAGAAATTGCAAAAATATGTTCATCGGGAAACCTATCTTCTACAGGTGTGCATTCATCATTGTTATCCATTCTATATATGAAACCAGCTACTACATTATCTTTACATGGCTTATCTACTATTGTAATATCAAATTCTTGAAGCAATCACAACCATCTTGTAATACAGCCAAGAGTAATAGGTTTATTCATCAAATACCTGATTGTTGCGTGATCAATATGGACAATAGTAGAATACCCAGTGATGTAGTGACATAACTTATTGACAGCATAAATGACAACCAAAAATTCATTTTTTATCATTGTATAATTTAATTCAGCAGGAATTAATTTGTTTTTGACATAGTAAATTGCATATGGTATTTTGTCTACCTGTTGTCCTAAAATAGCCCCTATTGTTGTCTGAGAAGCACCAGTATGTATGTGAAGTGGTAATTCCCAATCAGGTCCTCTGAGGATTGGATTCGTGCACACCAGCCCCTTAATTTTTGTGAAAGTTGTCTCACAATCTTCAGTCCATAAAATTTCTTCATCTTTTTTAGCAATTGAAACAGTGGGTGTGCTATTTTAGCAAAATTTTCTATAAAGTGCCTGTAGTAACTAGCACAACCAATAAATCTACATACCTATGTGGGTTTTTTGGGTACCTGGAACTGTAATATTACCTCTGCTTTAGCCATATCAACTCGAATTCCAACATCTAAGAGCAAATGTCCCAACACTACTACTCCTTCCCTCATCATATGGCATTTGACTGTACTCAAAGATACATGGGTTTGTTTACATATTTTGAGTAATTTCTCTAAATTTTCCAATCTTCCCTCAAATGAGTTTCCATATGGAGTAAAATCATCCATATATATTTCAACGCTATCATCGACCAAATCAAAAAATATTCCCAAGATTGCCCTCTGGAAGGTAGCAGGATCATTACACAGGCTAAACGGGAGGACCTGTATGCAAATGTTCCCTAAGGGCATGTAAAAGTTGTCTTATCCTGGTCTTCCGGGGCTATCTAGATCTGGTTATATCCATTGAATCCATATAGGAAGGAAAATAACTTCTTCCCAGCCAAGGTTTCCAGGACCTGGTCAAAGAATGGAAAAGGAAAATGGTCTTTTTGAGTTGCCTTATTTAGGTCCCTGTAATCTACACAGATCCACCATTTACCATTATTTTTGGGAACAATAACTAGCAGGGATAACCATTGGCTATCTGAGATGGGAAAATAAATCCTACATCCAACAATTTTTGTAATTATTCTTTAACAATGTTTTTGAGAGCAAGATTCATCCTCCGTTGAGTTTGTCTTACAGGGCGGAAATCTTCCTTAATATAAATATTATGAGTGCATAAGTTAGCAGGGATACCCTTCATATCGGTATAATCCTAGGTAAAATCTTCGTGATGATCTTGAAGGACTTTCAAAAAAAAATTTGTTTGAGATTTAGACATGTTTAGGTTGATATTAAGTGTTTTCCCTGGTTCAATCTCAATTAGTGTACTATCATGGGATGAGGTTACAGAAATGTCTTCAATGTCATCTTCTGGTTCAATGTTTTCCTGTGTCTCACTTCTCATAGCAAACTCTATGATATGTCGAGTTGAATCGGAAACAGAACTGGAATCATTAATAAAAGCATTAATGACATCATCTTCAGTTTCTGTTTTAAATTGAAGGGCCTACCCAATAGTAAGGACAAGTCTCACATCTTCATTTTCAGGTTTAGGCTCTTCTACAGATAGAGGTTTCTGACTGGGTAATTTTTCAAATGGGCTTGGTTCTGCAAAAGGATAAAGCTTCAGATTCTTTGTAATTGTCCCATTCGATATAATCACGTGCCTAGATCGGCACTCTATGTAGGCATCTGTAGTTTCAAGCCAAGGTCTTCCTAGGATCAATGGGCAACCACCTACTGAAGATCGGGTCTGTAATATAAGGAGGTGCACAAGGTAATGCCATGAGTCTACTGAAATGATCACATCCTCTAATTTCCCCATTGGTTTAATTGTGGATTTGTCTGCATGCTCTAGGATAGTAGGGGTTGTTTTCATGTTTCCAAGTCCTAATGTGTTCATTGTTTCAACAATAATAATGTTAATGGCCACTCCCAAATCTACTAGTACATTCAGGATTTCAACCCCATTAATTTGTACTGTTAGAATCAGGCTCTCAGGGTCTTCGTATTTTACAGGCACGATTTTTCCTAACATGATATCGGATATTCCTCCCACTACATGGATGGTTAATGGATCCTTGGGTTTCCTCCCTGGTATCTTTGAGCAATATTCTTTCAGAGTTTTTGTGTATATAGGTAGATCTCTCATATTTTGTAACAGGGGTATTTTAACAAATAAATTTTGCAGTTCCCCTAGGAAGTTAAATTCTTCTTGAGGGTTTGGCTTACTCAAGGTCAATCTTTCGGGATATGGAGGAGAAGTTACATGAGCTTGATTAGGAATAGCTTTGGAAGGTGTCTGATTTATTACGTTTTGATCTAAATTATCCTTCACTATTCTTTGTTCCACTTCATTATATTCACTGTAAAATTTTTCTGTGATGATGAGTGAAGTAGGTGCATTTACTACCTAGCCAGACCATAGATTTGTTTCATTGAGCCCCATGGTAGAAACGTTGTAGGATGGAAGGTTCAGGGTGTCTGTTTGCTGGACCCCTTTATTATTTAGATTTGGGTTAGGCTAGATAGGAAGATGGGGTCTAATGGCTGGGTTTCCTGGGGGTACATTGGAAGGCAACTAAAGTTGTTGTCGAGGCATAGGCTGAGGAAACTATCCAGTAGGAGAGGGTCCCCACCAAGTCTGATTCCATGAAGGATTCATACTAACTTGAGGAACCCATTGTTTCTAAGGGGGATACTGATATTGAGACCACATGGATGAAAATGATATAGATTGGGGACCCATATTAAAATTGTTAAAGTACTAGGATGGGTCCTGAAACATACCTGGATTCATAGACGGTGGTCGAGGTTGCCATGGCTTCTTCTGCCCCATGAAGTATAGCTGGTCTACCATGTTTTCTTCACTTGTTCCTTGGAAAAATACTTTCAACCCAGGCAAAGAATGACACTAACTATTCACGTGAGTCTTCTCACAGATCGCGCAGGTTTCCACCGTGTTCAGCAGGCATTCCTTCAAAGGGTGTTTCTTTCTACACTAAGGGCAGAATATGGCCATAGTTTTTTCCAACTCCATATTCTTTTGTTTTGCCTATGGATTGTCCATCTGGGCTAATCGTGTGCTCAAAATATCGATCCTTAGATTTTCCAATCGATTTCCAATCTCTGCTTTTGTGACCCCTCCACTGGAAGTTTTTTATGACCGAATCCCGTGTCCACTTCTTGCAACTCCCCATGAACACTTGATACAGTAATCACAGATAGTTTATAAGTTTTATTTAGAAATATCCCCTTTTCCCACTATATTCAGAAGTTGCAGAGAGTCTTCCCTAAGTGCTCTGAGAAGAACGATATTTAGAATGTCCTTGTCTAGGTCACTATGTCTAGACCTCTGCAATATGTATTTAAATCGTTCTACACAGTCCTCCATATTTTCACCCTCTTTCCGTGCAAATTTAAAGATTTCTTCCTTAATGTTAGGGGACTTATAGTAATCTTGGTATTTCTCCAAGAAAGGTTCTTTCAATCCTTCCCATGAGGTAATCGTTCTCCCCCCTAGACCCATGAACCACCTCAGGGCTGTTCCCTTTAGGTAGCAGGAAATATCTTCAATTTATGGGCATCAACAATATAGAAATATCCACGAAAAACAATATCAAAATAAAAAAGGAATGTATCTGGGTCCTTAGAAGAGAGACCATGAAAACTAGGCAAGGTTGTTAAAGGGATGGGTCTCATTTGTGCATCACCTGCAACATTTCCAATGGGAAAATCAATGGAATAACTTATAGATGCCATAAATACCCTCCAATACAAACTTGGAATTTTGATTGGTTTCGCAGCTTGTATCTAGAGTGATTCAACTGTAGAAGGTTGCACCGCGCTCCGCTGGTCTCTTGGTGACTCAAAGTATTTCAAAAATTCCTTTACCAGATATGAATCATTTAGTTCAACAACAGGAATTTTTATCGTGCTGCCTTGGTCTCTCGGGGATGAAAAACCTTTTAGAGGTTCTTCTTCCCAGTTAGAATTGATCAGTTCCTTTGATCCCCTGCTTGCCACTTCTTACCCTTATGCTGTTGATACAGATATCTCCTCCACTAATACCCTACTTATTAAATCTTCTATTGTAGAAAGAACACCTTCTGGTACCATGGATGCCACTGGTTTCTCCATAGACTACCCTTTGGACTTCATCTGAACCCTAACCCTAACAGCAGCATGGAACAACGCCTCAGATCTAGATTTTTCAATAATTTCCTGAATGTATGTCTTCCTTCCCAGATCCTTCCCTTTCTTTGGGGGTCTTCCTCTACCCCTCTTATTCGCATCCTTGTTCATACAGATTATGAAGGAGGTTCATAAAAGAAAATCAGCAATTGCTCATGACCCAGAGTAGGATAGATAACTTCCTCCCTCGGACGAGAGAAGAAATTAAAAAAAAAACAAAACAAAAGGAACAAAAATATCAAAATTCTGGACCTAAAGAAGGGTAATCACATACCCTCCTCAGGACGAGAAGTTGGCCCCAAAAACAAGAAATAAAGTGAAAAACTATAAACTACGCCAAGGAATTAGGGCAGGCTTACAAAATACCTTCCCCAAGACAAGTGATTAATTTTTAATGAGGAAAATAAATAGAACGAAGAAGAAAGAAAAAAAACATGCTATGCTTAGGACTTGGAGAAGGGTAATAAATGCCTTCCCCAAGACGACAGATCAATATTACAGAAAAACAATTAAAAATCAGGAAAAGAAAGCACAAAACACTTATGCTCAAGACTTTAAGTAGGCGAATAAATTCCCTCCTCAAGACGAGAGATCGACCCTGAGATTTGTTGTAGTTCCCATTCTTGCACCTGTTAACCTTTCCCCAGCAATGACGCCAAAATGTTGGTGTATGGATATGAGAAAAAATCAACCCTTTCTCCACATACATTATTAACCCAAGGGTGTTAGTTATTTCAAGACTAATGTGAGAGTATATGCAGATACAAGCACATGACCTGTTGTAGATCACAGGTTTAAATCCGCAACACACATAACACTATAACAAAAATTAAATAAACTGCATAACTTAAAGGGGATTCACAAAAATTAAAGGTAAACTGTAACAAAAGAAAAGAAATCAATCTAAAATACAAACACTGTAAGAAAAGGGGAAATGAAGCACCTGATCAGAAGAGTGGTCCCAACTCTCTGATTAGGGTTGCGGCAAAGTCATGAATTATACAAGAAATAGAAATTTGTCCCACATTCAATTAATGATAAAAGATATTTTTTACAAGATCTGTATGTAAAAGTGCTTAGCCCCAATTCAAAACCTGCAAGCCTCTTTATACAAGTGTCTTGAAACCTTTGTTTCTACTCAACAACTCCATAGTTACAAAAATACATCTTGTTACAACGACAACCTAGTTCCCAGAAAGAAACCATGAAAAGGCCTGGAATGGCACTAATACAAACAAGTCTGTTATGTTGTAACAACAAATGAGAAAAACGTTGGAGATGATAGTTTGTTCCTTGACTTACGGCTGCAATGCTCCTATTTTAGCCAAATTTGTAGAAATATCGAGGTCAATATGGAAAAAGGTAAAACCTCCATGACGAATACTTCATTAATCAAATATCCCATGAAAGATAAGGAAATTGGTTTTACCTCATACGTTTAAGAGTAATAATAGCACAAAGAGATAGAAAGATAGGGTAAAATGGGAGAGGAAAGTATACAAATTTGGTACCCAACATTAACATTAGAATATATCTATCGATTTGGTTGATTAAAATGTTACATGGACTTTCCCAATTTGAATTATATTTTTACAGCTAAGGTGTTTTTATTTTTAAAATGTTTAGGTTATGAATTTTCTAATTTTTTCATTTCTATTCGACATCTTTCCATATGTTGGTTTGATATGGGTCAACTTTAACCTAAGAAGAAAAATGAATTACAAAAGGAAAATAGAAAGAAGAAAGAAATTATTTTAATGTCTGGGAGGCTAAAAATAACCTGTGGGACAAATTGTTTCTCCATCTTGATCTCGTTCTTGTATTTGGCCCTTTTCCTGTAGGGTTTTACAATAAACTCTCCCAATTTCTTGACAAAACCTTCGGTGAATAGATTATCCCAAGAGCTAGCTACCAAAATATCTGCATAATTTTTCTCGATATCTTTGAATGCCTCACATTCTAAAATGAAATGCTTTTCTATTTAGACTTTTTCGGGAGAGAAAAAAATACACTCTTTCCTCCCACTTTTATTTTGGCCTTTTCTAGTGCCATGTTTCACAACGAAGTTGATGGGAATTTTTCCTTAATTGAGCAATAAGAATTTTGGATCTCCAAGAAATATTGGCCCCCATGTACCAATTTTGTTGATGATTATGAGTGGGATTAAACTCTTCAATATAGTACTTCCTGTTTCTCCCTAGATCTTTCTCCCAAGTTCATTTGTGGAACTTACCCATAATTTTTTTTTTTATCTCTACATGTGCTCAAGTAAATACCCCATTTACTAAACCATTTTTTTTTTCCGCATCTAAGCCTTCTTTCTTTTGCACAAAATTTCTTTAAACACAACCTCAGGCCATCTACCCTCCTACATTTTCTCATTTTTTTTAAATATCTTATGACTCACACCATAACAATTGATTCAATAGGAGCATCCCCTGTTTCAATTAACAAGATAGAATAAGGGGCTCGACTTTTAATTTTTAACTTGTTTGTAATCAAACACTTCTTAATTTTTTCAATTTGTTTCCACTACATCTCACATGTGTTACTGGCCCACAGTTCAAAATTGTAGAGAATCACCAGGATCACTAAAAGCCCAAAAAGAGTTAAAGTGGTTTTCCAGTCCCATAGCTCTGTCTCTCTACACCTATTTTGAAAAGAAAAAAATTCTTTCCAACCACCCAAAATTATTTTCTCTCTATAGCCATGCCAACTTAAATTTCTGTTGAATTCAATTCCGAGGTATTTGTAATATAGAACTTCTTTCAAAATGTTGTCTTCAAAGTAGAACTTAGACTGGTTATTATTTTTTTTTTTAGAGAAATCCACTACCATTTTGCGAATATTGACTTGCATCCCCCCTTCTAATATAATGCTCAAGGGAAAGTAAGTGCTCTTGAAAACTAAGAGCAGATTTAGAAATCAGAATAAGGTCATTTACATACAAACGAAGCCTTATAAAAAAACTTCCAAAATGGATATCGTCAGCCACTCTTTAATCTTGTCGTTATATAAACCAAAAAGGGTAGGAGACAATGGGAAACCTTGAATGACCCTGATATCACTTCTAAAACTTTCAGAAATGCTCGTTGAGGTTCTAATTTTGAATTTCACCTCTTCATACAACCTATTTACAACTTCTCTCAAATGCCTGGGAACTCTGAGTTCCTCCATAGTGTACCAAAACTTATCCCTAGGAACAGTGTTAAAAGATTTTCTGAAATCAACAAAGAAAAAAAAAATCTTCCTTTTTCTCCCAAAATTTTTCAATGATGCACCTTAAAGTTATAAAACGATCAACTATGGAATGTTTAGGTCTAAAAAATTCTTTCCCTTTAGCACTTTTGTCTCTTTCTTCTTCCCACTTGCTGATTTTATTTTCTAACATGCTTCCAAATAAATTTTCAAACAAGGGGTTTATCATTATGGTACTATAATTAGAGTGATTATTGATGTCACCTCTCTTGAAAAGAGGTATTTCCAACCTAGTTGTCCAATTTGTCGGGGACTCTTGTTGTATGATGTTGTTGAAATTTTTTGTTATGTGAGGTGCAAGAAGTTTTAAGCCCCACTTTAGATACTCTTCTTGGATTTCAGCTAAGTATTTTGATTTTACATCACCCAACTTCTTGATACCCATCTCTAAATCTTGCACTATGAAGATTTTTGTGTCTCAGTTGACCAAGGGAGAATGGTCAACCTTGGGATCCCGCTCATAAATTTTTCTTGCATAGTCGAACCATTTAAAAGTTGTAATGTTGTTTTTAGTTTGCACCTTTCTCAGTTGGAGCTCCTTCCAAAATAATTTTGGGTTACTTTTCCCAAGGAAGATTAGTTCTTCTCTCTTCAAAACCATGAAATCAACCTTTTTATTTCTTAATATTTGCTTGTAGGATTTCAGCTTTATGTTATCCTTGTTTGATTCCTTCCACATTCTCCTTTCCTTTTTGAATTCCTCGTAAAAACCAAGCATTAACTAGAAAGCAATGTTCCAAACTTCTTAATTTTTTCTATTTTGCACTATGCAAGTGCAATTTGAATTAATTGTGTTAATTCATGACTGTAAATGACGTGAAATGAGATTTTCTACTTCTCGAAGAGCCTCTTTAGCCTTATTTTGAAGGTATTACAATTTTCTAGAGTCAAAATAATTCTTCCCTTTGAGAGATGTTGTTGAAGATACTGATTTTTTGACCCTAATTTCTTCTTTCTGGTCCAAGAGAAACTTAAATAAATTGACTTCTGATCTAATTTTAAGTCCCAAATCTAATCTCCAATCAACACTTCCTCCATTTTCTCATAGAAACTATGCTAGAAAACTACATAATATACTACACTTGCGCCACTGCAAGTATAAGTATCGCAAGTGAAATTACCGTACTTTTCCCATGTAGTCAAACCATTACAAATGAATAAACTGAAAACTCCACATAGCGTAAGCAATTTTTCACCAAAGAGATTGCAAACTTTATCCTCTGAAATTATTTCCCACAAAGTATTACTCTCTCCTGTAAGCGAGATAGTGTCACAATCATCTTTATAGCAAATAATGCTAGCTTGCTCACTTCCATTCCTAGCTTTGAGATCCCCCACTATAAGGATTTCACATAGATGAGAATATGCTGCAATATATTCGTTTAGGGCTAGAAAGAGACCTTTCTGATCAAGACCTCTTATTTTAAAATGGATCGTTTTTCAAAATAAAATTTTCTTATATATAAATGAATCTTATAACTAATAATGAAGAACTTATCATGGATGAACTTATTAGAATTGGAATAATCTCAAGTCCCTAGGAAAATGGTGGGTGGGGAGCCACTTGGAATCTAAAATTTTAAATTTACTAAAATAAATGGACAATTTAGAAAAACAAAATTTTGGTATATATAAATTAATGTTATAAATGACAATGAGGAATTTATCATGGAGGAACTTATTAAAATTTGAATAATCTCAAATCACTAGGAATATTTTTTTAAAATTTATAAAATTTTCTTCTATATAAATGAATGTAATAAATAATAATGGGGAACGTATCATACACTAACTTATTAAATTTGGAATAATATCAATTCCATAGGAAATTGGTGGGCAACCATGTGGCACTAATGTAATTTTTTTTAATTTATTAAAAATCATGCAACCTAACAAACTTTGTAATACACTATAACACTTTATAAACATTAACAATATGCATAAGTTGAGCATATTCCTTTGAAAATCAATGTAGGCCCTCAATTAAAAAAAAAAATCAACTCCTCTTCCCCCTAAAGTTGAAATAAAAAGCCTTCTGAAATTAAAGAGTAATAATAATGATAATTTAATTTTAAGATTATGACTATATTAGATATTAAATTGATATATTATGTATATATTTTAATCATATTTTAATTTGAACCTATCACATTTCACCAAAGAAACCCATATATATATATATATATATATATATATATATATATATATATATATATATATATATATATATATATATAATTTCTCCATTCCACATAAAAGATAGATATATGTAAAATAAACGATTCAATAATATGAAAATTTCCCAAACTATACCCCCAGTAAATAATTTTTTAAATTTATTAAATGTAATGGACCATTTTGCTAAATAAAATTTTCTTATATATAAATGAATTTTATAAATAATAATGAGATCTTATCATGGAGGAACTTATTAAAATTGCAATAATCTCAAATCCCTAGGAAATTGGTGGGCGACCAAGCGGCACTATTATAATTTTTTAGATTTATTAAAAACCATGCAACCTAATAAATTGTGTAATACACTATAATTGTTTATAAACATTAAGCTCAACAGATCCTCATCCACCTAAAGTTTAAATAAAAAGCCTTCCGAAATTAAAGAATAATAATAACGATAATTTAATTTTAAGATTATGACTATATTATATATTAAATTGATATATTATGTATATATTTTAATCATATTTGAATTTGAACCTATAACTTTTCACCAAAGAAACCTATATATATATATATATATATATGGGAAATTTATTATTATTATTATTATATATATATATATATATATATATATATATATATATATATATATATATAATAATAAATTTCCCTAATTTATATTTATAATTTGTTAATATGAAATTGAGATTTATAATTTCTCCATTCCACATACAAAATAGATATATGTAAAATAAACAATTCAATAATATGAAAATTTCCCAAACTATAATCCCTGTAAATAATATTTTAAATTTATTAAAAGTAATGGACCATTTTGCTGAATAAAATTGTCTTATATATAAATGAAAGTTATAAATAATAATGAGAACTTATCATGGAGGAACTTATTAAAATTGCAATAATCTCAAATCCCTGGGAAATTGGTGGGCGGCCAAGTGGCACTATTAGAATTTTTTAAATTTATTAAAAACCATGCAACCTAACAAACTGTGTAATACACTATATCTATTTATAAACATTAATCTTATACACAGATCATATTCCCTTGAGAATCAATCTATGCCCTCAATTAAAAAAAAAGAAAAAGTCAACATATCCTCATCCACTTAAAGTTGAAATAAAAAGGCTTCAATAATTAAATAATAATAATAATAATAATAATAATAATAATTTAATTTTAATATTATGGCTATTTTAGATATTAAATTGATATATTATATTTTTTCATTTAAAGTCTTTCCCTTTTGAGAATGGTCAGCAAGGCATTGTCTACTTTTTTTTTCATTTCCATTTTACATTTGTCCTTCTACTGTTTTGACATGTGTCAACTTTAAGTTAAGAAGATAAAAATATTACATATTTTATTGTAAAATGGACCAATTTTTAAAAAAAAAAATTCTTATATATAAATGAATGTTATAGATAATAACGATGAACATATCATGGAGGAACTTATTAGAATTGGAATATCCTCAAATCCCTAGGAAATTGGTGGGTGGGGAGCCACCTGGCACAAATCTAATTTTTAAAATTTATTAGAAGTAATGGACCATTTTGCTAAATAAAATTCTCTTCATGGAGGAACTTATTAAAATTGGAATAATCTCAAATCTCAAGGAAATTTGTGGGCAGTGACGTGGCACTAATATAAATTTTTAAATTTATTAAAAAATAGTGGAACCAAATAGACTCTATAATACACCACAACTATTTATATACATTAAGACTATGTATATGTTCAACATACTCCCTTGAGAATCAATCTTGACCCTCAATTAAGAAAGAAAATTCAATAGATCCTTATCCACCTTACATTGAAATAAAAAAGTTTCAATAGTTAAATAATAATTATAATAATGATAACTTAATTTTAAGATTATGAATATATTAGATATTAAACTTATATTTGAATATTTTTTAATTTAAAGTTTTATAAAGGTATATATTTTAATCCTATAACATTCTACCAAAGAAATAGTACTCTTAACCATTGTTATATACATATATATATATATATATATATATATATATATATATTTTTTTTATCTCAATTATATTTATAATTTGTTAATATAAAATTGGTATTTATAATTTCTCCATTCCATATCCAAGACAAATATATGTAAAATAAAAAATTCAATAATGTGAAAAGTTTCCAAACTATAACCCTCGGAGATAATTTTTTAAATTTATTAAAAGTAATGGACCATTTTGATAAATAGAATTTTCTTATATATAATTAAATGTTATGAATAATAATGAGGAACTTATCATGGAGGTAATGATTAAAATTGGAATAATCTCAAATCCCTAAGAAATTGGTGGGCCACCATGTGCCACTAATATAATTTTTTTTAATTTATTAAAAATCTTGCAACCTAACAAACTCTGTAACACACTAAAACCATTTATAAACATTAAGGCTATGCATATGTTGAGCATATTCCATTTAGAATTAATCTGAGCCCTCAATTAAAATAAAAATAAAAAAACTCAAGAGATCCTCATCCACCTAAAGTTGAAATAAAAAAGCCCTCAACAATTAAATAATAATAATAATGATGATACTTTAATTTTAAGATTATGGTTGTATTAGATATTAAATTTATATATGATATTTTTTCATTTAAATTTTATAAAGGTTTATATATTTATGTCGTAAGGCGTTATTATTTGAAATCAACTTTCCTAAGTGCCTTTCTGTCATAATATGTACCATTCGATCCTTTGTTAGACGATTATATCATTCTCAACCAGCGATTCAAATTGAGATAACAGGGAGGCAGGCAGTTGTGAGGTAGTTGCTCCTGGGCATCAGGGGAATTGTTGGAAAGGCCTTCTTTGCCTTTCTTGCGGCCTATGAAGTCTTTGTTTTTTCTTTCTTATTGATGTCCATAGTGGCTGTGGTGTATACCGTTGCTTCCATCTATACAGGAAAAAAAATTTCCTACGGAAGGGTTATGAGCGTTATTCCTAGGGTTTGGAAGCGCCTGATGGTAACCTCCCTTTAGTTTTTCTCCATCATCTTTGCCTATTGCGTGGCCTTCATATCAGTCTTCGTCCTGCTCATAATCACCGTGCATCTGAACAATTTGAATGCGGCGCTATTTATTTTTTTGGTTGTACACCCACGAGGAATGCATATCCCAGGACCCTGCTAATGGTGTGTTTCCTACTTTTTCCATCACATCCATCACACTGTACAGGTAAATATTATTTTTTTGTTCTCATTTTCTTTTTATCCAGTGTTTTTCTAGGCTTAGGGTAATCGTAGAGACGATTCTTACCAAATTACTTACATTCAATCTTCTCTTATTGGTTTTCCAGTCTTGATGGCGTGGAATAACAAGAAGGAGTGTTTTGATTTTGACATCGGTTTCTACTTCAATTTGATGGTTCAAGGTTGCCTTCTAGGTAACCCTAGCTTCAACAATTTTTAGGTAACTTACAAATTATTCTTATAATGATTTTTCTTGCCATTATTAAGCTATCCTATTTGTCTCCTTTTTATTTTTATTACCTAAGTTCGCTCTCTTCTAATTTTGCGTAGGGGTGGCTTGATGCCCTATTGTGAAGAATCATTGTGGTCAATCTATGTTCAGCTGAGAAAATTCTTCCTCCATAGGGTTTACTTAAATGTAGTTCTTTTGTTCAACTTATTTCTGGTCACACAAAGACTCGTCACTAATATTATTGATTTTGTGTTCTTGTCGTGGTCATAGGTACCCCAACCTACTCCTAATATGGATATTTAGACTTGCACCCAACCTTAGTCCCATATTTGGGTTTCTTGCTTATGACAGCGTTTGTTTTCTTCCAAACATGCACACTATAATTGTAGATTTAAAAGGACCCCAGTATCCTGCTACAATGATATTGACAGCAGATCATGATGACCATGTCGTGCCACTCCACTCTTTGAAACTCCTAGCAGTGAGTGATTCATATGGCTCTAGCCCTGCATTAAATGTCCATTGTCAACTAATATTTGATATTTTAATGTTGAACCTTATAGGCAACTATTGATGCACAAACCATTGGTGGCTCTTTTACGCCTCTATTTTCGTAATCAAACATAACATTATGTGTGTTTTATTATAATTTATTTTCAATCCATAGCTAATTTCTTGTGTATATAGGCGATGAAATATGTTCTATGTAAGAGCGTGGAGAATAGCCCACAGAGCAACCCCATTATTGGCCGAATTGATACCAAATCTGGCCATGGTGCAGGAAGGTCAACCAGAAAATGGGTGAGTTATTATTTTCCCTAATATGCCTTTTTTATATGCATTTTATTAGTGATTTCACTGATTTTCTTGTAAGAAGTAAAATATATAGACAACTAGCTGAGTGTGTCTAATTGGTTGTAAATTTCTAATTTTCAAAGCATATTTTCTAATATAACACTCTAATTTTCAAAGTATGGCTCTTCATATTGAATATAACACTTTTTCCAACTGCAGATTGAGAAAGCGGCAGACATATATGCATTCATGGCCAAAGTGGTCGGTGCACCATGGATTGACTAGCCTAGGTTGCAGACTTTTTGGCAAAGCTTGAAGTTGCTGGATATTGCAACAGATAATCAAGAAATTACTCTTTGGGACTTCGATAGTGTCACACACTTTAGTTGTCATCCCAATTATTATGGAATTTATATCCAATGTATCTACACAGATTTCCATATTTTTAGGTTGTTCAAAATATTTTATTTCGCAATTAATCACTAAATATTTAAAGGGCTTCTTAAGGT
Source organism: Pinus albicaulis (assembly GCA_034641835.2). Lineage (NCBI taxonomy): Eukaryota > Viridiplantae > Streptophyta > Pinopsida > Pinales > Pinaceae > Pinus > Pinus albicaulis. Next base: position 387,150,362 of record CM076577.1, read on the forward strand.
TCCAGACTCGAAATTGTTGTTTTTTTTCTTCCACGGAGCAAAAAACACAAACTTTCATTAATAAAAATTGTTAAAAATACATGGATATTTATCAGTTTGCATCCCTACGATGGTGACGATACATGGATATTTATCTGTTTGCTTCCCTACGATGGTGACCATATTCTGTGAGTCATGACTCTTTCAAGTTATCAACTAATACATTTTCATGACTCTGACTTACTATGGATATTTATCTGTTTTCATCCCTACGATCGTGACCATATTCTGTGAGTCATGACTCGACTCTGACTTACCCTTTCTTCTATATTTTTTCACTTTTTCCAGACTAAAACACACATATTTCATTGTATCTCCTCTCTTTACAAAAATACTCAGACTAGCCTTAATATAGCTTTCATTAATCAGGTAGTAGACCTCTGGAAGCCTGATAAAAATCGTTCAAACGGAAATGAAGCTTGGTTTTTATGAATTATATGTGTCTTTTCAGGGAATAAAGTAGAAACAAATCACCATATTGTGGTGAACACTGAAGATGACTGATACACTGGCAATACGTCAAAGTGTAGAGTCTTCAATATAGGCATACTAGTGTTAAAAGAAAAAAAAGCAATTCAAAGGTTTTTTTTAATATGACCATTGTTGTTATGTAACCACTTAAAGCTAGCTTGCTAGGAAAACTCATTGCAAGGCTCCAATTATGTTAATAGAAGTATGTGGTGAAATGTATAAATAATTAGCTTGGCTACATGAGCAATGGATGAATTCAGATAACCATACGGAAGAATTGAAATGATTATTGTACGCAATGTTTATTATATTGGGATGTCTTTGAGGTATGTGGAAGTTTGTCTCTCTAGTATATATAGAACCAACAATCATTTACAAAATCTTAATTAAAATGATAAATTTACAATTCTGATATCTTGAAATTTTCCAACTGCTTTGCAATTTCATCTAAAGGAGAGATATATATAAATAACAAAATAAACCATTCAATTCTTGTACATAGATTGATATCAGTAATTATCAGTGTTTGGTGGGCTCAACACATCTTAAGCTGGCACAAACAATGGAGTCATTCATGTTAATATATATTCATTTTTCACCTTTCATTATCTAGTGAATGGGTCACTCCTCAGTTATCATCATCTTGAGACAGGAGATCAATAAATAATGACAATTGTCAGTCAGTAACAATCAGCAATGGCATGCTTTCAAAATGTTATACACAAGCTACTTCTTAAGTTACATGAACATTGGAGTGGAACGGGGCATGCAACACAGGGTCTACCCGTTTTAGGTTCAGATATTCTTATATGTGAAGTGGAAACTGCACGAGCATCTGAAAGGTCATATTTCCCTGCACCTTGGACCTCAAGCGCTGTGTGTTTTGGATGTGGGAAACCATGCAAAAGCCCAAATAAAGATCCATGCTCTGTATGCTCTGGTGAATTGAAATTGCTGAATTTGCGAACTATGCTCTTCTCTCCTTTTTAAATGTAGATAATACAAGTAGAGAAAACTACTGAATTATTGTAATAATGATGATAATTTCCTTGTATACATGTTTAGTCAGAAAAAAACAAAGTTGATTATGATGCAGTTCACAAACAAGTACCTTTTGCAAACTACATGGAAAAGCCAAAATCAGCTAGCTGTAGTTGTCCGGAACTGGTTTGGAGAAAATTCTCAGGTTTTATATCCCGATGGACAACGCCCAACTCATGACAATATTTAATGACCATTATTAATTCCTTTATCAAGTTTTCTTCCCGATGCTCAGAGTAGCATCCAGTCCTAAACATCTCATCAGTGAGGCGTCCACCAGAGCATAAGTCCATCACAAGATGCAAAGATTCTCCATCTTCATATCCCGCTCGCAGTGTGACAACATTAGGATGGCCTGACACATGCTACATAATCTCAATATCCTTATACACATTTTCTTTAGTCTTTTTGGGTAGGGTTTTACAGGCCATCTCTTCCCCAGGCAGAAACAGAGGCTGAAATTGTCAAAGTTGTCATTCCCTACAAATATTAAAGTATGATTATCAGTTAGATATTAAGAAATTAATAATATACAAATAAGCCTATTGGAAGTTCACTCACTTTTCAGAGCAACAAAGTGTTAAGCCATTGACCAGGCTCCATTCTTTTTGGGGAGTTGGTTCAGTAGTCAGGGAAACAAAGTGTTCTGAGAAGCCATCCACCAGGTCCATTCATGTTTTAGTCTTCCCTATTAGTGAATTAGATAAGTTTCAATGTGCTGAGCTTAAGACTGAGTATAGGTCTGGAACAAAATTCGCAGAATAGAAACAAACAAACAACTAGAAATATAATAGGTATTTAAGTCAAAAAAAACATCTAGAAATCTACTAAAGAAAAGTGGAATACACAAATGAAAATGATATCCGAGATCAAACTGCCTCTTCTCATCTTTTCTCTGTGCAGTTTGCATTTAGTGCTGTCTCACATTTCTCAACATTTAAATGGCAGAATTCATCACAACTTCTTGCAAAGTGACTCTGCATCCGAATCTCTTCTTTTCGTCACTCTCTTCCTACTCCAGGTCTATGAGAGCCAAGCAGAGTGATGTTGTGAAGAAAAGGGCCAAGCAGAGTGATGTTGTGAAGGTTGTATTTTTTGGATTCACTTTGTGAAGTGTTTCATATTATCTCAGCTTTTTTTTTCATTTAATTAGATGCAGTGCTTTTACCAACAATGAGTTTACTGTCTTAGCAAGTTAGGGTTGATTTTGCATTAGATTTTTCATAATATGTAACAAAAGGTTTTGATTAGATGCTAGGGAATGACATAAAAGAAATTCTTTTTATCAACACAATTGACCTCCCATTAATTATCTTCTTTCATCACTGATAATGCCATCTTAGATTCTTAATTATTTGGAATTGCAAATAATTTTTCTTATCTTCCATTAAGACATAAGAAAAATCCTTTCTTTATGCTTCTCTTAAATAATTATATATTGTAGCAACTTAATGCTATTCATGTAACTGTAACCAACCGAATAATTCCAACCAGATGGTTTCTATGTATATAGTGAGTGCGAAGATTTCTGCAAAAAATTAAATACTCCCATTTATATTTGTTTGAAGGCCTACATTAGAAACATCAAAATTTGTCAATAACTCTCATAAATTTTGAAAAGGGCATGAATACAAATTATTCATTAAACTATGCAAAAGGTCCTGATTGACCAACCATATATAAATCCATCAAAATATTTATAGTAAGCTCCAACTCACCCTGTTGTTTCGATGGTACTCTGGACATTGCTATGTATTGGTTCTTGATACATTTCTAATTATTTTTAATTGTAAGAAAGAACAATTATCAAAACCCTTGAAAGGCTTCATGAATATCACTTTTAGTTAAGGTGCTTCCATGTACAAGGTTCTCTGTTGGGACTTATAGTTAACTCTACATTTTCACCAAAATAAAGAGCATTGTCAAAGAAAATGAATATTGTAACAAAAACCTATAAATAATATTGCATTTATAAATGTACTCTTTCAACTCTAAATATTATCCTCAAAATTCTATTTTTGGTCCAATCTCAGAGAAAAGATTCGAACATAAAACTTTTCTATTTTTTACTAAACAATCAATTCCTACTATAGTGATGAATTGCATGTGGATGCTCTATAGTTGATGCTTTGTTCATCCTCCAATAGTGTTTGTTGATTATTGGTTGTTGACTAATGAGTTGAAACTAAATTACATTTGCAAGTCTCAATGGATATTATATTTTCACATTAAGGGGGAGAGTCTTTTTTTTATTGTGTTCTTACATGCTTTTGTGTGGAGTTAAAGTTAGTACAGAGTATCTGATTGAATTATTTTGACCTTCCTGATTTGAACCAAGAGGAGGAGCAAGATTTTGAAGTGTGCAGGAGTAAATTTATTCCACAGCTGGACAACCACAGTTTTGTTACACCCAACCACCTTCCAAGGTTTTGCACCTCAGACATTTACCCTGCGAATATATTGTAGAGGAACTTACTCAACTTTGCAAGCCATTTTGTAAAATTGTGAACAAAAAAGTGAATGTTGTAGTTAATCATAACTAGGATCTTTTGGAATTTGTACATTTTCAAGAGCGCTCAAACAATGTAACTTAATGTTCAAATTCATCAATATGCTATAAGAATTATTCTGCTGAGGATTTGAGAGTCTTACCATATTTTGATTTTCCTTTATAGGATTTCTTTTGTTATATTTTTATGTGGATCCGAAGTCAATATTATGAATAGTTTTAATACGCTCTAGTAATTACATGACCATTGTCTATAATATTTGTATCTCTATAACCATTTAATATTTCAGCTACATATTTATGTCTGGCCTTGGTGTTAGTTCATTTATGTTGTAGATCGCATAGCTTCCTCTCTCCAAACTTATCAATTGAACCCCACTTTCGGACAAGATTAATCTATTTATAAACTTTTGTCTTTTCTTTTCAAGCTGAATGTCAATCATGTTCCCTCAACTATTTGTCTTCTATATCGATGCTTATCCTAAGATGAGTAATCACACTCCTTTTGTTATGCTTTTATTAAAAATTATTATTATTTTAAATGTCTTTATGTTAAAAGTGATTTTTGGTTCATGTGGGGCTTTGTTTTCGTTATGTGTTTATTTGTTAAAAGTAAATAAAAAAGAGTTCAATATATTAATAATGTGTTAAATTGACAAAGGAATTTATTCCATGGCCTTGTTTTTTGCAATTAGAATTTATATTTCATGATAACATAATATAACTTATGATAATAAAAAAAAACGCTAATCAAGAAACAAAATTGCATAAAATTATTACTTCTTTTTCCAATGTTATTGTTTCCTATGATATTGCCTTACGGTGTTTCCTTTTTCAACATCTGGTGCAATCGCTAGTTTAATCTTTTCCCTTTTCATAATGGTCACTATATGCATTGTCTACCTTTTTCATCTCCATTTGACATTTGTGATGTTTTGACATGTGTCAACTTTATCTTAAAAATAAAATAAAAATTACATATTTTATTGTAAAATGGACAATTTTCCAAAATAAAATTTTCTTACATATAAATGAATGTTATAGATCATAATGAGGAACTTATTGTAATTGGAAGAGTCTCAAATCCCTAGGAAATTGGTGGATGGGGAGCCACTAGGCACAAATCTAATTTTTAAAATTTACTAAAAGTAATGGACCATTTTTCTAAATAAATTTTTCTTATATATAAATTAATGTTATAAATAATAATGAAGAAATTATCATGCAGGAACTTATTCAAATTGGAATAATCTCAAATCCCTCGAAAAATGGTGGGAAACCACGTGGCATTAATATAATTTTTTAAATTTATTAAAAATCAATGCAAACTAACAAACTCTATAATACACTTCTCTCTTTTATAAACATTAAGACTATGGATATGTTAAATATATTCCCTTGAGAATCAATCTAGACCCTCAATTTATAAAAAAAAGTCAATAGATCCTCATCCACCTTAAGTTGAAATAAAAAGCCTTTGCCAATTAAATAATAATAATAATAATTTAATTTTAAGATTATGGCTATATTATATATTAAATTGATATATGAATTTTTTTCATTTAAATTTTATAAAATTATATAATTTAATCCTATTTGAATTTTAACTTATAACATTTTACCAAAGAAACACACTGTCGCATTTATAATTATACTTTTTTAATATGAAATTGAGATTTATAATTCTCCATTCCACATACAAAAAAAATATATGTAAAATAAACAATTCAACAACGTGAAAATTTTCCAAACTATAACCTTTGGCAATAATTTTTGAAATTTATTAAAAGTAATGGACCATTTTTCTAAATAAAATTTTCTTATATATAAAAGAATGCTATAAATAATAATGATAACTTATCATGGAGGAACTTATTAAAATTGCAATAATATCAAATTCTTATAAAATTGGTGGGCGACCACTTGGCACTAATATAATTTTTTAAATTTATTAAAAAGCATGGAACCTAACAAACTTTTAAATACACCACAATTGTTTATAAACATTAAGACTATGCACATGTTGAGCATATTCCCTTGAGAATTAATTTATGCCCTCAATTAAAAAAAATAAAAAAAATCAACATATCCTCATCCACTTAAAGTTGAAATAAAAAACCTTCAACAATTAAATAATAATAACAATAATGATAATTTAATTTTAAAATTATGGCTATATTAGATATTAAATTGACATATTATATTTTTTAGTTTAAATTTTATAAAGGTATATATATTTTAGCCATTTCCATTTTGAGAATGGGCACACTAGGCATTGTCTACTTTTTCCATCTCCATTTGACATTTGTCCATCTATTGTTTTGACATGTGTCGACTTTAACTTAAGAAGAAAAAATAATTACATATCTTATTGTAAATTGGACCACTTTCCAAAATAATTTTTTCTTATATATAAATTAATGTTATAAATAATAATGATGAACTTGTCATGGAAGAAATTATTGGAATTGGAATATCCTCAAATCCCTAAGAAATTGATGGGTGGGGAGCCACGTGGCACAAATCTAATTCTTAAAATTTATTAAATGTAATGGACCATTTTTCTAAATAAAATTTTCTTATATATAAATTAATTTTATAAATAATAACGACTAACTTATCATGGAGGATCTTATTAAAATTGGAATAATCTCAAATCCCAAGGAAATTGGTAGGTAGCCACATGGCACTAATATAACTTTTTAAATTTATTAAGAATCAATGGAACCTAAAAAACTCTATAATACACAACAACCGTTTATAAAAATTAATACTATGCATATGTTGAGCATATTCCCTTGAGAATAAATCTAGACCATCAATTAAACAAAAAGAAATCAATATATCCTCATCCACCTTACATTGAAATAAAAAACTTTCAGCAATTAAATGATAATAATGATAACTTAATTTTAAGATTAATTTTAATATTATGGATTTATTAGATATTAAATTGATATATGATATTTTTTCACTTAAATTTTATAAAGGTATATATATTTTAATCTTTCCCCTTTTGAGAATGGTCAGGGTAGGCATTGTCTACTTTTTTCATGTCCATTTAGAATTTGTCCATGTGATATTTTGACATGTGTAATTTTAACTTAAGAACAAAGAAAAATTACATATTTTATTGTAAAATGAATGCTTTTTCAAAATCAAATTTTCTTATATGTAAATGAGTGTTATAAATAATAATGTGGAACTTATTAGAATTGGAACAATCTCATATCTCTAGGAAATTGGTGGGTGGGGAGCGATACTCCAAAAATATAATTTTTAAAATTTATTAAAAATAACGACCATTTTGCTAAATAAGATTTTCTTATATATAAATTAATGTTATAAAGATTAATGAGTAACTTATCATGGAGGAACTTATTGAAATTGGAATAATCTCAAATCCCTAGGAAATTGGTGGGTAACGACATGGCACTAATATAATTTTTAAAATTTATTAAAAACAAATGCAACCTAACAAACTCTATAATAGACTATTTTCATTTATAAAAATTAAGACTATGCATATGTTGAGCATATTCCATTGAGAATCAATCTAGACCCTCAAATAAAAAGAAAAAAGTCAATAGATCCTAGTCCACCATAAGTTGAAATAAAAATCCCTTGGCAATTAAATAATAATAATAATAATAATAATGACAATTTAATAGTAAGTTTATGGTTATATTAGATATTAAATTTATATATGAAATTTTTAACTTAAAGTTTATAATGGTATATATTTTAATCCTATTTGAATTTGAACCTATAACATTTTACCAAAGAAACACACACATACATATATTAAATTTCTCTCATTTATATTTCTATTTTGTTAATATGAAATTGAGATTTATAATTCTCCATTACACATACAAAACAAATATATGTAAAATAAACATTTCAATAATTTGAAAATTTTCCAAACTATAACCTTAGGAAATAATTTTAAAAATTTAATAAAACTAGCAATTGCACCATATGTTGCAAAGGAAATGCTGTAAAGCAGTAACAAAGGAAATAGTAGTATAGAGTAAGTTGAGTTTTAAGGTGGTGAAGGAGTTGGAGCTTAAGAATATGCATCATTTTGGGAAGGCTTTCGTAGCTAGATGCATATGGAGGCTTATATCAAATAAGGGTCTATGAAGCTAAGTTATCCTCTAAAATTACAATGAACCTAATTCATTAGAAAAACTTCCAAAAATACTCATAATATAATTTTTTGATATGTTGGAAGGGCATTGTCCAAGCCTTGATGAAGAAGTTGAGTTTTAAGGTGGTGAACGAGTTGGAGCTTAAGAATATGCATCATTTTCGGAAGGCTTTGGTAGCTAGATGCATATGAAGGATCATATCAAATAAGGGCCTATGAAGCTAAGTTATCCTCTAAAAATACATTGAACCTAATTCATTAGAAGACCTTCCAAGAATACTCATAATATAATTTGTTGATATGTTGGAAGGCCATTGTCCAAGCCTTCCATCTTGTGTGGAATTGCCTACTGTGGGAAGTTGTTAATGGAGAAAGAGTAAAGGTAGGAGCTAATCCTTTCTAGGGTTGGAAATGGAGAAGCTTATAAAGTCCTCGAAAACAAATATAACTTAGATTATACAACCTCCCTGGAATCCTAATGTAACACATATATATACTCTTTCAAAATTGAAACATATTAAATTATAAAACTATACCAAAAACAAAAAACAAAGAAGCTGATAGTCCCATAAACTGTTTTTTGTGTCGTAAAAAATAAAATATCATTCATTTATACTATTACAACAATTTTACCAAACCATTTCAAGTAAACTCGACTCATAAATACCCTTTCTATGAGAAAATTTTACATACATTTCTATAATAGATTTTTAAATATAAAGAATCTAGACTACCAAAAAAACCGACAAATAAAATGCTAATGTAAACATTTAAAACGTGTGGACCCAATTTCTTATTTTTAAACCTAACACATAGAAATCGTTTACACGTGGAAATTCAGCATTTATCCGATCACTATTCACCGCAAATAACAGATCATCGAGTCCACAAAAATCACAACCAAACTTGGCACAAAGTCAAACACGCTTATCAGGGCAAGAATCTCCGTGCTTGGATTATTATTAAAATGGGAGAGCGAGGTCACAGATTCAATTAGTGACAAACGAGATCAGTATCTATGTGAATCGTGTTTTTTTTTCCTTGCAGATCGTGGGTTCCCTCGGGAATTGAGTAGATTTTTTACTCTGCCTCATTTGCATCAATCTCAATAAATAGCAGGGACTCTATATAAAATACATATATACATTCAATCAATGATAGAAAACAACATGAAAATTTCATACCTTCAAATTGGCCAAAGCATTTGGCATTGTCCTTACTAAGGATAAATAGTTCCCCATATTGAATTATAAATTTCATAAATCATGCAAATTTCATACCTTGAAATTGACCAAGGAAATAGTTGTTGTCCTCACTGATGGAAAATAGTAATATAACAGAAATAATTCTTATGTTCTTTTACTATCAAAGCACAGATTAGCCTACCACAGGGAAATAGATGCAAGAGAGTAATTCTACAAGGAATTTAGTGTACGAATATGTAACAGAGTAATTATAAGGAATTTAGTCTACAAATGTTTTGTGTCATTGAAATATTTGCATATTTCCATGTAACTTGGCATCTTATATCTGTTGAAAATGCCTCAGATAGGCATACAGATCATGCACAATTATTAATTTACATCCATAAGCTGCATAAATTACAAATCTATTACACTCTCAATTAGTACATATAGCAGCTAAAAGCATTTGTGATCTTCTACATATGGAAGAATATGCACACTGAGATAAACTCTAGAGTAGATGGGAACATATGATCAAGGTACACTGTAAACCACTAAAATATCCGATAATTCATCAAAACTTCAGTCATGGTTGCATTCGCTCTCTGTGAGAGGGAAGGTATCAGGCATATTAAGAAATCTTATGGTGAAGACTTCATGGTATTGCTGAATTTTATGGCACTTAGAAATTTAAAAGAAAAGGCTTCAATAAGTGGTATTGCTGAAATCTCTGTCTCGCATAATCGATATAATCGAAGCCTATATTGTTTACATGATCCTGCATATAAACATAGAAGTAGTAAGAATATTGTATTTCATGTGATGATGAAAAAGGTGAATAAGAATAAAAAATGTGATATTTCAAAAGAATGGGTTTCCAGGCATTATTTCATAAAAAAAATTATAACTACATTAAAGAATATGAAAAAAATTACATTTAGCAGAGAAACGACAAAAACATTCCCATTTTTCACTCTTTATAGCAATGAGGAGGGTAACAAATAAAAACTTACAGAAATAACACCCCATAGACCCCAAATGAGAGGGCTTGCAAAAGCATATTTCTCAATATCTTCTAAAAGTTGTCCAACTCTGTCACTCTCCATTACATTTGAGTTCCATACAAGGTTAGCAACTTAACACAATGAAAACTAGAATATCCTTCAGGTGCCTCAGCAAGGGTTAGATGCATCTTTAATTAGCTTACATTTAACTTCCAAAAACATAACTTTTTATAGCTTGATCAAATAAAAACAAACAAGGGTAAACAGTTATCTGCAGCTAATATAGATTGATCAAACTAAAACATCATATACATTTTATTCTGTGAAGTTTAAAGATATTTAACAGAGAGGTATTAAACACTGGCTTTTGGAATAATGGACATGGATTCTAGAAGCCTTTATAATCATATGAGTTATAAAATACAAAATGAAAACGGACAAGAATGAAGATAACTTCAACTATGAAGGATTTAACATGTAAGAAACTACATTTTGATCTCTTTGCAGTGTGCAAATTAGTAAGCAAAGCCTCAGTGCAAATTGGTATCTATGTTCATGTAGCTCTCAAAGAGGTCATTTAGAGTCAAATGATGGGAAGCAATAAACTACAAATAAAGAAGTGAAAGAATGAGATAACTTACTAGATGATTTAAGATATTCCTTCACAAATCTTTGGTGCTCTTCAAAATCTATCAAAAAATACATTGACAAAAGAGTGTCAGTGTAAGTTAATCCTAGCTCATTTGAACTAAAGTACATGAGATATATTTACATCACTCTCAGAATGTTTACATATCACTATCAAAGTCACATGACTTGGGCTCGGGAATAACTTGGCAAAGCTCACTTATAACTGAAGCTTGAAATAAGCTTGAAATTAGGAATAAATCTTGGTGAAAATCAGTAAGCAAAGCCTCAGTGCAAATTGGTATCTATGTTCATGTAGCTCTCAAAGAGGTCATTTAGAGTCAAATGATGGGAAGCAATAAATCAGTAAAACTAACCCTTCACGTCAAGGAAATGAAGTGATATCTCAAGCTACAATTTAATTAAAATATGTATATGTTATAACATGTCACCAGGAAGGCTAAGGCTTCTCTACAATGAGATAATTATGGACAAATCTGATAAAAAGTCTACTGACCTTTCAACAAGCATTGCCGACCCTTCTTCAAAAAGTTCTTCAACAATTCCAAATGTAGAGAGCTTGTTGGCCAGTTTTTTCATTGAATCCCAAGACCTTTTCCTGAATATAAGTGATCTTAGCTTATTTTGTTTCTTACGAGGCAATGCAATAGGAGCAGAGTGTTCAGGTGGAATAATATCAACTACTATACAAGTCGTGTCATCCTTCAAGTCTCTTGTCCTTAAAGCCTCCTGAAAAGAAAAAAAGCATATCCAAGAATTTAATCTCTCAAGAGTCAATATTAACCTAAAATAGAAATGCACCAAATTTATTCTTCATGAGATAAGGATACATGATTGCCTGGAAGCCTTTATAATATTTTATCAGAAATTATAACCTTAGGTTGAAATAAATAAGGCAAATGATAAAAGTATCACAGCAATGTGAAACAAGTTACAACAATAGTAGATCTAAGCAAGCATGCACCTTTACAACTTGTCTTGCAGCAAGTTCAGCTGAGAGTCCTTTGTAGGTTTTTGCTGATTTTTTGGAGGGTAGTGCATCGCACACACCATCAGAGGCAATTATTAGCCTACCTCTGGCATTTGAGGTCTAAAATATCGATAGTCTAATGTTAGGACACCAAACAAAATGCAACAATATTTTATATTTATTATGAATTAGAAACATCATGTATCTCATACAATATGTAGAACCCAAAGGAGGATCCTAAACATAGACACATCCTACAATGAAAATGAAAAGGGGAACACATCGTTGACATAAAAAGCTGGATGAAGCTTAACCTTAATTTGTTTAACATAAGGTATCGGTATAACGAATTCACCAACATCCATGTCCCCTATTAATCTGGAAAGGCACAAACCACTAGGCCAGCATTGTAAAGGACCAACCTAAAACAACACAATACAACATTTGGCAATATGCTTGGCCAAGAAAAGTCAACACAAAATTAAGTCAAGAATAGGAGAAATAAGCAGATGACATCTTCAATGTGTCATGTAAATTGAATTCATATTTAAGATGGTTATATATACAATTGTGTGGCACCACCCACAATACTGAGTCTTCCCACTTCACCTCCACTTGCTGTTACACATTCCCTCCTATATGTAAATCTAATTTTTAGGTCTTCTAGATTATATATATAACAGATTACCTGTTTAAATATTTCACTTTTCCTATTGCCAATGCTTACTCTGATGATTTATAATAATTGCTTCAATGAAATCAGATATACAGAAAAATGCACTCACTCTTCAACATTTTCTTCTAGGCTATGATCAGCTGTGAGTAATGAGACCACACCACCCTGCGAATTCAATATGCATCTGGAATCTCCATCAAAAGTAGCCGTAACAATCCATCCATCAACCACAACAAATGTAACCGTAGTTCCAGAAGTTTCCTCTGATGAAACCCAAAAAGTCAAAATCTGTTAACTTAATCATAAATGAGCAAAAGATACTCATTTGAACTGTGAAATAAAGGCACTAAATGCATATGTAGCAATTTTATTCATCACAACCGTCTGAAATTTTCAAATGGTAACAAGAAAATTTAAAGTTAATGATCCTTTTGGTGGCTTCTCTGCTGCATAGAAAATCCCCCTTGTAGTTCACTTCAAAAAAAGAAATCAGTAATTAAAGCAGGCGTAGTATTTCGACCCTAAAATAATAGAAATTCCTGAAGGAAAATCTGGCTGTGAAGCTTCCATATTTTGAGTGATCTGGCTATGAAGCTTGAATTTTGAAAGACATTGAATGTCCAATATCTGGACAAGAAAATACCTCGAATCCGGGTCATTTTGGCCATTCACCAAAGGTAATATTATTTTATTTTCTGTAACACTTCCGGTTTAGTGTCCTTCTTGGTCTTCAAATCCTTGATCGTTTCCACACTCATCTCCATTGCTGTCACTCGATCAGCCAGGTCTTGAATGAGTTCATCCCGATGGAACTGAGCTTTCTCTACTATTCTTTGAACATCGAATGAATCCCCGTGTCCTGCTGTGGTTTGTCGAAACCTGCGAATATTTTTGTGAAAGGGACTCATCTCCATCTCCATTGATATACGATCTATGCAGGAAAAGGTAAAGGGATCCTTCTCTATGGCCTTCTTCGCCTTCAAATTGGAATCAGACATCCACTGTGATAACTCCTTTTCGCAAAGGCATTTATTTCTGATGGCAAAGAAATCATCCTCAAATGGAAAAGGGTTCCACTCTAGGTCTATGTCTGCAACCATCGATTTTTGAAATATGCGTTTGTGAGTCTCTTCGATGCAGGAAGAGGATGGATTTGAGTAGTAGTACTCCACCGAGAAGATAGAGCAACTTATTTTGATATTCGTTTCCTGTAATTGATTAAAAATTGTAACTATTTTTAATTTTTCAGTCAATATGATTTGAATCATCTAACATTACATTCAATGGTTCAGAATGGTACACGTAGAAATTTAGGAAATTTGTTTTCAAATAGGTATGCTTTACAGCGTAACTGATGGACTATTTTGCTAAATAAAATTTTCTTATATATAAATGAGCGTTATAAATAATAATAAGTAACTAATTAAAATTGGAGTATTCTCAAATCCCTAAGAAATTGGTGTGCGGGCACCATGGCACTAATATGATTTTTTAAATCTATTAAAAATAATGCAACCTAAAAATCTCTAATATGATTTTTTAAATCTATTAAAAATCATGCAGCCTAACAAAATCTGTAATACACTCCATCCGTTTATAAACATTAAGACTATGCATACCTTGAGAATATTCCCTTGAGAATCAATATAGACCCTTAATTAAAAAAAAAAACTCAACAGATCCACATCCGCATGTTGAAATTAAAAGCCTAGGCATCATCTACTTTTTTTCATCTCCATTTGACATTTGTATATCTTCTGTTTTGACATGTGTCAACTTTAACTTAAGAAGAAAAAATAATTACATATCTTATTGTAAAATGGACCATTTTTCAAAAAACAAATGTTTATATATAAATGAATTTTATAAATAATAATGAGGAACTTATCATGGAGAAACTTATTATAATTGGAATAATCTCAAATCCCTAGGAAATTGGTGGATGGGGAGCTACCTTGCACAAATATAATTTTTAAAATTTATTAAAAGTAATGGAACATTTTGGTAAATAAAATTTTCTTATATATAAATGACTGCTATAATAATAAGGAACTTCTCATAGAGAAACTTATTAAAATTGGAATAATCTCAAATCCCTAGGAAATTTGTGGTGGTGAGATGGCACTAATATACTTTTAAAAATTGATTTAATTGATTATAAATCAATGCAACCTAACAAAATCTGTACTTTTATAAACATTGAAAATATGCATATGATGAGCATATTCCCTTGAGAATTAGTCTAGGCCCTCAATTAAATAAAAAAAAATCAACAGATCCTAATCCGCCTTAAGTTGAAATAAAAAGCCTTCAACAGTTAAATAATAATAATAATAATGATAATTTAGTTTTAAGATTATGGCTATATTAGATATTAAATTGATATATGAGTTATTTTCATTCAAAGTTTATAAAGGTATATATTTTAATTTATTTGAAGGTGAGCCTATAACATTTTACCAAGGAAACACATACTTACATATATATATATATATATATATATATATATATATATATATATATATATATATATATATATATATATATATATATATATATAGATATATATATATATATATATATATATATATATATATATATATATATAGATATATATATATCTATATATTTATATATGTATGTATGTATATGTATGTATGTATGTATACATACATACATACATACATACATACATACATACATACATACATACATACATACATACATACATACATATATATATATATATATATATATATATATATATATATATATATATATATATATATATATATATATATATATATATATATATATTCACTCATTTATATTTATACTTTGTTAATATGAAATTGAGATTTATAATTTCTCCATTCCACATACAAAACAAATATATGTAAAATAAACAATTCAATAATGTGAAAATTTTCCAAACTATAAATGCATATCATATACTTAGTAGGTGTTCCTTGAAATCAAAATTCTTAAGATAAATCCTACACATAGTTTCTTTAATCAACTTGATAAAGTCCCACGTTAAATCGTGTTCAACTTGAGACATTATTGCGCATTTTTTGTTTAGGAATGACCATCCTTGACATAAATACTTCTTAAATACGATTAACTTACATGGTCACTTTCTATTATGGGACTTGCACAAGCTATGTGAAGGAAACCGTAATTATTTTTGGAAATATGAGAAGGAAAGAAAGAAATTTTTAGTGTCCACAAGGCTTAATATAGGATATGGTACCTCTTTTAGAGTGAAAATTTTGAAAAAATGTATGCCCCTAAAGAGATTTAATCATCTTTAGAATGGACACTTGGAAACTTGGATTGTGTAAGCTACACAACATAAATTTGGAATTCCAACAAATCTTTGTTATACAAAATTTAAATTTAAATTTAAAACTAGAATTAATGGGAAAACAACTCCAAATTAATATAAAAAATTTAGAAGGAGATAGCTAAAGTTATAAACCAATCCCCCTTATTTATGTTGATTGTTGAATATCCTGGAATCTGAGGGTCACTCGAGTGAAAGATGCTCTTTCTATAATCTCACTATAAACAAATGTTGACTTTATCATTTCCTCGGTGAAATTACTTTTTTTGTGCGCCAATGGCCATGGGAACCTATGTTAATGTTTTTTCTCATTACCTTGCATGTTATAACTTGGATATAATATGTATATAATATTTTGACATAGTGGTATGATTGGAAAAAATGATTTAGCTAGGTGGTTCAATATCTGTGAGAAAGGCATCTACACAAGTGTGAGACTATTGCAAGCATGAACACATTTCATCTGTCAGACATGAATCTGAGCAAGTGTGAGACTATTACAACCATAAAAACATTTCATCTGTGAGACAGACATTGCATAAGTGTTAGAATATTGCAATCATGAACACATTTCCTCCCCTCCATCCTCCACCCCTTAGGTTGTTATCTTTCCTTTGTTGCAACATTTTGCAGTAACATCATAAGAATGGAGGTTGAGAATTCAAAAAAATCCATAGTCTTCATTTTTATTTGTCTATGTTTCGAGTCTAAATCAAGACCCATCATCAGGACGAACCTACAAAAAAGAGAAGAAATAGAAGGAAGTAAATAGGGGAAGGGAGAATGGGAGAAAGAGATGAGACAACCAATTGAATGAAAAAAAACAAAAAGTTAATTTTAATAATAATATATTAAGATTTAATTCATATTATTTAAAAAAAAAAATTTATACTTAATAATAATGTACTTTATTTTAATAAATTATTTTAGGTATTATTATCGAGAGAAAATTTAAAACAAGATAATTTTATAATGAAAATTAAGATTTTTATCTAATTTTACTAATAATAGTTTCATTTTCATAATGTTTTTATGTAAGGTTTTATTATTAAATAAATTAATAAGGATTAATAATTTTTTTAATAAATCCCTCTAGAGGAAGATATCCAAGTAGTAAAAGAAGTTTCGGACCCCCAAACACCAAAGCTATCATAAATATGTATTCATTCAACATTCTTCACATTCCAAGGAGATATCTTTGATCTAACATCTAGAGTATCTTTGGGATCTCTGCTACTCCCATAGTATCAAACCTTTTCATGGAGAGTTTTGAGAATAAATCTGTTGACACTTACCCATTGAAATCGAAATTATGGAGTAGGTTCATTGACGAAACCAATGTCAATTGGCCTCAGGGGACTCAGAACTGCACAATTTCCTTAACCACCTTAATATCATATCCGAAGATATCAAGTTCACAATGGAGGTTGAAGAAAATGACAACATTTTGTTCCTTGACATTCTCCTCTTGAGAAATAAAGATGGATCTCTTGGGCATAATGTGTTCAGAAAAAAGGCACATGCTGATAATTACCTACATGCAGATTCACACCACTACCTAGCACAAAATATGGGGGTTGATGCAAGAGAATCATGGTTCCAAATTTTGTACATTTAGTAGAATATAGGGGGTCTTATATTTTCAAGGGAGTTGGTTCCCTAAGTATTTAATTAATATAATTTTCAATATTTTGAGTGATTTTCCGTGAGAAATTTAGAATAGGATTTAAATAAATATTGTGAGTCATATTTGTAAATGTTAACGAATGTAGGAGAACATGAGAGATTTAGACTAGTTGATATTTCAAAGGGATTGTGAATGCTTGACTTAGAAACTAGTTGATGATTTCATGGATTTAGAGGATTCTTAGGATTTAGTTGATAAGATTGAGGATTTGAACCAAAATCGGCTGCAGAACCTTTTGTATATGTTTTTAAAGCCTCAAAGGCATAATGACCATGATTCTTAGATATGAGATTTGATTGTAAGCCTACGAATATAGAGAGAGAGAGGATGAGAAAAGGACCATGTAAAGGCACATAAGGCCAAAGCCAAACTATAAACAGGTTTTATTTTTATCTATACAACTTATTTGATTAATGAGAAAATTAGTTCATTATGATTGTGTTTTAGTCTCTCTTATGAGAAGAATGATCCGTAATTGAGAAAATATGATTCTATGTGATATTTCATGGTTGAATAAATACTGATGAATGCATAAGTATTTTTTGAGTGATAGAAGACTTAATGGCTGGGTAGAATCTATGTGATTCTAGTCTAGGGAAAGTAATGTATGCAGGCTAGAAAGTTGGGAAAGTTGCAACAAGAACACGTGTCAGGAGGAGGATTCATGTGCATATCGTGCATTGGCAATGTTTGTGTTTATTGTTAAGACTTCACATGGTAAGTCATTTAGGTTGCGATGCAATAAAGACAAAAGGTGGCAATGTGATATGAAGCATATCGCACATCACATGAGAGAAGGTATAACTGGACCATTAGATCTGGCATAGATCAACTGTGGAGATTACATTGCAACCCAGTGAAATTTAAAATTGGCATTATTATGATTTACCATTAAAGTTATTTTTTATAAGTTTTGAAATGAAAAATATTAAAATCTATGATCTAGAAATTTATTAAATCTATGATATTTCATTCCGTTGTGTGTGTTATGGAAACTTGTGTTGGCCCATAACCCACAAGTCTGCGGGTTTGTGTAAAATTGTAGTTCATCTGCATCATTTGGTATCAGATCAGGGTATGCTCTTCGGAGGAGAAATCAGAGAGGGTTTGGTCTTTGAAGATAATTCAGAACTTGTGAAATTATTTTATTTTATAATTGGCATAACAGATTTGTGAACACAGAATATGTTTTCTCTTTTGGAGAGAGATAGAATGTTTGTAGAAGAGATTTTGTAAATTAACAAATTTTATATGCAGGAGCTTAGAGCTTAAGGAGGAAAATGAAAGATACTTTGGGAGAAGTAGTTACATGCAAGGGAAATAGTTTATATCAGCCAAATATGGAAGCTAAGTAGGAGCATTTTAAAGTGGCAATAGAAATTTGGCAGCAGAAAGATTTTGGAAGCTTGGCAATGGTATTTGTTTTAAATATCATTGATATGCAGGTAACAAAAATTACTGAAGAATATCAACAAGAATATCTTATCCTTAAGAGCAGTGATGAAGGAAGGAAATAAGGGTTTTTGAGAGAATGTGGCCAGAACCTAGTATTTCAGTTGTGATTGAAATAATGGAAGACAATTTTGTTATCAAAAGTATAAATGGGTTGAAGCCTAGAAGGAGTAGCACAATGCTGAAATAAATTTCCAGAGAGGGGACTAATGGCCAAGTACAAAGGATATCGTGGCGAGGTAAGTTGTAGTAGAGAGAAATTTTTACTGCAGAGGCTTATTACAGCTCATAGTGAGTGTGAGAAATTCATGAAGATGAAGAAGAAGATGACTATTGATAGTCATAGCATCGGTTCAGAAAGTAGCCACAAAGTGAGAAAAGAAGATGCCAAAGTTAATGGCATATGGAGACAGATGAATGATGAATAATATGAGAGGGAGAAAGTTGAGATAGAAATCCATCTTGAAGTACTGATGGAGTTGTTATGGAAGAATAAGGAAGACCAGAGGTGTGGTTTTCTTATGAGAAGGAAGATAAGGTGGCATAAGCTACAGAAGAGGAAAGAGAAAATGATAACTGCACGAATGAAGGAATAATTACTCAAAATACTTGAGTATTAGGAGGAAGACTCAAAGACTGAAACTTTAAGTGAGGCCAAGAGGTCTCAAAGTATTAAAACTGATATTTTGTGTATGTCTGCACTGGGTATAATGAATGAAAAAAGACAATTTTCTAATATTGTCATAAATAATGAAGGAGAAGGACATAATATTAATCATGTTTTGAAATAAGATGAGATACATGAGTCTCTTGTACATGCACATGCACAGTTGATTGAAGGTGATGTTTTTCAGCATATTGTGAAGGTTGAAAACATAAAATATTTGGCTTATGATCATGGCCAAGAACATAAAGAAGTAATAGAGGATGGCAATAATTTCACTGATATACCTGAGGAAGCTGGGAAGAAAGGTAGTGAATAATTTCTGAGTCCTGAAAGAGACTTAGAAAAACAAGAGTAAGATTTGGTGACTGGATCGTCAAATGAGACCATTGGGTCTTGTGATTTTGAGATTGGTAATTTGACTATGTTTGCAAGTGTTGGAGAAGGCAATCCATCTCTTGGAATTTTCTTGAATGAAGTTGAGAATTGTCAAAAAATGTACAATGATGATTGTCTTTCAGATGAAGATCAAGTTGAGTTATTGCAGCAGAAGGATTTCATAAATTCCTTTCTTATTCAAGGAAGTATCTTCAATGGAGATGATACCATTGTGTATGATGATGAGGAACCTATTATTGTTGAGGATAGGGAGGAATTGGCTTATCTGATTGGCCAAGTGAAGACTTTTGGGCAAAAATCTAAAGTTGTCATAGAGATAGAGGATCAAAATCTTATTCCAATGAATAATTAAGAAGTAGTGTCACCAAGAAATTTGACTTGTGACAAAGAAGAAGATAGGGAAGATTGTATAGAGTTTTTGGAAGGAGTTCCAAGTGATATGGAAAATTTGTGGCATGAGCTAAGTCATTTGGAGAATATTCTAGCAAACTAGAAAATGAATATTCTAATTGTACAATCGAAATTGAACAAAGGTGAGGTAGACATATCTAATGCTAAAGAGGAATCAGTTTTAGAACTGAAGAGGACTATAAGTTTCCAGGCAAGGCATAATGATAAGGAATATATAAAGCATGAAGATACAATGTTTGAAGAAGCTGAATTGACTGTGAGAATCAGTCAAGGAAGTGAAGGAAAATCACTGAGGGTTGTTAAGGAAGAAGAAGAGGGTTATGCTGAAATTGAAATGCAGCATATTGATGATGTGTTTGAGATGAGACAAGTACAAAGAGAATGGTTTAAATACTTACTGGAAACATTTGAGCAAGAGAAAGGATTTGCAGAAAATGATGTAGAAATGTCTCAAGTTGTGAAAGAGACAGGAGCAGATACTAGTTTTCAAACTTGATTTTGTCTTCTAGTACACAAAGAAGAGTGAATGAGTATATTAATGTAGTCAAAGAATTAGAAGAAAAATTACTTTTTGAAAGTAAACTTGCAGTTAATGAGCAGAAAAGGGATGTTGCAGAGAGAGATATCTTAAGAGATATTTAGGAAGTTTGGGAGGTAGAAATTTCCAGAACAATATTTGCAGTAGTAATTGGAGTAATCCCAAGTGAAAAAGCATAAATTGAAGATAGAAGAGCTAGAAAAAGAAGAGACAACAATTGGCAGAGTGAGTACCAGTTAGAAGATAACTAGACATGGAGATTAAAAGAACCAGAAGGTTGATGACGAAAGTATGTCGGAAGAAGACAACATTGAGAAAACAAAGCAGCAGCAATAAGAGAAAGACAATAGTAGACTGTAATACCATATCCAGTGGGGAAATTTAGCATAAAGTATGGAGACCTGGAGAATAGCATAAAAAAACAACAACAACAAAACAACAGAAAGGAAGAGAGGCAACCAAAGATAGAATATAGAACGAAGTCTGGGATCCAAGAGGACAACAATTAAAGACACACGATCTAGAGATCATGATTATTTCTACCTTGGGAGTTTGATGCAGGTGCATCATGGTTCCAAATTTTGTACATTTAGTAGAAGATAGGGGGTCTTATATTTTCAAGGGGGTTGGTTCCCTAAGTATTTAATGAATGTAATTTTCAATATTTTGAGTGATTTTATGTGAGACATTTAGAATATGATTTAATTAAATATTGTGAGGAATATTTCTAAATGTTCTGAATTGTAGGAGAACATGAGAGATCCAGGCTAGTTGATATTTCAAAGAAATTGTGAATCCTAGACTTAGAAATTAGTTGATGATTTTGTGTATTTAGAGGATTCTTAGGATTTAGTTGAGAATATTGAGGATCTGAACCAGAATTGGTTGCAGAACCTTTTGTATATATTTGTAAAACCTCAAAGGCATAAATACCATGATTCTTAGATAAGATATTTGATTGTAAGCCTATGGGTATAGAGAGAGAGGAAGAGAAAAGGGCCATGTAAAGGCACATTAGGCCAAAGCCAGGCTATAAACAAGTTTTATCTATATTTGTACAACTTATTTGAATAAT